>JAVIAB010000101.1:55101718-55586718 GCA_032433765.1 Megaustenia siamemsis | reverse complement strand
GCTGATTATTTTGAACAAATGCAATTTACAGATGAAGAGGTTTAAGCTCTGATGGTGAATATCTATCTATCTATTGACCTTTCGAGCCGTAGCCGGCCCATAGGGCGTAAACCAAGATACTCCTTCTCTTATCTGAATTTTTGTTCTAGCAGTTTTCAGTTCTTTTAGTTAGTTAGTTAGTTAGTCGAAAGATCATCCTCCTTGCACAAGGGGCATACCCATAAGTGCTCCGATTTCCTTTCGAGTAAATTCACAAGTGTGTGACGGCTGATCGTGCCGGTTCGCAGTTGGTTAACCATACACCTCTGGCGTCCTGAAAAATGTTCGCTCTTAGCTGTGCCAAGCCTTACGCGACTATGCGTTAGTCTCGCCATTGCGTTTGAATCCTTGTCGTCTCGAGAGTCTGCTACTCTTCCCGCCTCGCGGATTGCGTGTAAAATGTCCGCGTTGTCCATGGCGTTGCCATCTGAAATTTTAGCCTTTTCAGCAAGCTTGTCAGCTCGTTCGTTCCCTTGCACTCCAGAGTGGCCAGGTACGTAGATGAAGACGATTTCTTTTAAAGTTGACAGCTGCAGGGACTTCAACCACTCTCTTCGCCTCCATCCAGCCTCAACCTTCTTAAGCATACTCATGGAGTCACTGAGAAAACATACTCCTGCGAAAGACTGTGTTTCGAGCCATGTCATTGCCTTAGTGACTGCTAAAACCTCCACTGTCATGCTGCTCGTTGTTTACGAAAAAGCACCACTAATCAAAGAAAACGTAACGTCCGGCAATATTATTATCTACACAGATGGTTCGGTTGTACGAAATAAACGATGTTCATGGGCATATACAGCGCAGGTGAAAGGGCAAATGGTGAATGAGGATAGTGGTGCTTTTTCAGTTCTTTTAAAGATATTTTATCAAATCTCGCCATTTGTCTCTGTTCTGTGCAAGCAGCTCTATCTCATTGAGGGAGCGGAATCCTGCTGCTCTTGCCTCTCTCGTCAATGTTCTTCTCAGTGTCTCTCTGGGTCTTCCTCTTTTTCTCTTACCTGTTGTTTCCCATATGACAGAATTGCTTTGCTATTCGGTTATTATCTCTTCTCATCACATGTCCAACATATGACCATCGTCTTTTCTTTATTACTGAAGATATTAGTGGTTGATTGGCGATTTCTCTAATTTCCTCGTTTGTTTTGAATTCGTTCCATGCTATACCAAGTATTTTCCTTAGACATTTATTTTCCAATGCGTTCAACTTTGTTTCTATATCTCTTGTTGTTTTCCAGCTTTCACACGCATACGTAATGGTTGATAGTACATTTGATTCGAATAGTCTAAGTTTGTGATAGTGAATATAATGAATCGTTATACGTTCGTTAATCATTCAAATTGTAATCCATATTACTCACTTCTTTTGTTAAATATCTTGCATTAACCGTCTATGAGAAACACACAAAAAATACATCTATAAAATCTATTGCTATAACACTCATGGTCATGTCGAAGAAACAATCACCACCATCATGCAGATAATAAAAAATAAAGAGGACAAATCTGAAACAAGTGCAACGCGTCAAATACTCGGGCATAAAATAACATCAGATGGAAGATACACCACAGAAATAATAGGCAGAATAGCTCAGACCACAATAGTATTTCAGAAAATGAACAAAAATATGTCTTATGCAAGTCTATGTCAATAGAAGTGAGTAAGAGAGTTCAGCATTGTTGTATAGAGCCAATATTGCCCCATGGAAGCGAATTATGTCGAGTAGAAAAACAAATGGAAAGAAGATTAGAGGCCACAAAGATGGGATTTCTCAGAAGAATGATGAAATTTAGCTGGACAACTAAAAAAAAAAAAAAACCCTAGAAACACCCTCCGCGAGAAATGCCTGAAATACTGCGTCATCATTAACTGCCAATAGTTGAGGCTGCTAGAGATGTAGGATCTATAACAGGGGGACTGGTTGGTCTCGAGGCAAGACGCCGGCTTCCAGGCAGAGAGGTGAAGGGTTCAAATCCCGGCTACACCGGTGGGATTTTTATTTATGATTTCTCTCTGCGGCAACCACCCCTGGTCTCAGCAGCGAGGCTCGGCTTGAAACGGCAATTACTCATCGAAGGGAAAAGTATGAGTACCTCCGAATTCGGAGTTATCTGCCTGTACGGCGAGGGACCCCTGTGAACACGGCTGCCAGGGAAAAATGGATTAACATGCAAAATTCAGAATTCACAATTTCATAGTCTCTCTGACTTGGTCAGAGGTAAAAGTTGGCGAACGAAAAAAAAAAATTAAAAAATCTATAACTTTGTTCTACCCTCGACACCCGATTGTACGCGAGAGAGAGAGAAAGAGAGAGAAAGAGAAAGAGAAAGAGAAAGAGAGAGATAGAGAGAAAAAGCGAGAGAGTGAGAGTTTTGCTTTCTTCTAGCCGCCTCAGTTTTATAGTTGATTGAAAAGTTAGTATTTGTGCCTATGATCTGTAATGTCCCTTGCCTGCTGCTCTTCGTGATCTATTTGTTTTTATTGATCCATTGTTTTCTAGACCATCTTTGTCGTTTGAAAACTTTTTTTTCCTTCTTCATGATCACTTATCGAGACTCTATCTGATGTTCATGTTCCGTGTCCAAACTAAAGAGTGTCTATTATGATCCAGTGTAGCCATTTTTCCTTATATCCTATCTTCTGATTCTATATTTTCTATCGCTCTTCACTGTTTTTTTTTGGTTCGGGAAACTCATTCCTGCCATAGCCACTGCTTCTTTGTTTGCAACCATTTCTAGTTTGAGATTGCAGATTGCAGCATTTACTGCTGTCCTGGAGTAAGTTTCTTTCTCTCAGCTGTTCATGTTTATTCGATGATCACCAAATATGGGAAGTAGCCAAAATCCTCAAAACGAAACAACGACTATTTGTGTTAACACACGGGTTTATATGTTCCACATAGTGTCAAATGTCCAACATAAATACCGTGTACTTACATAGCACATACGCAGAAGCACCTGTCACACAAAAAGACAAACACAAATATAAAGGAAAAGTACGAGACTTCAGCCGGCGTCTTAGAATGCGAGTTTCCACCCACATGTGCTCGGCAGCCTATCCATAAATGTTCGGAGACTTCTGGATAGTGTCGCTTCAAGCATCGAGACTCACGATGCGACATTCCTCACCTTCCCAGAGTAATACCCCGGTACCCATTTCTGCCAACGGCTGAGTCGACCGTGGGGGTGTTTTTTTTTTTTCCAACCACGAGTACAATTCACACTGCTCCCAGCGGGAATCGAACACGGGTTGTCCGAACGTCGGTAGTCCAGTCGGGTGGTTTTCCCAACTCGGCTACCGAAGCCCCCTAAATATAAATGTGTTTTTATAGAAAGCGAGCTCATCAAAGTGTCTATTCGTTGCTGTCGGCAACAATACATTACACTTATTTAACAAAGAACTCCTCTATTCTTTTAAAATGTCTATCATTTTAAGTTTCATCAGTGTACATCTTGTCTAGGTCTCTTCCAAGTCTTAGTTTGTGTTTGTTTGTTTGTTTTTCTTTCATTCTGCTCAACACTGATCACTAAGTGAAAGTACTGATCTTCTACACTCACGGCAAACCCATAGACTTTCCAAACAATAACGAAGTGTGTATGGCACACTGATGGTTTATTAGCTTGTTGTCTCTCACTTCCAAGCCATCGTCTCAGTAGCACCATCTCTCTTTGTTTGTTTGTCTTTTCCCTCTCTCTCTCCCTCTCTCTCTCTCTCTCTCTCTCTCTCTCTCTTCTTTCTTTCTTGTATTCCTTATTTAGTTCTTAAAAGTTATGTAGAACGAGTTTTAACATATCAATGAGAATCATGGACAATAGAACAACAGGCAAGAAAATCACTAGAGGCTGTAAAAATGTAGTTTTACAGAAGTATGTTGAGAGTACTATGGATAGCTAAGAAGAGTAATGAAAACGTTCTGAAAGAGGGCAATTTCCATTTTCCAGAGAGCTAATTTCTAATATTAGGAAGAAAAAATCATCATTTTTTGGTCATGTAATGAGAAGAGAACAGCTGGAATATATTGTAACAACTGGTGAAAATTGAGGGACTAAGAGATAAAGGGAAGAAAAGAGAAAAGATACCAGACAGCTTAAGAGAATAGCTTGGTAGGTCAACAACAGAAATGATAAAATAACTGTCGTGATTGGAAGTTGTGGAGAGACATGATCATCTACGCCAGCAGGCCCGGTACTTGATGATAATAGTGATCCCTTATTTGCCTTTCGGTGTGGAGAGGAAATATGGTTCGCTGTTTCTTACTCTTCTATTAGCCTCTTCTGCCGTTATATCTCCCAGTGTTTCTAGCATTCCCTTTATCCTACTTTTTCTTGGTCGACTTATTTAGCTTCTCTTACCGTTTGTTGCTAACTCGCTTTATTAAATTTCGTTCTTTATGTTTCATCACATGCCGCTTATTTATCCGCTTATTTTTGTGCTGAATGATGTTTCTTTGATGTGACCAATACTTCTATTTCCTTTCTATTCAGATTGTGACCTTTCTTGTTTCTTTCAATATTATGTGTCTATCATTTCGTGTAGTATATGGATACACCTATTAAAGTGGTTGCAATGTAGAGATCACAATCTTCACAACATAAAACAATCTTTAGCACATAAGAAAATCTTCACAACATAAGACAATCTTCACAACAATCATATACAGTCTTCACAACATAAAACAAACTTTACAGCATAACACAATCTTCACAACAATCACACACTCTTCACAACAATCACACAATCTTCACAACTTAAAACAATCTTCATAACATAACACAATCTTTACAACAATAACAGTCTTCACAAGATAACACAATCTTCACAACAATAAATAACTCTCTGCACAACAGAACGTAATCTTCACAACAATCATACAATAATTACAACATAACGCAATCTTCACAACATAACACAATCTTCACAACAATAACAAAATCTTCACAACATAACACAATCTTCACAACATAACACAATCTTCACAACAATAACAAAATCTTCACAACATAACACAATCTTCACAACAATAACAAAATCTTCACAACGTAACACAATCTTCACAACAATAATACAATCTTCGAAACAATGACACAATCTTCACAACATAAGACAGTCTTCGAAACAATCACACAATCTTCACAACATAATACAATCTTCGAAACAATCACACAATCTTCACAACATAATACAATCTTCGAAACAATCACATAATCTTCACAACAATAATTCTTCTTGTTACCTCATATTTAAGACAAATGTGACAAAATGAAGATTGGATAGTTAATGTTGATATATTTAGTCTAGCACAACTCACTAACATCAAAAGTTTGTGACATACAGAATGTTTCATCATATTACACTGAATATGCTTGTTTTATACTAATTACTCACATAGCTAATATGGTGCTGTGTCTGTGAGGAAAGGCATGAGACCACTTTTTACAGTTATTTTTATTATTATCAATGTAACAAGCCATATTTATTTCTTACTACCTATTTATGTTTATTTCTCACTTGCTGTTTTCAATTTCCTTACAACCCACAGCTTGCACAACAAATGTCTTCGATGTCCTTACACCCCACAGCTTACACAACAAATGTCTTCGATGTCCTTACACCCCACAGCTTACACAACAAATGTCTTCGATGTCCTTACACCCCACAGCTTGCACAACAAATGTCTTCGATGTCCTTACACCCCACAGCTTACACAACAAATGTCTTCGATGTCCTTACACCCCACAGCTTACACAACAAATATCTTCGATGTCCTTACACCCCACAGCTTACACAACAAATATCTTCGATGTCCTTACACCCCACAGCTTACACAACAAATATCTTCGATGTCCTTACACCCCACAGCTTACAAAACAAATGACTTCAATGACCTTACACCCCACAGCTTACAAAACAAATGACTTCAATGACCTTACACCCCACAGCTTACAAAACAAATGACTTCAATGACCTTACACCCCACAGCTTACACAACAAATGTGATCAATTTCCTTAAACCCCACAGTTTACATAACAAATGTGCTCAATTTCCTTAAACCCCACAGTTTACACAACAAATGTGCTCAATTTCCTTAAACCCCACAGTTTACACAACAAATGTCTTCTATTTCCTTAAATCCCACAATTTACACAACAAATGTCTTCAATTTTCTTAAACCCCACAGTTTACACAACAAATGTCTTCAATTTTATTAAACCCCACAGTTTACACAACAAATGTCTTCAATTTCCTTAAACCCCACAATTTACACAACAAATGACTTCAATTTACTTAAACCCCACAGTTTACACAACAAATGTCTTCAATTTCCTTAAACCCCACAGTTTTAACGAAAAATGTGCTTGACTCTAATTTAGAGCTATCCTTACTGTGTCTCTGGTGAGGACTTTACGGAAACTGGCAGAGTTAGATTCACGTAGTTAACAAAGCATATTCCACGGGCCCCTGCACATTAAGGGGCCCTACGCGAATGAATATGAACATAACTTTTTGTTTATTTTCTAATACAAGAGCTAAGTAATGATATAATGTGATCTCAAATATCATTAAGCAGGATAGATTTTGTGTTTTAAGAGTGTATAATAACAGTTTATGTGTGAATTTTGTGTTTTAAGAGTGTATAATAACAGTTTATGTGTGAAAACAATAAACATGTAGAGAAACAATACGATTAGGAAACGGGTCACGGACAACAGTGATCACAGTGCATGGGCAAGCACTGGTAACATAAACAACAGCCCTTACTCTGCGACAGAACTAGCACAGCGGCAGAGGACAATGTAACATGAACACAACAGTGCTCAGAGGACAATGTAACATGAACACAACAGTGATCAGAGCCAAAATAATGGAGAAACAATCGCGATCATACAGAGAAAGATAACGACCACCGAAATAAAATGTGTCAGAAGAATGACAGGAAACAGCTTAGTTGTCAACAAGAACAATAATGGGATTACCTCATCAACACCTGAAGATAAAAGTTGGCGTTCCAATAATTTTGCATCCGAACTCCGACTTTGTAATTGCAGTAGATTACTCAAATTAAACGTCGAGCATCTTAGAGTCAACCTTTTTAATAGGACAGCAACGAATGTTATGACACCTTTGACACTATAGACACCATAGACGCTATACACTATAGACACCATAGACAATATAGACACTATAGACACCATAGGCAATATAGACACTATAGACACTATAGGCACCATAGAAACTTTAGACACCATAGGCGCTATAGACACTATAGACACCATAGACACTATAGACACTATTGACACTATAGACACCATAGGCACTATAGACACTATAGACACCATATAAACTATAGACACCATAGACACTATAGACACCTTAGACACCATAGACACAATAGACACTATAGTCACAATAGACACCATAAACAGCATAGTCACCATAGACACCATAGACACAATAGACACAATAGACACCATAGACACCATAACAAATATAGACACTATAGACACTATAGGCACCATAGACAATATAGACTTCATAGACACCTTAGACGCCATAGACACAATAGACACCATAGACACCATAGACACCATAGACACCATAGACACAATAGACACTATAGACATTATAGACACCATAGACACAATAGACACCATAGAACTATAGACACTATAGACACTATAGACACCATAGACACTATAGACACTACAGACACCTTAGACACCATAGACACTATAGACACTATAGACACTATAGACACTATAGAAACTATAGACACTATAGACACCATAAACACCATAGTCACCATAGACACAATAGACACCATAGACACCATAGAAACTATAGACACTTTAGACACTATAGACACCATAGACATATAGACACTATAGACAATATAGACACTATAGACACTATAGACACTTTAGACACTATAGACACCATAGACACTATAGACACTATAGACACCATAGCTACCATAGACACTATAGACAACATAGATACCATAGAAACCATAGACACTTTAGACACTGTAGACACCATAGACACTATAAAAACCATTGAAACAAAAAACTCAATAGACACTATAGACACCATATACACTATAGACACCATTGATACCATAGAAACCATAGAAACAATAAACTCAATAGACACTATAGACACCATAGACGCTATTGATACCATATACACTATAGACACCATAGATACCATAGAAACCATAGAAACAATAAACTCAATAGACACTATAGACACATAGATACTATAGACACCATAGAAACAATAAATACAAATATGCACTACATTCATTATGGATTTTAATTCGAAACAATAAACGCCATATACCTCATAGAAACAATAAACGCCATATACCTCATAGAAATCATAAACACCATATACCTCATAGAAATCATAAACACCATAAACACTATAGACGCCATAGAAATTATAAACACCATAGACACTATAATCACCATAAACACCATTGACACTATATAAACCATAGAATCAATAAACACCAAGAACACTACAGGCACCGTATAAACCATAAACACAATAGGTACTATTCTCACTATAGAAATCATATACACTATAGACACCATAGTCGCCATGGACACTATTGACACAATAGACACCATAAACACCATAGACACTAGAAACACTCTAAACACCATATACATTATAGATAAAATAGAAATCATGGACAATATAGTCACCGTAGTCAATATAGACACTATATTAATAATAATCACCATATACACTAAAGAAACAATCAACATCATACACACCATAGACACTATAAACACCATATACAGTAGAGAGAAAATAAATATCATGGATACTATAGTCAACATAGACGCTATATTAATAATAAACACCATATACACTAAAGAAACAATCAACACCATATACACTAAAGAAACAATCAACACCATAAACACTATAGAAACATTAAACACCATAGACACCATGACTAAGTTAAAGTCTGATAGTCAAACTTACTTTGATCAAAGAATAAAAAGAGTAAAGAGAACTAATTTGCTGATGTATGCCCGTTATCAACTGTAAACCCAGTTCTAAATGACTTCACTTACATGAATTAAAACTCTCAGTTGCTGAAATAAAAAAAAAATGAATGTAATATTCACATACAAATGAATGACTTTAATTATTTATCGTTATCATGATTCTATACGTTCTTTATAGAACTTTCGAACACGTATTTGTATTGTATTGTATTTGTATTGTATTGTATTGTATTGTATTGTATTGTATTGTATTTTGTATTTGTATACTATTGTATTATATTGTATTGTATTGTATTGTATTTTGTATTTGTATTGTGTTGTATTGTATTGTATTGTATTTTGTATTTGTATTGTATTGTATTTTGTATTTGTATTGTATTGTATTGTATTGTATTTTGTATTTGTATTGTATTGTATTGTATTGTATTGTATTGTATTGTATTGTATTGTATTTTGTATTTGTATTGTATTGTATTGTATTGTATTGTATTTTGTATTTGTATTGTATTGTATTGTATTGTATTTTGTATTTGTATTGTATTGTATTGTATTGTATTTTGTATTGTATTGTATTGTATTGTATTGTATTGTATTGTGTTGTATTGTATTGTATTGTATTGCATTGTATTTTGTATTTGTATTGTATTGTATTGTGTTGTATTGTATTGTATTTTGTATTTGTATTGTATTGTATTGTGTTTTGTATTGTATTGTATTGTATTGTGTTTTGTATTGTATTGTATTGTATTGTATTGTATTGTATTGTATTGTATTGTATTGTATTGTGTTTTGTATTGTATTGTATTGTATTATGTTTTGTATTGTATTGTATTGTATTGTATTGTATTGTATTGTATTGTATTGTATTTTGTATTTGTATTGTATTGTACTGTATTGTATTGTATTGTACTGTATTGTATTGTATTTTGTATTGTATTGTATTGTATTGTATTGTATTGCATTGCATTGTATTGTATTGCATCGCTTATAAATCTACAGTCACAGAACAACTTAGAAGTCTTTGGAAGTCTACAATCAGAGAGCAACTTAGAAATCTACAATCACAGAACAACTTAGAAGTCTACAATCACAGAACAACTTAGAAGTCTACAATCACAGAACAACTTAGAAGTCTACAATCACAGAACAACTTAGAAATCTACAATCACAGAACAACTTAGAAGTCTACAATCACAGAACAACTTAGAAGTCTACAATCACAGAACAACTTAGAAGTCTATAATCACTGAATAACTTAGAAGTCTTTAGAAATTTACAATCACAGAACAACTTAGAAGTCTTTAGAAGTTTACAATCACAGAACAATTTAGAAGTCTACAATCACATAATAACTTAGATGTCTACAATCACATAACGACTTAGAAGTTTACAATCACAGAACAACTTAGAAGTTTACAATCACAGAACAACTTAGAAGTTTACAATCACAGAACAACTTAGAAGTTTACAATCACAGAACAACTTAGAAGTCTACAATCACAGAACAACTTAGAAGTCTACAATCACATAACAACTTAGAAGTTTACAATCACAGAACAACTTAGAAGTTTACAATCACAGAACAACTTAGAAGTTTACAATCACAGAACAACTTAGAAGTTTACAATCACAGAACAACTTAGAAGTTTACAATCATAGAACAACTTAGAAGTTTACAATCACAGAACAACTTAGAAGTTTACAATCATAGAACAACTTAGAAGTTTACAATCACAGAACAACTTAGAAGTCTAAAATCGTAGCACAACGTTTTAATTAAGTCCTCTTCTATTAAAAAATCACAGACTATACAAATCATGTTCTTTCAAATTTACTGAATGAATCTCTCAGAAAAGTGATAATTGAATGGTTGTACTTACAATTGTAAGATCACTGATGTTCTTTATATGGATGTACTCACGAAGCTAACACCCCTTGATTATGGAGCCAACCCTTATTACTTATGTTCTGTGATTTCTACAATTCTAACTTTAATTCATAAACTGTCCTGCGTTACACTACTAACTATTGTCACTGCAGCACAACTTCTGAATATACTTGTAAACACTTCACAACAAACTGATCCTAAGTAACTGCTATTCTTTTCTTCAGTTCTCTAACTCTAACTGTAGAAGAACACAACATTATCAAAACTGCCTTCAGCTGTTCGTCTAATTTACATTTCTGATTATGTTTCAGGTCTAAGTTGACCGTACAATATTCTTGTGTGTCAGGCTAAATACCAGTCTCATTGACATAGTTGATTGTCATACTCTTTGAGAAGGATTTGAACAGTTATGTCACAAACAATAATATGTCGCGAGCTTAAATTAACTCTTTATACTGACTTGTTAAGAAAAGGAGTTCTTAAATGGTATGAAGAGCTAGTCTTGACATAGGTATGCGAATCATGGACAATAGGACAACAGACAAGAAAATCACTGGAGTCTGTAAAAATATGGTTTTACAGAAGAATTTTGACAGTACCATGGACAGCTAAGAAGAGTAATGAAAATGTCATAAGAGAGGTCAAAGCAAAAAGAGAGCTAATTTCCAATATTAGGAAGAAACAATCATAATTTTGTGGCCATGTAATGAGAAGAGAACAACTGGAATATATTGTAACAATTGGAAAAATTGAGTGATTAAGAGATAGAGAAGCAAAGAGAAAAAATAACAGACAGCTTAAGAGAATGGCTTGGCAGAAGGTCAACAACAGAAATGATACATAGATGCCGAGATCGAAAATTGTGGAGAGACATGATCACCTACGTCAGTAGGCATGGTACTTGATGATGATGACTGACTTGTTCCACAACAACACAACAATGACACTGATCTCTCTCGTTAACTTTGACCTTCCTGGGTTTGTCAACCAAATTTAACAAGACCATGTTATCGGGTCAAGTCATGTGACCATTCCCACATTTTCTAATAACAACTGGTGAAATTCCATCTCCAAAAACTTACTATTCATTTGCCTGAATCATTTCTTTTTTTTCGTTCGCCAGCTTTTACTTCTCACGAAGTCCCTAGAGACTCATCATCATCATCATCATCATCATCATCATGTACCCTGCCGGTTGGCGTAGGCGATCATGTCCCTCCACAATCTTCTATCTACAGTGCATCGTATCTGTTCTGTTGTTGACTGTTTTCCATGCCATGACACCAAGCTATCCAGTATTTTCTCTCTTTGTCGTCCGCGATCTCTCTTTCCTTTTATTTTGCCAGTTGTAACCAAGTATTCCAACTTTCCTCTTCTCATGATGTGCCCGAAAAATGTTGATTGCTTCTTTCTGATATTTTTTAAGAGCTCCCTTTTTGTGTTGGCCTCTTTGAGAACCTCCTCATTGGTCTTTTTAGCTGTCCAGGGAACTTTCGACATTCTTCTGAGAAATCCCATCTCTGTGGCCTCTAATCGTCTTTTCATTTGTGTGTCTACTGTCCATGATTCGCTTCCATAGGTCAGAATTGGTTCTATATAGCACCGATGAACTCTCTTTCTCATTTTTATTGACATAGATTTGTTGCATAAGATATTTTTCATTTTTTGAAATTTTTTGGCCTGAGCTATTCTGCTTTTTTATTTCTGTGGTGCATCTCCCATCTGATATAATTATTGCGCCCAAGTATTTGAAACGTTGCACTTATTTCAGATTTGTCTCGTTTATTTTTATGCTGCATGATGGTGATGATTGTTTCTTCGATATAACCATTACTTCTGTTTTCTTACTATTCAGACTGATCCCTTTCTTGTTGCTTTCTCCTAGAGACTAGGAACTGTTTTTGTGTGTTAATCCATTTTTTCCAAGGCAGCCGTGTCCACACTGGTCCCTCGCTTTACAGGTAGATAACTTCGTCTTCGGAGGTACTCATATTTTTCCCGTCCATGAGTAATTGACATTTCAAGCCGGGCCTCGTTGCTGAGACCAGGTCTGGTTGCCACAGAGAGAAATCATAAATAATAATTCAAACTGGTGCAGCCGGGATTTGAACCTACAACTTCTCTGTCTCGAGGCCTGAATTATAATTCTTGCAATTTGTTTACAGTTACCTCCATCACCACACGTTTTCCAACAACCGGGAGTGAATGTCCATTGCCACAAACTACTGACGATTGTTGGGAGCCGCGATAGCTCAATGGTTCGTGAACAGGACTACAAAGGACAAGAGGTAGGGTTCGATTCCAACCGACGGCTTCCGGGTACACCAAGCCTTTAATGGATACCGGATTTTTTTCTGGAAAAGTAAAGCGACGTGGGCGTAATGCAGACCACATTAACCCAAACATCATGTGCTGACGATCTGTAAAAATTTATGGTCACTAACACCATATTCCTTTTACTGACTTATCATAATTGCTTGCTACCAACCGCTGTCAAGACACCAAAGGCCATATACGTACATATATATATATATATATATATATATATATATATATATATATATATATGGAGCAAACATTAACTGTTTAAAAAAAAACAACAAAGAACCACATTGAAACAATATCCAATATAGTCTATAATCAGGTTTATCCAATAAATTGTGGTGGTTTATTTCCAAAGAAATATTAGAAACATTCCAAAGATATTTTAAACACACACACACATGCACATATATATATATATATATATATATATATATATATATATATATATGAGACAGATTGATATATATTGTGTCGACAATTCTAGAGATAACCTTTATTACTAGAACCTTACTGTAGACATTCTGCATAGTAATAATTCTATATCTGCTCAGTGTGGATTTGTCTGTTCCCTGTTTAGGGGGCGGAACCACGTGGTTATGTAACCACTCTTCTGGGACGTTCCCGGTCATGATTCTCTGATTGAAGTCTGCAGGAATTCTTTTAACAATATCATGTTCGACTCCCTTTAATACGCTGTATAATATACCCTCCATGATACGTATACCCACCATGATACGTATACCCTCCATGATACGTATACCCTCCTTGATGCGTATACCCACCATGATGCATATAGCCACCATGATACGTATACCCACCATGATACGTATACCCTCCATGATACGTATACCCACCATGATACGTATACCCTCCATGATACGTATACCCTCCATGATGCGTATACCCTCCATGATGTGTATACCCTCCATGATATTATACCTTCCATGATACAGATAACCTCAATGATACGAATACCCTCCACGATACATATACCCTCCATGATACGTATACCAACCATGATATGTCTACCCTCCATAATACATATACCCTACATGATACGTATACCCTCCATGATACGTCTATACTCCATGATAAATATACCCTCCATGATACGTATACCCTCCATGATACATATACCCTCCATGATACATATACCCTCCATGATACATATATCCTCCATAATACGTCTACCCTCTATGATACGTCTACCCTCCATGATACATATACCATCCATGATACGTCTACCCTCCATGATACGTCTACCCTCCATGATACATATACCATCCATGATACGTCTACCCTCCATGATACATATACCATCCATGATACGTATACCCACCATGATAAAAATACCCTCCATGATATATAGAGAGACAGGTGAGTCTAAAGGTGGTAGAGGGATCTGGTCAATCCGTAGTGCTTTTTTGGCAAAGCAGATTTATCTATAATCTGCATGTCACAGGAACATTCAGCAGTCTACATACGCTTCGGGAAATGATGGGACGGGCGGTGTAATAGATATTTGTATGCTCTGGCTGTAATGAAACTGACTCCTTTAATGGAATATAATAGAATAGATATTGGGATGTTCTGTAATGAAGCTGACTGCTTTAATGGAATATAATATAATAGATATTGTGATGTTCTGTAATGAAGCTGACTCCTTTAATGGAATATAATAGAATATATATTGGGATGTCCTGTAATGAAGCTGACTGCTTTAATGGAATATAATATAATAGATATTGGGATGTCCTGTAGTGAAGCTGACTGCTTTAATGGAATATAATAGAATAGATATTGGGATGTCCTGTAATGAAGCTGACTCCTTTAATGGAATATAATAGAATAGATATTGGGATGTCCTGTAATGAAGCTGACTCCATTAATGGAATATAATAGAATAGATATTGGGATGTCCTGTAATGAAGCTGACTCCTTTAATGGAATATAATATAATAGATATTGGGATGTCCTGTAATGAAGCTGACTCCTTTAATGGAATATAATAGAATAGATATTGGGATGTCCTGTAATGAAGCTGACTCCTTTAATGGAATATAATAGAATAGATATTGGGATGTCCTGGCTGTAATGAAGCTGACTTCTTTAATGGAATATAATAGAATAGATATTGGGATGTCCTGTAATGAAGCTGACTCCTTTAATGGAATATAATAGAATAGATATTGGGATGTCCTGTAATGAAGCTGACTCCTTTAATGGAATATAATAGAATAGATATTGGAATGCCCTGGCTGTAATGAAGCTGACTCCTTTAATTGAATATAATAGAATAGATGTACCATTATGTGGTTCCTTAACTAAAGAATTAATATTTGGTTACCTATGTGTTACACCCGATTGATTTATTTATATAAACAAAGAGTCACATTTAATCTTCTGAATTACATTTTATCTATTAACGCTCTTATCTAGTGTAATATATTGTGTCATCTTCTCGTTTGTTCATTTCTGGACGCTATTCTCCACCATTCCTGCATTAGAAAGGCAACCATTTTAAGTTATACTTCAACACATTTTGTGACTTGAAGTTTTGCGTCAGTTCGGAAACAGATCACTTACTGGCGTTACTTCCTGGACAGTCTGTTATAGAAAACAAGCGTCATTAGTTAAGAAAATATACGACTCAACTAAGCACAGTTTAGTTTAGTTTGTTTTAGTTTAGTTTAGTTTAGTTTAGTTTGTTTTAGTTTAGTTTAGTTTAGTTTAGTTTAGTTTAGATTAGATTAGTTTAGTTTAGTTTAGTTTAGTTTAGATTAGATTAGTTTAGTTTAGTTTACTTTAGTTTAGTTTAGTTTAGTTTAGTTTAGTTTAGTTTAGTTTAGTTTAGTTTAGTTTAGTTTAGTTTAGTTTAGTTTAGTTTAGTCAAAAGATTGCTCTCATCCTTCAATTCCCAGATGTGACGATTTTTGTATTGGGCCAACAAGACTCCGGAGATCAATTAGGCACTAAAAATGGGTACTGTAGACTTTTTTGGAAAGTAAATGCAGCCTGGCGTGATACTGACCACATTACCCAAAAAATTGCGGTGTCATAGACAAATATGATCACTAACACAATATCCACCGCCTACCTGGCAAGACGTGGAGGGAATATTTACATATATTATCCTCATCGGACATCGAACATCGGACATTGGACATTGGACATCGGACATCGAACATCGGACATTGGACATCGGACATCGGACATTGAATATCGGACATTGGGCATAGAACATCGGACATTGGACATCGAACATCGGACATTGGACATTGGACATCGGACATCGAACATCGAACATCGGACATTGGACATCGGACATCGGACATTGAACATCGAACATTGGGCATAGAACATCGGACATTGGACATCGGACATTGGACATCGGACATCGACATCGAACATTGGACATTGGGCATCGACCATCGCACATTGGACATCGGACATCGAACATTCGACATCGGAAATCGAACATTCGACATCGGACATCGATCATCGGACATCGAACATCGGACATTGGACATCGAACATTGGACATCGGACATCGAACATTGGACATCGGACATCGAACACTGGATATCGGACATCGAACATCGGACATCGGACATCGGACATTGGACATCGAACATTGGACATCGGACATCGAACATTGGACATCGGACATCGAACACTGGATATCGGACATCGAACATCGGACATCGGACATCGAACACCGGACATCGAACATCAACCACCGGACATCCGACATCGGACATCGAACATCGGGTATCGAACATCGGACAACGAACTACTGCACAGTTGGTGTGTCACCGCCTCAGCTAATCTCTCAATGTTACAGTTCCTGCTCTAGCTCTCTTGAGTTTAAACACCATCCTTCTTGACTCGAATATCCAACAGTCGCGATGACTCAAAAATCAAAATGTTGCGTTGACTCAAATATCAAAATGTTGCGATGACTCAAAGATCCAAATTTTGCGATGATTCAAAGATCCAACAGTCTCGATGACTCAAAGATCCAAATGTTGCGATGATTCAAAGATCCAACAGTCTCGATGACTCAAAGATCCAAATGTTGCGATGATTCAAAGATCCAACAATCGCGATGACTCAAAGATCCAAATGTTGCGTTGACTCAAAGATCCAAATGTTGCGTTGACTCAAAGATACAAATGTTGCGATGATTCAAAGATCCAAATGTTGCAATGACTCAAAGATCCAAATTTTGCGATGATTCAAAGATCCAAATGTTGCGATGATTCAAAGATCGAAATGTTGCGTTGACTCAAAGATGCAAATGTTGCGATGATTCAAAGATCGAAATGTTGCGTTGACTCAAAGATCAAAATGTTGCGATGACTCATTGATACAAATGTTGCGTTGACTCAAAGATGCGAGTATTGCGATGACTCAAAGATGCAAGTGTTGCGATTACTCAAAGATGCGAGTGTTGCGATGACTCAAAGTTCCAACTATCGCGATGACGCTAGGATTGCAACTGTCACGATGACTCCAAGTTCCAACAGTCGCGATGGCTCAAATAACCAACAGTCGCAATGACTCAAAGATGCAACTATCGAGATGACTCAAAGATGCGAGTATTGCGATGACTCAAAAATGCGAGATTTGCGATGACTCAAAGATGCGAGTATTGCGATGACTCAAAGATGCGAGTTTTTCGATGACTCAAATATGCAACTATCGACATGACTCAAAGATGCAACTATCGAGATGACTCAAAGATACAGTATTGCGATGACTCAAATATGCAACTATCAAGATAACTCAAAGATGCGAGTATTGCGATGACTAAAAAATGCGAGATTTGCGATGTCTCAAAGATGCGAGTATTGCGATGACTCAAAGATGCGAGATTTGCGATGACTCAAAGATGCGAGTATTGCGATGACTCAAAGATGCGAGTATTGCGATGACTCAAAGATGCAACTATCGAGATGACTCAAAGATGCGAGTATTGCGATGACTCAAAAATGCGAGATTTGCGATGACTCAAAGATGCGAGTATTGCGATGACCCAAAGATGCCAGTGTTGCGATGACTCAAAGATGCGAGTATTGCGATGACTCAAATATGCAACTATCAAGATGACTCAAAGATGCGAGTATTGCGATGACTCAAAAATGCGAGATTTGCGATGTCTCAAAGATGCGAGTATTGCGATGACTCAAAGATGCGAGATTTGCGATGACTCAAAGATGCAACTATCGAGATGACTCAAAGATGCGAGTATTGCGATGACTCAAAAATGCGAGATTTGCGATGACTCAAAGATGCGAGTATTGCAATGACTCAAAGATGCCAGTGTTGCGATGACTCAAAGATGCGAGTGTTGCGATGACTCAAATATGCAACTATCAAGATGACTCAAAGATGCAACTATCGAGATGACTCAAAGATGCAACTATCGAGATGACTCAAAGATGCGAGTGTTGCGATTATTCCATATCCGATAGTTGAGAATAGGTTGCAAATTAATCTTCAATGAAGATGATCGCAATCTTCATCTCTCTAAAAACAATTTTTCATCAATAAAATCATTATGTATTCAATAATCGTTAGTAAAAACATGGTGTTAGACAAGGTTGTGTGCTGTCACCAGATTTTTTTATTATTTATAGTGAGATTATTTTAAGATCCATAAGGGGCATGCCTGGAATTACAATTGGAGGTCACAATATTAATAATAATCTAAGGTATGCTGATGATAGAGTATTAATCGCTAAGAGTGAAAATGAGTTACAAGAAATGTTGGACATTGTAGTGAAGGAAAGCAAAAATAAATGACTTAATAGGAAAAAGACAGAAGTAATGGTAACAACAAAGAAAGAGACATCACCTCAATGCAGAATAAAGACAAGTGGAACAATATTAAAACAGGTAAATGAATTTAAATATTTGGGAACTTTGTTAACCTCAGACGGAAGATGTACAAAAGAGGTGAGATGCAGAATGGCTCACTCAAAAGCAGCTTTTCAGAAAATGAGGAAGATACTAGGCAATCCATTTTTGATAATAGAAACAAGAAAAAGAGTTTTTAAATGTTATGTAGAGCTAGTCTTAACATATGGAGGTGAATCATGGACAATAGAACAACAGACAAGAAAATCAGTCGAGTCTGTAGAAATGTGGTTTTACAGAAGAATATTGAGAATACCATGGACAGCTAAGAAGAGTAATGAAAATGTTCTGAAGGAGGTCAAAGCAAAAAGAGAGCTAATTTCCAATATTAGAAAGAGACAATCATCATTTTTTTTGGCCATGTAATGAGAAGAGAACAACTGGAATATATTGTAACAACTGGAAAATTGAGGGACGAAGAGATAGAGGAAGCAAAGAGAAAATACCAGACAGCTTAAGAAAATGACTTGGCAGAAAGTCAACAACAGAAAGGATAAAGAACTATCGAGATCGAAAGTTGTGGAGAGACATGATCACCTACGCCAGTACGTGGGCTTCAGGGTATATGGTGGATAGGCGGCGGGAACCATTGAAGGCTATGCATGAAAAGTGTTCCTTGTTGCAGTTTCCTCATATTCCCAGTCCACGGGGGACTTGTTGGTCTCGAGGCAAGACACCGGCCTCGGGACAGAGATTGTACGTTCAAATCTCGGCTACACCAGTTGGGATTTTTATTTATGATTTCTCTCTGCGGCAACCACCCCTGGTCTCAGCAGCGAGACCCATGCTTGATGCTTGAAGCATCAGTTACTCATCGACGGATAAAACATGAGTACCTCCGAAGTCGGAGTTATCTGCCTGTGCGGCGAGGGACCCCTGTGCTCACGGCTGCCAGGGAAAAATGGATTAACATGCAAAATTCAGTTCCTAGTTTCTAGGGACTTCGTCTGTGATGAAAGCTGGCGAACGCAACAACAACAAATATATGAGACTTGCTATGGTTGACGGTGTATCAAACAACATGTTTCAGCAAGAATCCCACAGACAATCGAGGCTATCTCCTATTTTAGTATAAGCATTGCACGGCAAGGAATCACACGACATTCTTTCTAGATGGCAAACCCTTTTATATGTTGTTTCTGTATGTCGTTTATGTTTGGTTACTACCAACTATGTCTCTTATAATATGTCTGATTCTATCTTTGCTGGTCACTCAAAACTGCAAACAATGTACTAAATTATCATCAACCTTTATTTAACCATTTCTTTATTTCATCGTTCCATATTTCTTTTTTTTTTTTCCACAGAACACTAAAGAACTTAAACTGTTAGAAAACTACATTACTACACATATTTTTATTTATTGTCACATTTATTGATGTGTAGACATGATAACTTACTATTTCTTTGCCACATGGAGGCTGATTAAGGGAAAAAAAGACATAGACGTTAGACATTAGTTTAAAAACCGCATGTTTCAACATTAATGTTTTAATGAAACAAATCAAAATAGATACACCTCTCCCTTTTTATTATTCATTTCTTTCAGCTGTAATCTATGTTTTTTTTTTTATGAACCATCGATTTGTACTTTTTTCTGGGAAAGTAAAGTGGCACGGGTTTAATACCGACCCCATTACCCCAAAAATCATGTGCCGAAGGTCTGTAAAATTTATGGTCACTAACACCATATTCCCTATACGCCACTTGGCGTGACTGGGGTACTTTACTTTTCTTTTACCTTTCTTTGTGTGACACCAACCACTGCCTTTGGGCCCATCCTCCATTGATTGTCCTGAGCACGCTCACCGAGTTACGCAAAAAACATATACGAGTGACAGGTTATGTTTCTATCCGGGTCATCGCTTTCCTTACTACCATGATCTTCCGGGTCAAATTATTGATATTTACCGCGAGTGCACTGCCCTTCTCATTTCCTGTTCTTCACTAGAGGGCTCGAAAGTCTAGTTGGGAAAATCTCCCGACTACCGACGTTCGGACAACCCGTGTTCGATTCTCGTTGGAAGCTGTGTTAATTGTACTCTCGGTTGGAAAAATAATACCCCCCGCGGTCGACCCAGCCGCTGGCAGAAATGGTTGCGTGGGTAGTAATCCGGGAAGGTGACGAATGTCGCTTCACATCGTGAGTTTCGATGCTGGAGGCGACACTATTGGAAAAATATATCAAAACACTTCCGGATAGGCGGCCGAGCAAAAATGGGTGAAAACTCACGTGCTAAAACATCGATTCAAGCCTCGTGCTTTACCCTGACCTTGTGACCTTGACCTTTACATTGACCTTGTGACCTTGACCTTTACCTTGACCTTGACCTTTACCTATTCTTCCTTTCACATTAGCCATGAAAGCCCCGACTGTGCCGAACAACAGACTGTAAATGACAGCCGTAACCTGAGGTGAATTGTCATAGATCGCGGCCTGCACGTCTGCCTCCACGACTACCAGATGTCGTTACCTGCATCTAATTTCAAAGTGATGCCAACAGGCAAGATTAGAGCACTCTGTTGGCTTCGGCACCCTTGCCTAGCTCAATGTCCCTCAGTGAAGAAATCTGTTGAACAATATCCCTCAGTGGATAAATCTGTTGAACAATAACCAAGAGTGGACAAATCTGTTGAACAATATCCGCAGTGGACAAATCTGTTGAACAATACCCTGCAGTGGACAAATCTGCTGAACAATGTCCCTCGGTTGACAAATATGTTGAAAAATATCCCTCATTGGACAAATTTGTTGAACAATGCCCCTCAGTGGACAAATCTGTTAAACAATATCCTGCAGTGGACAAATCTGCTAAACAATGTCCCTCAGTGGACAAATCTTTTGAACAATATCACTCAGTGGACAAATCTGTTGAACAATGCCCCTCAGTGGACAAATCTGTTAAACAATGCCCCTCAGTGGACAAATCTGTTGAACAATATCCCTCAGTGGACAAATCTGTTGAGCAATATCCCTCAGTCGACAAATCTGTTGAACAATGCCCCTCAGTGGACAAATCTGTTGAACAATATCCCTCAGTGGACAAATCTGTTAAACAATGCCCCTCAGTGGACAAATCTGTTGAACAATATCCCTCAGTGGACAAATATGTTGAGCAATATCCCTCAGTCGACAAATCGGTTGAGCAATGTCATTCAGTGGACAAATCTGTTGAACAATATCCCTCTGTGGACAAATATGTTGAACAATATCCCTCAGTGGACAAATCTGTTGAGCAATATCCCGCAGTGGACAAATCTGTTGAACAACGACCCTCAGTGGACAAATCTGTTGAGCAATATCTCTCAGTGGACAAATCTGTTGAACAATATCCTGCAGTGGACAAATCTGCTGAACAATGTCCCTCGGTTGACAAATATGTTGAACAATATCCCTCAGTTAATAAATCTGTTGAACAATATCCCTCAGTGGACAAATCTGTTGAACAACGACCCTCAGTGGACAAATCTGTTGAGCAATATCTCTCAGTGGACAAATCTGTTGAACAATATCCTGCAGTGGACAAATCTGCTGAACAATGTCCCTCGGTTGACAAATATGTTGAACAATATCCCTCAGTGGATAAATCTGTTGAACAATATCCCTCAGTGGACAAATCTGTTGAACAATATCCCTCAGTGGATAAATCTGTTGAACAATATCCCTCAGTGGACAAATCTGTTGAACAATATCCCTCAGTGGACAAATCTTTTGAGCAATATCCCTCATTAGAAAAATATGTTGAACAATATCCCTCAGTGGACAAATCTGTTGAACAATATCCCTCAGTGGACAAATCTGTTGAACAATATCCCTCAGTGGACAAATCTGTTGAATAATATCCCTCAGTGGACAAATCTGTTAAAGAATATATCTCAGTGGACAAATCTGTTGAACAATATCCCTCAGTGGACAAATCTGTTGAGCAATATCCCTCAGTGGACAAATATGTTGAACAATATCCCTCAGTGGACAAATCTGTTGAACAATATCCCTCAGTGGACAAATCTGTTGAAAAATATCCCTCAGTGGACAAATCTGTTGAACAATATCCCTCAGTGGACAAATCTGTTGAACAACGACCCTCAGTGGACAAATCTGTTGAGCAATATCCCTCAGTGGACAAATCTGTTGAAAAATATCCCTTAGTGGACAAATCTGATGAACAACGACTCTCAGCGGACAAATCTGTTGAACAATATCTCTCAGTGGACAAATCTGTTGAACAATATCTCTCAGTGGACAAATCAGTTGAACAATATCACTCTGTGGAAAAATCAGTTGAACAATATCTCTCAGTGGACAAATCAGTTGAACAATATCTTTCAGTGGACAAATCTGTTGAACAATATCCCTCAGTGGACAAATCTGTTGAACAATATCCCTCAGTGGACAAATCTGTTGAATAATATCCCTCAGTGGACAAATCTGTTAAAGAATATATCTCAGTGGACAAATCTGTTGAACAATATCCCTCAGTGGACAAATCTGTTGAACAATATCCCTCAGTGGACAAATATGTTGAACAATATCCCTCAGTGGACAAATCTGTTGAACAATATCCCTCAGTGGACAAATCTGTTGAAAAATATCCCTCAGTGGACAAATCTGTTGAACAATATCCCTCAGTGGACAAATCTGTTGAACAACGACCCTCAGTGGACAAATCTGTTGAGCAATATCCCTCAGTGGACAAATCTGTTGAAAAATATCCCTTAGTGGACAAATCTGATGAACAACGACTCTCAGCGGACAAATCTGTTGAACAATATCTCTCAGTGGACAAATCTGTTGAACAATATCTCTCAGTGGACAAATCAGTTGAACAATATCACTCTGTGGACAAATCAGTTGAACAATATCACTCTGTGGACAAATCTGTTGAATAATATCCCTCAGTGGACAAATCTGTTGAACAACGTCCTCAGCCTGCGCCATTCACGACTTTCCTCCTTTGAGCTGTCCAGATATTTGGCGTGATGAGACCACGCTAGACCCCCTGATATTTCTCTAGAGACAAACAATAATAAATGAATATTATTATAGAGGGAAACTTCCGATGCGATAATCCGATTATCGCTTCGGAAGTTTCCCTCTATAATAATATCTATTTATTATTATTTGTCTCCAGTCTAAACACTTGAAACTTCTATTCGTGTTGTTTAGTCCTAAATGTTTTTCTGCATCGCAAGTGTTCAGCCCTACCCTATCCGGGAGATACCTTTCTTAATAGGAAAAATACAGATACACAATGTATTTCCGAGCTGTGATCGCAGCCTTATGCTACTGTCATAAGAACACCTGCGTGAAAGACATTTCCACGATAGCTAATTTTTTAGTTAGCTAAGTTAGCAGTGTTCCCTAGCGTTTGGCTTTTCGTGGCAAGGCGCTGTGCCACTGAGTACCGGTTCGATCCTGCTTCGGTCCATATACTGTTCTTTGGTTTTTTTCTGATTTTGATTATTTGTCATTTTTTCCGAGTGCTGTAAACATGCCTCTTCCTCTGAATAGATTCGCTGATATTTATCTACCCAGTTGTGCGAGCCCGGTCCAGATTTACTTTTTCTGCTGAATCGATAGGGGATCGCCAAAATGAAATCATATCTTTGTGTGCATGTCTATGTTAGTCATGTGTTATATCTTTGTGTGCATGTCTATGTTAGTCATGTGTTATATCTTTGTGTGCATGTCTATGTTAGTCATGTGTTATATCTTTGTGTGCATGTCTATGTTAGTCATGTGTTATATCTTTGTGTGCATGTCTATGTTAGTCATGTGTTATATCTTTGTGTGCATGTCTATGTTAGTCATGTGTTATATCTTTGTGTGCATGTCTATGTTAGTCATGTGTTATATCTTTGTGTGCATGTCTATGTTAGTCATGTGTTATATCTTTGTGTGCATGTCTATGTTAGTCATGTGTTATATCTTTGCTTGCATGTCTGTGTTAGTCATATCTCATATCTTTGCTTGCATGTCTATGTTAGTCATATCTCATATCTTTGCTTGCATGTCTGTGTTAGTCATATCTCATATCTTTGCTTGCATGTCTGTGTTAGTCATATCTCATATCTTGATGTGTGTCAGTGTTAGTCATGCCTTGTATCACTGTGTGCATGTATGTGTTAGTCAAATCTCATATCATCTTTGTGTGTGCATGTCTGTGTTAGTCACCTCTAGTGACTCGGGCAGATGGTGCTCGTAAACCTGGGAGGGCCGACCATCTAAGGGCAGGATCCCCCTACAGAAAAAAACAATCTAATGCCTTGCAGGAAGATTGGGGACAAAGCAAACCTGAATAAAATGCTGGCTGAAATCGTATGCACTGGGCCACTGGCGCAGAACACAGTGCAACGTTTTAACGTGTGTTCAATCAGAGTGGATCTGGCAGACTCAAATTGTGATGTTCTGTCTGTGGGGGCGATTAACACACTTAACCTGACAGCTGACTTCATGTGAGATTCTGGAATCTTACTCTGATTGAGTCCTGATCGCAGAGAGAGAGAGAGAGAGAGAGAGAGAGAGAGAGAGAGAGATGAAATC
Organism: Megaustenia siamemsis; assembly: GCA_032433765.1. Classification (NCBI taxonomy): domain Eukaryota; kingdom Metazoa; phylum Mollusca; class Gastropoda; order Stylommatophora; family Ariophantidae; genus Megaustenia; species Megaustenia siamemsis. The sequence goes on along the minus strand of JAVIAB010000101.1, from coordinate 55,560,978 downwards.
AAACCTTCGTTCACTGTATCACCACGTCAAAGTGCTACCACTGATGCGCCCAAGAAGAAATAACTCTCGTTAAAGACAAAGAGTATAAGAAATAATAACATTTTGCCCTTGTTTACTTCAATTTATAAGTTTAAGCCCATTATATTAATGAGGTCTTTGGTGATTAAATATTTTCTGAAAGCAAATATCTCCGAGAAGTCTTAAAAATAACCTGAGATAGAGACTACATTTCAAACAAACAGATCTGATATCAAACTGAACAAGAATACGTGTCGAGCGTTATTAGTTAATAAGAAAATGTTGGTAATACATGTCTCAGAATAAGTGAAGAAAGTCTTCCCTTTCAGACATTCAATGAAAACAATCTGGTATTAGAACAAAAAAAAAACAGACCTGGTGAATAACTAGCAGAACAATTACTAGGGAAGATTCCAAGATTGGACCAAGAAACAACAGAACTATAAGAACTAGGGAAGATTCTAACATTAGGCCAAGAAACAACAGAACTATAAGAACTAGGGAAGATTCCAACATTGGACCAAGAAACAACAGAACTATAAGAACTAGGGAAGATTCAAACATTGGACTAAGAAACAACAGAACTATAAGAACTATGGAAGATTCAAACATTGGACTAAGAAACAACAGAACTATAAGAACTATGGAAGATTCAAACATTGGACTAAGAAACAACAGAACTATAAGAACTAGGGAAGATTCAAACATTGGACTAAGAAACAACAGAACTATAAGAACTAGGGAAGATTCAAACATTGGACTAAGAAACAACAGAACTATAAGAACTAGGGAAGATTCCAACATTGGACCAAGAAACAACAGAACTATAAGAACTAGGGAAGATTCAAACATTGGACTAAGAAACAACAGAACTATAAGAACTAGGGAAGATTCAAACATTGGACCAAGAAACAACAGAACTATAAGAACTAGGGAAGATTCCAACATTGGACCAAGAAACAACAGAACTATAAGAACTAGGGAAGATTCCAACATTGGACCAAGAAACAACAGAACTATAAGAACTATGGAAGATTCAAACATTGGACCAAGAAACAACAGAACTATAAGAACTAGGGAAGATTCCAACATTGGACCAAGAAACAACAGAACTATAAGAACTAGCAGCTCATTGACAATTGTGGAGAACTATTACTTTTGTCCTATGCGCCGTCTACGGAGTAGGAAGAATTATCAACATTAATAGTGTCTTATTTGCAACGTTATGTTGCTAACTGTCTTATTGACAACATTATGTTGCTAACTGTCTTATTGACAACATTATGTTGCTAACTGTCTTATTGACAACATTATGTTGCTAACTGTCTTATTGACAACATTATGTTGCTAACTGTCTTATTGACAACGTTATGTCGCTAACTGTCTTATTGACAACGTTATGTTGCTAACTGTCTTATTGACAACATTATGTTGCTAACTGTCTTATTGACAACGTTATGTTGCTAACTGTCTTATTGACAACATTATGTTGCTAACTGTCTTATTGACAACGTTATGTTGCTAACTGTCTTATTGACAACATTATGTTGCTAACTGTCTTATTGACAACGTTATGTTGCTAACTGTCTTATTGACAACATTATGTTGCTAACTGTCTTATTGACAACATTATGTTGCTAACTGTCTTATTGACAACATTATGTTGCTAACTGTCTTATTGACAACGTTATGTCGCTAACTGTCTTATTGACAACGTTATGTCGCTAACTGTCTTATTGACAACGTTATGTCGCTAACTGTCTTATTTGCAACGTTATGTTGCTAACTGTCTTATTGACAACATTATGTTGCTAACTGTCTTATTGACAACGTTATGTTGTTAACTGTCTTATTAGCAACGTTATGTCGCTAACTGTCTTATTGACAACGTTATGTTGCTAATTGTCTTATTGACAACGTTATGTTGTTAACTGTCTTATTAGCAACGTTATGTCGCTAACTGTCTTATTAGCAACTTAATGTCGCTAACTGTCTTATTGACAACATTATGTTGCTAACTGTCTTATTGACAATGTTATGTAGCTAACTGTCTTATTGACAACGTTATGTCGCTGTCTTATTGACAATGTTATGTCGCTAACTGTCTTATTGACAATGTTATGTAGCTAACTGTCTTATTGACAACGTTATGTCGCTAACTGTCTTATTGACAATGTTATGTCGCTAACTGTCTTATTGACAATGTTATGTAGCTAACTGTCTTATTGACAACGTTATGTCGCTGTCTTATTGACAATGTTATGTGGCTAACTGTCTTATTGACAATGTTATGTGGCTAACTGTCTTATTGACAACGTTATGTCGCTGTCTTATTGACAATGTTATGTGGCTAACTGTCTTATTGACAACGTTATGTCGCTGTCTTATTGACAACGTTATGTCGCTAACTGGCTTATGCATGTTCTTCTCATCAACAGGCATGACTTAACACTTAATTTGGCACCGGCGATCATGACACATCATAACTCGACACATAGCCCATTGCAGTACATTCTGTTTAAATCACCGCTCTACTATACAGCCTAATATAATACATAACCAATGATGATACACGTAATCAGAAGCGTAACCATTCGTTTATTTCACACACACTGAATTTGTCTGATCAAATTACTTACTGGATCGCTGATTTTTGGAATAAACTGAAATACAAGAGACCACGTACACGGTTTATTTAATAAAAATACATATTCTACAAAAATTAATTCCGTATTTTAAAAAAATAGTAGACTTTAAGTACACAATGACAGCGCATATTTCGGAGAAATAAAGGTTTTTTTTCTGCTGAAAGTTCCCTGGACAGCTAAAAATACCAATAAGGAAGTTCTCAAAGAGGCCAACACAAAAAGGGAGCTCTTAAAAAACATCAGAAAGAAAAAATCAACATTTTTCGGGCACATCATGAGAAGAGGAAAGTTGGAATACTTGGTTACAACTGGCAAAATCAAAGGAAAGAGAGATCGCGGGCGACAAAGAGAGAAAATACTGGATAGCTTGGTGTCATGACATGGAAAGCAGTCAACAACAGAACTGATACGATGCACTGTAGATAGAAGATTGTGGAAGGACATGATCACCTACGCCAACCGGTATGGTACATGATGATGATGATGATTGTCCATTATGTGCTAAGCCAAGTCCATGCTAGTTCAATTCATCAGCTTTCTATAGCTCCTTTCCGTTTGTGTTAATGTTATATTGTGTGTCATGCCATGTATGTTTGTGTAAACTCAAACAAATACTGAACTTCAAAGAAGAGTAGAGGAGATGAACATGAAATGATAAAGAAAGACCGTGGGCGTATCGTATATAGATAATATCAAGTTTAATTATTTTTAGTTTATTTGACGGATCACTCACATTGTACATGTACACGTCTAGAAGTGCCTATACATCTACTGAGCTTATTATTTCACGTGCAGTATCTCAAAAAACAATTACTGTATTCCTTTTGAAACCTTCTTTGGCGTTCTGTTTAGCGCTTCTGTTTGGCGTCCTTTGCATGACATTCGTTCGGTATGTTCACTGTTTCAGAATTAGTAATTGTGTCGGTGTTTTGTCTCTGGTTTCTGAGGGCAGAAACTTTCGCGCAGTCCATTATATATTCTCAGGTCACATTATTCCAAAGACAAACAAAACATCAACATAAATATAGAAGGCAGGCAACTAAAACAAGTAGAGGAATTCAAATGCCTAGAAACGTTAGTGACACACGACAATTCCCAAACAGCAGAGACAGAATCAAGATATATCAAAGCTTGTCAAATCGTCGGACTATTGTCACTATCTATCACTACTATTGTCACTATCTATCACTACTATTGTCACTATCTATCACTACTATTGTCACTATCTATCACTACTATTGTCACTATCTATCACTACTATTGTCCAGCAAGGAAAAAACTCTAGATGCAAAACTGGCACTCTACAATACAATCTTCATCCCAACGTTGTGCTACCAATGCCACTACTGGACTCTAGATGCACGGACAAAAAAAACAATAACCTCTTCCGAGATAAAATGTGTCAGACGAATGACAGGAAACAGCCTGAAAGGCAAGATCAGAAAAGCTAGTAATAGCGCCTGCCATATAATATATAAAGAAACAACAGATAAAATGTTTTTGCCACGTGACAAGGCAGAGTGAAACCCAATACAACGAGCCCTCAATAAACGTTGTTAGAACGCCAGACCCAAAATGGGTCGACCACGAAAATGATGGATCGATGGAATACTAGAAGAGCACTAGGAAACATAACAGCAGGAGAAGCGAACAGAAGAAGGAAAGACCGTATTAAACACCATGTTTTCCGTATGTCATCCTGCGACCCAGAGTGCCACCATGTTTTCCGTACGTCATCCTGCGACCCAGAGTGCCACCATGTTTTCCGTATGTCATCTAGCGACCCAGAGTGCCACCATGTTTTCCGTATGTCATCTAGCGACCCAGAGTGCCAACCATGTTTTCCGTACGTCATCTAGCGACCCAGAGTGCCAACCTTGTTTTCCTTACGTCATCTAGCGACCCAGAATGCCACCATGTTTTACGTACGTCATCTAGCGACCCAGAATGCCACCATGTTTTACGTACGTCATCTAGCGACCCAGAGTGCCACCATGTTTTACGTACGTCATCTAGCGACCCAGAGTGCCACCATGTTTTACGTACGTCATCTAGCGACCCAGAGTGCCACCATGTTTTCCGTATGTCATCTAGCGACCCAGAGTGCCACCATGTTTTCCGTATGTCATCTAGCTACCCAAAGTGCCACCATTTTTTCCGTATGTCATCTAGCGACCCAGAGTGCCACCATGTTTTCCGTACGTCATCCTGCGACCCAGAGTGCCACAATGCTTTCCGTACGTCATCTAGCGACCCAGAATGCCACCATGTTTTTCGTACGTCATCTAACGACCCAGAGTGCCACCATGCTTTCTGTATGTCATCCAGCGACCCAGTGTGTCACCATGTTTTCCGTACGTCATCTAGCGACCCAGAGTGCCACCATGTTTTCCATACGTCATCTAGCGATCCAGAGTGCCACCATGTTTTTCGTACGTCATCTAGCGACCCAGAGTGCCACCATGTTTTCCGTACGTCATCTAACGACCCAGAGTGCCACCATGTTTTTCGTACGTCATCTAACGATCAGAATGACACCATGTTTTCCGTACGTCATCCTGCGACCCAGAGTGCCACAATGCTTTCCGTACGTCATCCTGCGACCCAGAGTGTCACAATGCTTTCCGTACGTCATCCTGCGACCCAGAGTGTCACAATGCTTTCCGTACGTCATCCTGCGACCCAGAGTGTCACAATGCTTTCCGTACGTCATCTAGCGACCCAGAATGCCACCATGTTTTCCGTACGTCATCTAGCGACCCAGAGTGCCACCATATTTTCCGTACGGCGTCTAACGATCAGAATGACACCATGTTTTCCATACGTCATCCTGCGACCCAGAGTGCCACAATGCTTTCCGTACGTCATCCTGCGACCCAGAGTGTCACAATGCTTTCCGTACGTCATCTAGCGACCCAGAATGCCGCCATGTTTTCCGTATGTCATCTAGCGACCCAGAATGCCACCATGTTTTCCGTATGTCATCTAGCGACCCAGAATGCCACCATGTTTTCCGTATGTCATCTAACGACCATGTGGTGCGCGTGGCCGTGCGGCCAGAACCACTGTTTCGCTGGCTGAAAAGCCGACGTTCGGTGTTCGAAGCCCGCGGTAGACAGAAAGGATTTTTTCTATCGGGGGTGAAATAAAAATCCTGAGTCTCACACGTCGTGGCGACTGTTTGACCAAGCGGCCTTTATCCCTCTGGTTCTATCGTTCCCCCCCCCCGTCATACACCAGAAATAGTACAATGTGACGTAAAGATAGTTTTTTTTTAAAGTTTATCTAACGACCCAAAGTACCACCATGTTTTCCGTACGTCATGTAGCGACCAAGAGTGCCATCCTATTTTCAGTACGTCATCTAGCGACCCAAAGTGCCACGCTGTTTTCAGTAATTCATCTAGCGACCCAAAGTGCCACGCTGTTTTCAATATGTCATCTAGCGACCCAAAGTGCCACGCTGTTATCAGTACGTCATCTAGCGACCCAAAGTGCCACTCTGTTTTCTGTACGTCATCTAGCGACCCAGACTGCAACCATGTTTTCAGTACGTTATCTAGCGACCCAGAGTGCTCATATTTTTGCTTTATGATCTAGTACAAAACATGTTGCATAACCAAATGCAGCGTTATCATCGGGTCCCAGAGGATGATATTCGTTCACGTAGATATCAAGTTTTAAAGAACGCCCTTTATAAGCCAAACTTAAAGTAACATCTGCCTACATTGTGTCTCTGCATGTGTTCTCCATGTCAAGAGCAGCACCCGATTAATCATCCAGTCATGAATCCACATAATGAAATAAACATGTTATCAATATTATCGTGTGCCATATTGCTTGGCGTAAGAGATCGTCATTGCACAATGTTCCATTCACAGTCGATCGGATAAATTCTGTTGTTGGCCGTTTTCTGAACAACATCACCGATCTATCTATTATATTCTTTCTTTGTGATCCGCTATCTTTCTCTCCCTGTATTTGACAGTTGTAACCAATATGTTTAATTTCTGCCATATGCCATGTTACAATATATGTAACATATTAATATCTTCTTCTTCTATCTTTCAGCTCCCTGTGAAGCATAGGTCTTTAACAAGCACGTTCCAAGTCGTTCTGTTTCTTGCTATTCTTTTAAGATCATTAAATGACTTCCCCATCATCTTCATCTCTGCTTCTGTCTGTCTTCTCCAAGAATTTCTTGGTCTTCCTCTTTGTCTTTTCCCCTGGGGATTCAAAAAAAGGGCATATTGTGTAATACTCTAAGTTGTCTTCCGCAGAGCATGTCCTATCCAAGGCTATTGTCTTCAATATAAATTGCAATATAAATTTCAGAATATATCATACATTAGTTTAAACTCACACAAGTTTAGCAAAAACATATTACTATTGATGGTACATCTATATTAAATTACTTACAGTTGGATTGAATATTCTTTGATAAGCCTAAAGTGGACAGTAATCAATACTATAAGTTAGGCTCCTGTTTACGTACTCAGTATTGAAATAGGTAGGAGAGGATCTGGACTTTCTGTTCATATTTTCATAAACTCGTCGAAACAAGCAGCCGATAATTTTTATATTTTGTCAATTTGGGTTGGAGTGTGTCTAATAAGGGTTCAGCAACGATTTTCAGAGTGTATGTTGTCCTACCAATTTTTCAGAGTATATATAAAACCAATTCTGACATATGAAAGCGAATCATGGACAATAGACAAACAAATGGAAAGACGATTAGAGGACACAGAGAAGGGATTTCTCAGAAGAATGTTGAAAGTTCCCTGGACAGCTAAAAAGACCAATGAGAAAGTTCTCAAAGAGGCCAACACAAAAAGGGAGCTCTTAAAAAACATCAGAAAGAAGCAATCAATATTTTTGGGCACATCATGAGAAGAGGAAAGTTGGAATACTTGGTTACAACTGGCAAAATAAAAGGAAAGAGATATCGCGGACGACAAAGAGAGAAAATACTGGATAGCTTGGTGTCATGGCATGGAAAGCAGTCAACGATAGAACTCATACGATGCACTGTGGATAGAAGATTGTGGAAGGACATGATCGACAACGCCAACCGGTGAGGCACATGATGATGATGACTAGGACCGAAATATGATACCGTTGTAAGTCAGGAGCAAATGTAAAATAAGGATTAGGTAAGGATTGAACCATGATAAAGTTGTCAGTAAGTAAGAAATATAAAATATTAGGTAAGGATTGAACCATGATAAAGTTGTCAGTAAGTAAGAAATATAAAATATTAGGTAAGGATTGAACCATGATAAAGTTGTCAGTAAGTAAGAAATATAAAATATTAGGTAAGGATTGAACCATGATAAATTTGCCAGTAAGTAAGAAATATAAAATATTAGGTAAGGATTGAACCATGATAATGGTGTCAGTCAGGAACAACATATAAAATATTAGATAATAAGTCAACCCCAGTCATATTTTCAGCTAGTATGACTGGGTGTCCTAGAGTTAAGACGTCCATCTCTGGACATGAAAGTACCGAGTGCGATCACCTCAACAAGCAGTGGAAGAATTTTTTTTTAAATTAAATCTACCCCATGGTTATTTCATGATTTGTTAATTACATGAACCTTCCTCTGGTCTTTTGGTAGTGAGATTCAATTTCAAGCCATCCTGGAGAACAGCGATAAACAGCAGGTCTCGTGTGTCCCTCGCGGACGTTAAAAAACCCCTGGCAGTTAAAAATCAAAAAGAGTTGGTCAAAAGTGTTCACTGTCTGGGCAAAATATCTGAAGTAAAATCTACTCATACATGCCAACGACGGCTGTCTCGGGCCGAAAGGTGCAGATATCGCGACGTTGCTGGAAAATAACAACACAACACATCGACGCCCACTTAAAGGGTGAACGCGAAGTAGATGAAACTCAGACAAGTTATCAGCCAGGTCCAATTATTAAATATCAAGCAGGGACCGAATGATGATAATGTGATCAGGCAGGAGTGATAATGACATATCAAGTAGGGACCGAAAGATGATAATGTGATCAGGCAGGAGCGATAATGACATATCAAGTAGGTCCTGGACGATGATAATGTGATCAGGCAGGAGCGATAATGACATATCAAGCAGGGACCGAACGATGATAATGTGATCAGGTAGGAGTGATAATGACATATCAAGTAGGTCCTGGACGATGATAATGTGATCAGGCAGGAGCGATAATGACATATCAAGCAGGGACCGAACGATGATATTGTGTTCAGGCAGGAGTGATAATGACATATCAAGTAGGTCCTGGACGATGATAATGTGATCAGGCAGGAGCGATAATGACATATCAAGCAGGGACCGAACGATGATAATGTGATCAGGCAGGAGTGATAATGACATATCAAGTAGGTCCTGGACGATGATAATGTGATCAGGCAGTAGTGATAATGACATATCAAGTAGGTCCTGGACGATGATAATGTGATCAGGCAGGAGCGATAATGACATATCAAGTAGGTCCTGGACGATGATAATGTGATCAGGCAGGAGCGATAATGACATATCAAGCAGGTCCTGGACGATGATAATGTGATCAGGCAGGAGCGATAATGACATATCAAGTAGGTCCTGGACGATGATAATGTGATCAGGCAGGAGCGATAATGACATATCAAGTAGGTCCTGGACGATGATAATGTGATCAGGCAGGAGTGATAATGACATATAAAGCAGGTCCTGGACGATGATAATGTGATCAGGCAGGAGTGATAATGACATATCAAGCAGGGACCGAACGATGATAATGTGATCAGGCAGGAGTGATAATGACATAACGAGTAGGGACCGAACGATGATAATGTGATCAGGCAGGAGCGATAATGACATAACGAGTAGGGACCGAACGATGGTAATGTGATCAGGCAGGAGCGATAATGACATATCAAGCAGGGACTGAACGAAGATAATGTGATCAGGGAGGAGCGATAATGACATATCAAGCAGGGACTGAACGAAGATAATGTGATCAGGCAGGAGCGATAATGACATATCAAGCAGGGACTGAACGAAGATAATGTGATCAGGCAGGAGTGATAATGACATATCAAGCAGGGACTGAACGAAGATAATGTGATCAGGCAGGAGCGATAATGACATATCAAGCAGGGACTGAACACTCATAATGTGATCAGGAGCTGCTACATTCAAACACGGATTGATGCACTGTTATCTTATCGACTATTTACAATAAAATATAAAAAAAATGAAATGAGATACCGCAAAATGTTTGTTTATGATGTTGCTTTATATTTGCATATGTACAACACTAGGATGAAATCTTGTCGTTTGAGATCAACTTTACTTCTGTTTTCTTCTTTTTCCAATTAAATTGAATCCCTTTTTCTTATGTTCTTCCATACGTGATCATCACCACCATGTGCCATACAGAGTGGTGTTTGCAATCTCATCCTTCATAATTTTCTATTAATAGTGCATCGTATCTATGTTGTTGTTGACTGTTTTCCATGCCACGACACTAAGAAATCACGTTTGTTCTCCCTTTCTCGTCCGCGATCTCTCTTTCCCTGTATTTTGCCAGTTGTAACCAATTATTCAAATTTTCCTCTTTCCATGATGTGCCCGAGAACAATTGATTCTTTCTTTTCGATGGAGCTCCCTTTGTGTGTTGGAAATCCCATTTATTTGGCCTCTAATCAGTGCTAATCGGCTTTCCATTTGTTTTTTTGTTTTTTTTTGTGCTGTCCATTATTCACATCCATAGATCAGAACTGGCTCAACATAACAACGATGAACTCTCTTTCTGATTTCGATAGTCACAGACGAGACGTTTATTGCATAAAGTGTTTTTCATTTTCTGAAATACTATTTTGGTCTGAGCTACTCTGCTTTCTATTTCTGTGATGCATCTTCCATATGATGTTTTTATTTCATAAACTCTATAATTTATAGGGAGCTCTTAAAAAACATCAGAAAGAAGCAATCAACATTTTTCGGGGACATTATCAGAAGAAGAAAGTTGGAATACTTGGTTACAACTGGCAAAATAAAAGGAAAGAGAGATCGCGGACGACAAAGAGAGAAAATACTGGATAGTTTGGTGTCATGGCAAACAGTCAACAACAGAACTGATACGATGTACTGTGGATAGAAGATTGTGGAAGGACATGATCGCCTACGTCAACCTGTATGGCACATGATGATGATAATGATGAAGTTCTGTCTCGACCTTTGATATCAGCACCGCATATCCTACATATGTGAGGTTTGTAAAATCAAGTTCCTCTCCATGTATGTTATCTGTATATCTAGTAACGGTTTTATTTTACAAGATGAAGAGATCAAACGATATGACGCATCCCCTATTTATATTCTAATATTTTCTTAATTGTTGATATACTTTGACCAATGTTGATCGTTTACAATACGATTTTATCCATAATCATTCCATATTTTATATCAATATTTATTTATGTTAACAATTGCATCTATCTATCTGTAGATAGAGTGAACTTTGAATTAGATAAATGTGAGAACTCTTATTTGTCTACTGTTTTTTTCATTGATATCACCCACATTTTGAACACACAAACCTGTTACGAAACTACACTTGTTGAATAATTTACTCTAAGATTGTTTCTGCCACAGACATCCATAGCAGTATAATTGTTTCCCACAGACATTCATAGCAGTAAGATTGTTTCTCCCACAGACATCCATAGCAGTATAATTGTTTCTCCCACAGACATCCATAGCAGTAAGATTGTTTCTCCCACAAATATCCATAGCAGTATAATTGTTTCTCCCACAAATATCCATAGCAGTAAGATTGTTTCTCCCACAAATATCCATAGCAGTAAGATTGTTTCTCCCACAGACATCCATAGCAGTAAGATTGTTTCTCCCACAGACATCCATAGCAGTAAGATTGTTTCTCCCACAGACATCCATAGCAGTAAGATTTTTTCTCCCACAGACATCCATAGCAGTAAGATTGTTTCTCCCACAGACATCCATATCAGTAAGATTGTTTCTCCCACAGACATCCATAGCAGTAAGATTGTTTCTCCCACAGACATCCATAGCAGTAATATTGTTTCTCCCACAGACATCCATAGCAGTATAATTGTTTCTCCCACAAATATCCATAGCAGTATAATTGTTTCTCCCACAAATATCCATAGCAGTATAATTGTTTCTCCCACAGACATCCATAGCAGTATAATTGTTTCTCCCACAGACATCCATAGCAGTATAATTGTTTCTCCCACAAATATCCATAGGAGTATAATTGTTTCCTCCACAAATATCCATAGCAGTATAATTGTTTCTCCCACAGACATCCATAGCAGTAAGATTGTTTCTCCCACAGACATCCATAGCAGTAAAATTGTTTCTCCCACAGACATCCATAGCAGTAAGATTGTTTCTCCCACAGACATCCATAGCAGTAAGATTGTTTCTCCCACAGACATCCATAGCAGTAAGATTGTTTCTCCCACAAATATCCATAGCAGTAAGATTGTTTCTCCCACAGACATCCATAGCAGTAAGATTGTTTCTCCCACAGACATCCATAGCAGTAAGATTGTTTCTCCCACAGACATCCATAGCAGTAAGATTGTTTCTCCCACAAATATCCATAGCAGTAAGATTGTTTCTCCCACAGACATCCATAGCAGTAAGATTGTTTCTCCCACAGACATCCATAGCAGTAAGATTGTTTCTCCCACAGACATCCATAGCAGTAAGATTGTTTCTCCCACAGACATCCATAGCAGTAAGATTATTTCTCCCACAGCCTACAAGTAGTAAAATTGTTTCTCCCACAGACATCCATAGCAGTAAGATTGTTTCTCCCACAGACATCCATAGCAGTAAGATTGTTTCTCCCACAGACATCCATAGCAGTAAGATTATTTCTCCCACAGCCTACCAGTAGTAAAATTGTTTCTCCCACAGACATCCATAGCAGTAAGATTGTTTCTCCCACAAATATCCATAGCAGTAAGATTGTTTCTCCCACAGACACCCATAGCAGTAAGATTGTTTCTCCCACAGACATCCATAGCAGTAAGATTGTTTCTCCCACAGCCTACCAGCAGTAAAATTGTTTCTCCCACAGCCTTCCAGCAGTAAAATTGTTTCTCCTACAGACACCCATAGCAGTAAAATTGTTTCTCCCACAGACATCCATAGCAGTAAGATTTTTTCTCCCACAGACATCCATAGCAGTAAGATTGTTTCTCCCACAGACATCCATAGCAGTATAATTGTTTCTCCCACAAATATCCATAGCAGTATAATTGTTTCTCCCACAGACATCCATAGCAGTATAGTTGTTTCTCCCACAAATATCCATAGCAGTATAATTGTTTCTCCCACAGACATCCATAGCAGTAAGATTGTTTCTCCCACAGACATCCATAGCAGTATAATTGTTTCTCCCACAAATATCCATAGCAGTATAATTGTTTCTCCCACAGCCTACCAGCAGTAAAATTGTTTCTCCCACATACATCCTTAGCGGTAAGGCCTATGGATGAAAGGAATTCCTACAATTGTTCGACGATGATGGCCGTGGTCATTAACCCGTCAGCCACCTATACCTCACATAGCTGAGTACGTCACGAATGTTCGGTTTTCTATGATTTACTATTTTGCCAGTTGACCTTATCACTATAAAAGCCTGTTGTGTCCTCATGTAATGGCGCCAATGAATCGGGCTATTTGTACCATGCTCATCCCATACTTTTATGACAGCGGTGTGACCGTGGTAATCTGCTTGATAATTATTTGTCTTCAAAATGTTTCAATCTCACCATCGTGTTACTTACCATGTATGTAACGGCCAAAATCTGATAGAAAGATGAAACAAGTTGTATTCAGGCAACACAATCATGAAACTAGTCATTATTTTAATGTGTGCACACCTTTCTTTTTCTTCTACTTTTCTACTCTACTTCTTCTTCTTCTACCCTTTAAGTCCCTGTGGAGCATAGATCTTCAACAAACACTTTCAGCTACATGTGGAGCATAGATCTTCAACAAACACTTTCAGCCCCCTGTGGAGCATAGATCTTCAACAAACACTATCAGCCCCCTGTGGAGCATAGATCTTCAACAAACACTTTCAGCCCCCTGTGGAGCATAGATCTTCAACAAACTCTTTCAGCTCCCTGTGGAGCATAGATCTTCAACAAACACTTTCAGCTACCTGTGGAGCATAGATCTTCAACAAACACTTTCAGCTACCTGTGGAGCATAGATCTTAAACAAACACTTTCAGCTCCCTGTGGAGCATACATCTTCAACAAACACTTTCAGCTCCCTGTGAAGCATAAATCTTCAACAAACACTTTCAGCTCCCTATGGAGCATAGATCTTCAACAAACACTTTCAGCTCCCTATGGAGCATAGATCTTCATGACATGAAGGTCCTGGGTTCAGTCCCCAATAAGGGCGAAGAGAAATTTATAAAAAAAATCAAATTCGTGTTTTTTTTTCGTGGCTTTACCAACCCCTGTTCTCTGGTTAGTGAGATCCGATGTCTAGTGCTCAGTCGGAAACAAAATAGAAAAAAAAATATGGTGCCGGGCGCAGTATCGCACGTTAAAGATACATCGACAGTTAAAATCGAAAAGGGTAGACTAAATTGATCGCTGTCCTGGCAAAAATTGTAAGGCAAAGGCTAAACGTCCAAGCCGAAGACGGATGTGTCGGGCAGAAAGGCGCAGATATCGCGGCGTTACAAACGACACGGCACATCAACGACCAGTTAATGTGTGAACGCCACAAGAAGAAAAGAATTGCCTTATTATTTTTCTTTTCAATGACGTGTGGATTCCAAGCCATTGGATAAAGGAACAGCACGTGCTTAAGTTTCGAAATACTTGCCCCGTACTTCTTGATCTCTTGACTATCGATGTTTGGTTGACATTCTAAATAATCAATATTTTAGCTTTAACTATATAGAACCAATTCTGACCTATGGAAGCGAATCATGGACAGTAGACAAACAAATGAAAAGACGATTAGAGGCCATAGAGATGGGATTTCTCAGAAGAATGTTGAAAGTTCCCTGGACAGCTAAAAAGACCAATGAGGAAGTTCTTAAAGAGGCCAACACAAAAAGGGAGCTCTTAAAAAAACATCAGAAAGAAGCATTTTTCGGGCACATCATGAGAAGAGGAAAGTTGGAATTCTTGGTTACAACTGGCAAAATAAAAGGAAAAAGAGATCGCGGGCGACAAAAAGAGAGAAAATACTGGATAGCTTGGTGTCATGGCATGGAAAACAGTCAACAACAGAACTGATACGATGCACTGTAGATAGAAGATTGTGGAGGAACATGATCACCTACGTCAAACGGTATGGCACATGATGATGATGATCAATGGGTGGATAATGTTGATGGTATTAAAGTTGATGTGACACTAGTAGGGGAAAATGGGAAAATAAAAGAACAAAATGGTATAGTAGAAGCTTTGCGTTATTCATTTGCATTTCTATGCAGTGACTCCTTACTGTGACACTAGAAACGAGTGGAAACAATGAACAATAGGGAAACCAAGATAGTTCTAGTCAATTACAGTGAATGAAGATGCTCTACACCACAGACATCTCCCGGTGGATTTGTGCGAATGTTAATATTAGGAAACTCTATATATAGAGCTCCACAGCAGAAGGAAATCTCATCATCAGGAGCCACGTCAAGCAATTGTTTCGACCCTTTAACCTTTTGACACTCTAAGAAATGTCAGCCTGTCTGGGTCATGACTGGATCATATTCCAACGATGCCACATGACCTATATTGGTGAGTATGGGAGACGATTAGTGGAAAGATTGTGTGAACATCTATGGGATGTCCAACAGAATACTGGTACTCCAGTGTCTTCCCACTTCAACAACACTGATCACAAGGGTAAAGACGACATCCGAGTTACTGGAATTGTCCTTTGTTACTCTGACGACCGCAGCCGCTATATTTTGGAAAATCGCCTCTTAGTCCAGTATGGTTCGCTGACCCCACGAGGTATGAATGTATCACACTCATACACATAGTTTCCTTTTGGTTGCTCCTTCCCTTTTGCATAGCCTTCTCTACTGCACATATTTGGGATCTTTGGTCTATCTACTATGCCATGCTATTTATAGTTCTTCTCCTATAGTCCCTTATGAGACATTTCGGTGTTCTCCTCTATACCATTTTTCTGTACTCCTTACCCCTCATTTATTTTTATTGTACCCCACTCTCATATATCTCACTCTTACCGCCTTCTGAGCACATGTTAGTCTACTATTCTATTCTTTCTCCTTTGTGTTTGCACACTGACCCCTGTGTGAACTCCTCTGGTTTGGTATGCATTTGCGCACATTTCTGCACATTCACGACAGCCACACTTTTGTTACCATTTCCTTTTCATACACACAGGATAGACATTTTTATCTTCATTAACATATTTCGAATATTTTTGTTTTGAATGTTTCGTTATTAGTATTTGTGTGTGTGTTTTTCTTGATTGTTCCTGCTGAAGGCCTATTGGGCCGAAACGTCGTTTAGTCTGTGTCGTCCACTTATCACGTAAAGCTTCTAACATACCATTTTTTTGTATTTTTTAAATTTTTCCTCATGACTAGGAGGCGTCGACCTCCTGTTGTATTCAACCTCAAGAACCACGCTATATTTGGCATATTGTGAATAAACGTATTATGCGCATCTGATCAAATCTACTATCAATTCCCTGTCGCACACATCTGTCTCAGCTTCAATCTAGCACATTGATGTTTCAATTACAGTAAAGGGAGACGATGTTTTACAGCTCCGACATCTACTCTGGGCGAAAATGTCGAAAAGTTCAGTCAGAGAAAAAAATACGGCAAAAATTGTACCTCGCGATGTTAAGAAATAAGGACAGCATAACTGAACGTTTCGGCTACCTAGCTCTCATCAGAGGATAATGAGACAAACTCAAAATGGCTTAGGCGTTGGTTTAAAGCCGACATTCATGGAGTATAGCGTCGCAGGGAATGAAAACGGAACCTGAAAACATCCAGGACCAAACAAGTGATTACCATTAGTTACGAGACTACACCCGAGAGGCAAATCATTTAGCGGTCCTAGAAAATGTATCCTAAAACGGTATTTGAAGATCGCAAAATCTGATTACAAAATAAAAGAAAAGGACAAGAGATTATTATTGAAAAGTATGAAAGGAATAAATTATTCTCGAAAGTGTCTTTTCATGGCGGAGACAAGGCCATCTTCCCAAATGGCGTCTTTCAGATGAATTGTAGTTTCTCCAGTGTTTTACTTAACTTTATATTTGCCGTTCGTAATACCGACTACATTCCCCCGAAAATCATGTGCCGAAGGTCTGTAAAATTTATGGTCACTAACACTATATTCCCTATACGCCACTTGGCGTGACGGGGCTACTTTACTTTTTTTTATATTTGCCGTTAATTTGTTACAAAATATACATATAAAGGAGAGGCAGACCGACATTTCAGTGAGCTGTTCCGAGAGCATCTTTACCACAGCTCACAGGATCCTCTTGTTCTGGTCACTATCCACTTCATCTATCTTGATCACAGATGTCTCCGCTGTATCCAAATAACCCGTATCGTATATTGTTTCTAAAGAGAACAAAATCGGTTTGCACAGAGAATCGAATCACAGACAAGTTTGGCTTTGCCCACCATTTCTTTCTTTTCTACCCTAATCGATGGCTATTTCCCTTTCACACCATTTTTTTTTTAACTAACAGTTATATTAGAAGGTAACATTAAATACAAACAGAGAATATATACCGACACGATTAAAATAAAGGCATGTGAATCTATGACAGCGTGCAACATCAAAGCGAAAGATAGACTGAAACACACTCCATGGCAGCCAACATTTGATGCAAGGAAGGTACTGCAGTACTAGATAATGATTGTTTCTATTTAAAAAAAATAGTCCTAAACTTGCATTTCCTTTCTGGTATGATATTATTATGTATTTGATAAGCAGCATAACATCATCTGTTATTATTTTATTTCTTGACGTTTTCCGTAAGATCTGCTTTGTTTGTTGTTATATTGCTTAATTCCCATTATATATGTAAGTTTAACATTTTATTTATCACATTATGCATGTTCGGACTGGTAATATTTATAACCAATGTATCCCCCTCTCTGGTTTCATTCACTTGTCCATTAGTCCAGCAGCTTTGTCCCTCTCTGGTTTCATTCACTTGTCTATTAGTCCAGCAGCTTTGTCCCTCTCTGGTTTCATTCACTTGTCCATTAGTCCAGCAGCTTTGTCCCTCTCTGGTTTCATTCACTTGTCTATTAGTCCAGCAGCTTTGTCCCTCTCTGGTTTCATTCACTTGTCCATTAGTCCAGCAGCTTTGTCCCTCTCTGGTTTCATTCACTTGTCCATTAGTCCAGCAGCTTTGTCCCTCTCTGGTTTCATTCACTTGTCCATTAATCCAGCAGCTTTGTCCCTCTCTGGTTTCATTCACTTGTCCATTAATCCAGCAGCTTTGTCCCTCTCTGGTTTCATTCACTTGTCCATTAATCCAGCAGCTTTGTCCCTCTCTGGTTTCATTCACTTGTCCATTAATCCAGCAGCTTTGTCCCTCTCTGGTTTCATTCACTTGTCCATTAATCCAGCAGCTTTGTCCCTCTCTGGTTTCATTCACTTGTCCATTAATCCAGCAGCTTTGTCCCTCTCTGGTTTCATTCACTTGTCCATTAATCCAGCAGCTTTGTCCCTCTCTGGTTTCATTCACTTGTCCATTAATCCAGCAGCTTTGTCCCTCTCTGGTTTCATTCACTTGTCCATTAATCCAGCAGCTTTGTCCCTCTCTGGTTTCATTCACTTGTCCATTAGTCCAGCAACTTTGTCCCTCTCTGGTTTCATTCACTTGTCCATTAATCCAGCAGCTTTGTCCCTCTCTGGTTTCATTCACTTGTCCATTAGTCCAGCAACTTTGTCTTCGGTTTGCCACTCTTGGTGTCGCCTTGTTGTCTTATGGTTTCACGATAAAGAACTTCGTTTTGGGTTTGATCAAAGCCTGGAGTTGTCTTCCCACCGCTTTCTCTTTTTTCACAATTTCAAACGACATCACCGAAAAGCGAGTGCCCACATTCATCCCCATCCCCAATTTACTCAAATAAATCGAAAATAAACACATACAAATTCGTCATAAAAATAAAAAAATATATTTTAGTATTTTGACTCTCTAATGAACCCTGCGGCAATGGCCGCCATCTTTTCCGGAAGTCTTCTAGAGCCTATAAATAGAAGAATCACACCATGTCATGTGACGTGATGTCATGTATTTTTGTGCACGAAGGGCAGCTTATGGGGGCATTTGAAATAAGAACAGGAGTTTGGCAGGGATGCTTTCCATCTTCATTTCTCTGCTGGTCATAGATTTAATTATGAAAATAATTCAGAAAAACAGAAATGGAATCCAGTGGTCACTGAACGTGATGATTTAGACTTCGCTGATGACATAGCTCTCCTATGACGTAAGTATCAACAGATGCAAGAACAAAATGAGCATACTTGATGAGAGATCACAACAGCTGGACTGAAAATAAATAGAGATAAGACAACAATTATGAGAATTAATGCAGTTGGCAATAACCAAATAACAATAGAAGAAATACCTCTATTAGATGTACAATCGTACATATATCTGGGCAGTGATATAGACATAGAGGGAGGAACAATGATGTCAAAATAAGATTATCAAATGCAAAATGAGCATCCATTTCACTGGGAAACATATGGAAGTCCAAAGAAATTAGGTTAAGTACTAAAATTGAAATGTTTAACTCCAATGTTAAGTCAGTCCTAATATATGGATGTGAAACATGGAGAACAACAAAAATGGCAACCACGTAGATACATATCTTCATTAATGGATGCTCGCTCTTAAGGGATAAATTGGCAGGACAAAATCAATATTATGGAAAAGTACCAGTCAAATGCCATTGGACATAAAGATACAACAAAGACGATGAAGCTGGTTAAGACAGACGCTGCAGTAGCCAACTGAGCTTATTACACAAGATACCCTTTTTGGAATCCCCAGGGAAAGAGACAAAGAGGAAGACCATTATACTCCTGCAGAAGACAGGTGGAAGCAGAGAAGAAGAAGATGGGAAGACATGGGATTATCTTAAAAGAATGGCAAGAAACAGAATGTCTTGGATAGTGTTTGTTGAAGACTTATGCTCCACAGGGAGCTGAAAGTGTTTGTGTTTGTTGAAGACTTATGCTCCACAGGGAGCTGAAAGTGTTTGTTGAAGACTTATGCTTCACAGGGAGCTGAAAGTGTTTGTTGAAGACTTATGCTTCACAGGGAGCTGAAAGTGTTTGTTGAAGACTTATGCTTCACAGGGAGCTGAAAGTGTTTGTTGAAGACTTATGCTCCACGGGGAGCTGAAAGTGTTTGTTGAAGACTTATGCTTCACAGGGAGCTGAAAGTGTTTGTTGAAGACTTATGCTTCACAGGGAGCTGAAAGTGTTTGTTGAAGACTTATGCTCCACAGGGAGCTGAAAGTGTTTGTTGAAGACTTATGCTCCACAGGGAGCTGAAAGTGTTTGTTGAAGACTTATGCTCCACAGGGAGCTGAAATTGTTTGTTGAAGACTTATGCTCCACAGGGAGCTGAAAGTGTTTGTTGAAGACGTATGCTTCACAGGGAGCTGAAAGTGTTTGTTGAAGACTTATGCTCCACAGGGAGCTGAAAGTGTTTGTTGAAGACTTATGCTCCACAGGGAGCTGAAAGTGTTTGTTGAAGACCTATGCTCCACAGGGAGCTGAAAGTGTTTGCTGAAGACTTATGCTCCACAGGGAGCTGAAAGTGTTTGTTGAAGACTTATGCTCCACAGGGAGCTGAAAGTGTTTGTTGAAGACTTATGCTCCACAGGGAGCTGAAATTGTTTGTTGAAGACTTATGCTCCACAGGGAGCTGAAAGTGTTTGTTGAAGACGTATGCTCCACAGGGAGCTGAAAGTGTTTGTTGAAGACTTATGCTCCACAGGGAGCTGAAAGTGTTTGTTGAAGACCTATGCTCCACAGGGAGCTGAAAGTGTTTGCTGAAGACTTATGCTCCACAGGGAGCTGAAAGTGTTTGTTGAAGACTTATGCTTCACAGGGAGCTGAAAGTGTTTGTTGAAGACGTATGCTTCACAGGGAGCTGAAAGTGTTTGTTGAAGACTTATGCTCCACAGGGAGCTGAAAGTGTTTGTTGAAGACGTATGCTCCACAGGGAGCTGAAAGTGTTTGTTGAAGACTTATGCTCCACAGGGAGCTGAAAGTGTTTGTTGAAGACTTATGCTCCACAGGGAGCTGAAAGTGTTTGTTGAAGACTTATGCTCCACAGGGAGCTGAAAGTGTTTGTTGAAGACTTATGCTCCACAGGGAGCTGAAAGTGTTTGTTGAAGACGTATGCTTCACAGGGAGCTGAAAGTGTTTGTTGAAGACTTATGCTCCACAGGGAGCTGAAAGTGTTTGCTGAAGACTTATGCTCCACAGGGAGCTGAAAGTGTTTGTTGAAGACTTATGCTTCACAGGGAGCTGAAAGTGTTTGTTGAAGACGTATGCTCCACAGGGAGCTGAAAGTGTTTGTTGAAGACTTATGCTTCACAGGGAGCTGAAAGTGTTTGTTGAAGACGTATGCTTCACAGGGAGCTGAAAGTGTTTGTTGAAGACTTATGCTCCACAGGGAGCTGAAAGTGTTTGTTGAAGACTTATGCTCCACAGGGAGCTGAAAGTGTTTGTTGAAGACGTATGCTTCACAGGGAGCTGAAAGTGTTTGTTGAAGACTTATGCTTCACAGGGAGCTGAAAGTGTTTATTGAAGACTTATGCTCCACAGGGAGCTGAAAGTGTTTGTTGAAGACGTATGCTTCACAGGGAGATGAAAGTGTTTGTTGAAGACTTATGCTCCACAGGGAGCTGAAAGTGTTTGCTGAAGACTTATGCTCCACAGGGAGCTGAAAGTGTTTGTTGAAGACTTATGCTTCACAGGGAGCTGAAAGTGTTTGTTGAAGACGTATGCTTCACAGGGAGCTGAAAGTGTTTGTTGAAGACGTATGCTCCACAGGGAGCTGAAAGGTAGAATAGAAGAAGAAATATGAAAGCGGTCGATCAGGAACGAACGCAACCTGTTGACCATAGTAGTCCAGCCACTAGCGACTGAGCTATCACAACTCCCCTTAAAAATATACTGTCATTTAATTATGAGCATCCTTTATTCACACTTACACCAGAATTAGATTGTATCACTTACTTCATTTGTGTCGTTTGTGATGTTGCTAGCCTGCAAGAGCGATCAAGTGAGATATGTATTACCAGCAGCTGTTCAATACTAATTGTAATAAACAATTCAAACTTTCCCTTATCAAAATGTACAACACTATATGTATTAACATATGTTGTGTTTTAGGGAGCCGCGATAGCTCAGCGGTTAGCGAACTGGACAACAAAGGACAAGAGGTAGGGTTCGATCTGAATCGACGGTTTAAGGTTCACCCAGCATTTAATAGGTACCGGATTTTTTTCTGGGAAATAAAGCGGCACGGGCGTAATACCGACCACATCATCGGAAAAATCATGTGCGGAAGGTCTGTAAAAATGTATGGTCACTAATACCATATTCCCTATACGCCACTTGGAGTAACGAGGGTACTTTACTAACTATGTTGTGTATCTCTGTTGTTGAATTGTATATTTGCTCTTGATTACATTTTGCTGCATTCTGTTTTATTATTTGTGTCAATGCAGACTTATCAACTACGTCACAGTGTGGGAAATCCGACAACTGAAGGAACGGGAAAGCTTCCAGCGCTTTCGATCTGGGCTCGCTTTGCAGGGTCGGTCGGCTACCTATCACCCGACCATCTCCCATTTGATTAGTAGAGTACATACACTCATAAGATCTCTAGTTTGATTGGTAGAGTACAGACTCTCATAAGATCTCCCATTTGATTGGTCTAGCACAGACACTCATAAGATCTCCCGTTTGATTGGTCTAGCACAGACACTCATACGGTATCCCAATTGTTTGATAGTTTCATATAAATGAAACACGGAGTTAGACAGAGCAGTGAACTATCACCAAGTCAATCAATCTCTATAGTAAGAAAATACCTACATTCATAACGATCATGTCCGGATTATCAGCTGGACATCTCAATATAAAAAGGTGAAAGTATGTAGATCATGCAGTCTTAATCGCTTAGTGACGACAAGTAACAATAAAAGGGCAAGTCATAATAGACAAAGAACAGAAGTTATGGTTGCAAAAAGAGAATGACTTCATTCAAATGCACATTTGAGGTAAATAGAACCACAATAATTCAAGTCAGAAAGATCTGGCAACGATTTTCACTTTGGGTGGACAATGTACAATAGCAGCTAAGATGATGACTAAATTAAAACAATTATGAATTTCTAAAAATAAAAGAATTATATATTATATAAACGATTATACGTAAACATTATATAGACTATACGCTATAAGAACATGCATATTACTGGCATTATGTATAGTCTATCTTGACGTGTGAGAGTTTCGCGTATTTCTGTAGTATATCGCAATATGGGATACTTTTTTTTTTTCTAATAATTTCAGACGAGCTGAATTTGTCTATAATTTGATGTCAATCGTCTGTGTGAATCACGTGTACAAACTAGCCAATAGCATGACAGTAACGAAGTGTTGAAGCAAAGAATAAACAATATAGACATTTATATTTTGTGCAGCATAAAAATAGTAAGTAAAAAGTAATGTACCCCCGTCACGCCAAGTGGCGTATAGGAAATATGGTGTTAGTGACCATATATTTTACAGACCTTCAGCAAATGATTTTTGGGGTAATGTGGTCAGTATTACGCCCGTGCTGTTTGCTTCCCCAGAAAAATATTCGGTACCCATTTAAGGCTGGGCGAACCCGGAAGCCGTCGGTTGGGATCGAACCCTACCCCTTGTCCTTTGTAGTCCAGTTCACTAACCACTGAGCTATCGAGGCTCCCTGTAGCATAAAAATAAACGAGACAAATCTAAAACAAGTGCAACGTTTCAAATACTTGGACACAATAATTACATCAGATGGAAGATGCACCACAGAAATAAAAAAGCAGAATAGCTCAGGCCAAAATAGCATTTCAGAAAATGAAAAATATCTTATGCAACAAATCTATGTCAATATAAATGAGAAAGAGGGTTCATCGGTGCTGTATAGAACCAGTTCTGACCTATGGAAGCGAATCATGTACAGTAGACAAACAAATGAAAAGACGATTAGAGGCCACAGAGATGGGATTTCTCAGAAGAATGTTGAAAGTTCCCTGGACAGCTAAAAAGACCAATGAGGATGTTCTCAAAGAGGCCAACATAAAAAGGCAGCTCATAAAAAACATCAGAAAGAAACAATCAACATTTTTCGGGCACATCATGAGAAGAGGAAAGTTGGAATACTTGGTTACAACTGGCAAAATAAAAGGAAAGAGAATTCGCGGACGACAAAAAGAGAAAATACTTGATAGCTTGTTGTCATGGCATGGAAAGCAGTAACAACAGAACTGATACGATGCACTGTAGATAGAAGATTGTGGAGGGACATGATGGCCTGCGTCAACCGGCAGGGTACATGATGATGATATTTTGTGCTGCCACGTGCACGCTGTTTTTAATGTTGTTCTGAAATCGAGTAACCAACAGACACTATTAAAATGAGTGAGTGGGAAATCCTATAGTTTATTATAGTTCGCTCATAAATTCGTGCCTACAGAGTTGATCAATTATCTCGGAAATTGTTTGATGAATTTCTGTAATTATTTTTCATGAAATCGTATTTTTTCACCGACCTTCAGATTTTATAAGGTTTAAGTACAAAGGTAGTCTGAAATTTGCACAAATCGTTTTTTGTTATATAATTTTAGGAAAATATCAAACCGCGTGCTCTAAACATTTTATTGTACTGTAATTTATGTTAATTTTCTAACAAACCTCTCAGTGGATTGCGTCTTACAAGTCACGGTTCAGTAGGCGCGAGATGGTGCTAAGATTATGTGGGGAGCACGTGAAATTTGTCTTTTTAAAAGGTGAGTTGAATACAACAAATGTGGGTATAGTAAAATACTAAAAATTAGGAGAACCAAGAAAATCCTATGTTTATATACCTCAAATAAGCAAAAATCTTTTGCTAAATGCATGACAATAGGGAAAAAATATCAGAATTAAGGTCTGTGAAAAATTTAGATTTCATGAAAAAAAAATCACAGAAATTCATTAAACAGTTTCCCGGATAATTAATAAACTCTGTGGGCACGAATTTCTGAACGAATTATAGCATTTCACATATATATACGGTTAGTAACTCGGGTTTTACATCTTCACAGGCCATAACCATTATCACTTACAGCAATGACATCTCTTTCTACCTAGGATAAACAAAATCATACGTGATGTTAGTTAATGTAATGTATTGTGATATTTGTTAATGTAATATATTGTGATGTTAGTTAATGTAATTTATTAATGTCTCAAGCAGGCCTCTCGAACATATACACGCTGCTCAAACAGTGCCTGGCCACATATACCGTCTGAAATATGGCCCCATACCAAAAGATATATTTTTTGGACAACTAGTAGATGTCAAAAGAACTAGCGGACGCCCAAAACTACGCGTATAGACGTGACATGAAGACTCTGAACATAAACCCTGCAGCCCTGGAAGACATAGCTGCAGACTGCAATCTTTGGTACCACTCTAAAGCCCCTACTCAAAAAGACTTTTAAAAATAGACTAAAAAGTTAAAATAAATAACATTTCCAATAAGCGCTGCAAAATCCATAGTTGACTCTGACTGACGGAGTCTACTACTATATTGCTCAGTTCGGCGGCGAAGGCGCGCCTCCCAGCACCAGAGATGGAAGCTGTCAGCGACCCACAGCTGATGGCTTGCGCCAGGATTGGTGAACCCAAACCATCCAGACCCTGCTCCACCTCTCCGTGGTGTCTCCAGTAACAGACTAACCTATCTAGTCTGGCCAAGCGAGCAGGGATCGAAGAGGGAAGACCACCCAGTACTCAAAAATGTCGTGCTGAAGTCGGATGTGTTGGGCCGAAAGGCGCAGATATAATAGTTATACTGCAAACCACAGCACAACGCAGACACGTCCACTTAATGTCCATTTAAGGGCGGATGACGAAGAGGAATTCTACAGTCTACGAATACTCTAGAATACTTTATTAATCGGGCGAACGCAAGCAAGCATATTACTCAGTTCAACTACTGATTACTAGTATCGACGTATAGAAATTGTCTTGAAATACTTTCCATATACACTATATCTCATGTTAATAGGTCCAGATCTATTTATAACGTCACGCTAGTTCTCGTATTCCTACCCAGTTTTTTTTTTTTAATGGTTGACTGATATGTTCATCTGTTCTTGCTTTGTATCAATGAGGTTACATTAACTCCGTGTGGCTAAAGGCTATCCCGGAAGGTGGGGGAGGCGAGAGGGCGAGAGAAAAGAACAGAGCCACTGTTACCTGCCACGTATGTCGTAAGAGACGACTATGAAGGTTTGGAATGGTGACCCGTACACTCAAATAGGAAGTGCACGGAGCGACCTTGGTAACGGAATTTAATGATGCATTGTGGGAAATGCTGTGACAAGTGGTGGAGCGGATATGGGAAATCCTGACTACAATGCAACTGGTCCCATGGATAGAATAGAGTAGAACGTTACATTATATATATTGCTGTGTTTACCCTTCTTTGTCATGTCCCTCATATGTTTGTGCTATTCTCCCTCTACATGAACTATGTGTTCTGTCTAATGAATATCTTATTTTATGAATTTAGAAAACTTGTTAAGCCCGCCTTTTTATTAATTCTCTTTGTATTTGTTTTATTCACTATATACATCATTGGCAATCCTAACATTCTGTCTCGGTCTCTTTAAGCCAGTAAAATGTTCATCAAATTATTTCACTAATTGTATGCGTGATTTACTTTTGAATGCGATTTTCCTATATGGGGTTTCATAATAATTAAAACAGGTCTATAGCACATACTCGTCAATGCGGTAAGGAGAAATACAGTTTCGAGAAGTTAACATCGTAATTTACAGGATGCAATGTAAGCAATAATGAAATCTTCCTTTAATTTAATAACCTCTGTAATTATGCATGACAGGTCACTGGTCAGTGTATATTTGTTACTGTTACTGGGTAGAGAGAGAGAGAGAGAGAGAGAGAGAGAGAGAGAGAGAGAGAGAGAGAAAGAGAGAATATGCTTTGAAGGAGAATGAAGTTTATTTAGAACTTGATGACAAAACGCGAAATCTAGTGTAGGGTAAGAATTTACGAGGTACTCTTGACATCTAGTGTAGGGTAAGAATTTACGAGGTACTCTTGACATCTAGTGTAGGGTAAGAATTTACGAGGTACTCTTGACATCTAGTGTAGTAGAGTAAGAATTTACAAGGTACTCTTGACATCTAGTGTAGGCTAAGAATTTACGAGGTACTCTTGACATCCAGTGTAGGATAAGAATTTACGAGGTACTCTTGACATCTAGTGTAGGGTAAGAATTTACGAGGTACTCTTGACATCTAGTGTAGGCTAAGAATTTACCAGGTACTGTTGAAATCTAGTGTAGGCTAAGAATTTACGAGGTACTCTTGAAATCTAGTGTAGGGTAAGAATTTACGAGGTACTATTGAAATCTAGTGTAGGGTAAGAATTTACGAGGTACTCTTGAAATCTAGTGTAGGGTAAGAATTTACGAGATACTCTTGAAATCTAGTTTAGGGTAAGAATTTACGAGGTACTCTTGAAATCCAGTGTAGTGTAAGAATTTACGAGGTACTCTTGAAATCCAGTGTAGGGTAAGAATTGACGAGGTACTCTTGAAATCTAGTGTAGGGTAAGAATTTACGAGGTACTCTTGAAATCTAGTGTAGGGTAAGAATTTACGAGGTACTCTTGAAATCTAGTGTAGGGTAAGAATTTACGAGGTACTCTCGAAATCTAGTGTAGGGTAAGAATTTACGAGGTACTATTGAAATCTAGTGTAGGGTAAGATTTCACGAGGTACTCTTGAAATCCAGTGTAGGGTAAGAATTTACGAGGTACTCTTGAAATCTAGTGTAGGGTAAGAATTTACGAGGCACTCTTGAAATCTAGTGTAGGGTAAGAATTTACGAGGTACTCTTGAAATCTAGTGTAGGGTAAGAATTTACGAGGCACTCTTGACATCTAGTGTAGGGTAAGAATTTACGAGGTACTCTTGAAATCTAGTGTAGGGTAAGAATTTACGAGGTACTCTTGAAATCCAGTGTAGGGTAAGAATTGACGAGGTACTCTTGAAATCCAGTGTAGTGTAAGAATTTACGAGGTACTCTTGAAATCCAGTGTAGGGTAAGAATTGACGAGGTACTCTTGAAATCTAGTGTAGGGTAAGAATTTACGAGGTACTCTTGAAATCTAGTGTAGGGTAAGAATTTACGAGGTACTCTTGGAAGGAGAACAGGTAAAACAACGGTTAGAACGTTTAAGCTGAGAATTGTTAGCAATATGATGATAAATGGTGAAATAGATTCAGGAGACAAAGCCAGCAAGGCACAAATTAAGATTAGCGAGAGAAGGCGCAATGACGAGGTCACAGTGTTAGTTTCCTCCGTCGAGTAGAGGGTCCAAGCAAGCTGGGAGATGGTTGTGTTTTGGAGAGATGACAGTTTTAGTTTCCTCAGTTGAGTAGAGGGTCCAAGCAAACTGGGAGATGGTTGTGTTTTGGAGAGATGACAGTTTTAGTTTCGTCAGTTGAGTAGAGGGTCCAAGTAAGCTGGGAGATTGTTGTGTTTTGGAGAGATGACAGTTTTAGTTTCCTCCGTCGAGTAGAGGGTCCAAACAAGCTGGGAGATGGTTGTGTTTTGGAGAGATGACAGTTTTAGTTTCCTCCGTCGAGTAGAGGGTCCAAGCAAGCTGGGAGATGGTTGTGTTTTGGAGAGATGACAGTTTTAGTTTCCTCAGTTGAGTAGAGGGTCCAAGCAAGCTGGGAGATGGTTGTGTTTTGGAGAGATGACAGTTTTAGTTTCCTCCGTCGAGTAGAGGGTCCAAGCAAGCTGGGAGATGGTTGTGTTTTGGAGAGATGACAGTTTTATTTTCCTCAGTTGAGTAGAGGGTCCAAGCAAACTGGGAGATGGTTGTGTTTTGGAGAGATGACAGTTTTAGTTTCGTCAGTTGAGTAGAGGGTCCAAGTAAGCTGGGAGATTGTTGTGTTTTGGAGAGATGACAGTTTTAGTTTCGTCAGTTGAGTAGAGGGTCCAAGCAAGCTGGGAGATGTATGTGTTTTGGAGAGATGACAGTGTTAGTTTCCTCCGTTGAGTAGAGGGTCCAAGCAAGCTGGGAGATGTATGTGTTTTGGAGAGATGACAGTGTTAGTTTCCTCCGTTGAGTAGAGGGTCCAAGCAAGCTGGGAGATGGTTGTGTTTTGGAGAGATGACAGTTTTAGTTTCCTCCGTTGATTAGAGGGTCCAAGCAAGCTAGGGGGGTTGTTGTGTTTTGGAGAGATGACAGTTTTAGTTTCCTCAGTTGAGTAGAGGGTCCAAGCAAGCTAGGGGGATTGTTGTGTTTTGGAGAGATGACAGTTTTAGTTTCCTCCGTTGATTAGAGGGTCCAAGCAAGCTACGGGGATGGTTGTGTTTTGGAGAGATGACAGTTTTAGTTTCCTCAGTTGAGTAGAGGGTCCAAGCAAGCTAGGGGGATTGTTGTGTTTTGGAGAGATGACAGTTTTAGTTTCCTCCGTTGATTAGAGGGTCCAAGCAAGCTAGGGGGATTGTTGTGTTTTGGAGAGATGACAGTTTTAGTTTCCTCCGTTGATTAGAGGGTCCAAGCAAGCTAGGGGGATTGTTGTGTTTTGGAGAGATGACAGTTTTAGTTTCCTCAGTTGAGTAGAGGGTCCAAGCAAGCTAGGGGGATTGTTGTGTTTTGGAGAGATGACAGTTTTAGTTTCCTCCGTTGATGAGAGGGTCCAAGCAAGCTAGGGGGATTGTTGTGTTTTGGAGAGATGACAGTTTTAGTTTCCTCAGTTGAGTAGAGGGTCCAAGCAAGCTAGTGGGATGGTTGTGTTTTAGAGAGATGACAGTTTTAGTTTCCTCAGTTGAGTAGAGGGTCCAAGCAAGCTAGGGGGATTGTTGTGTTTTGGAGAGATGACAGTTTTAGTTTCCTCAGTTGAGTAGAGGGTCCAAGCAAGCTAGGGGAATTGTTGTGTTTTGGAGAGATGACAGTTTTAGTTTCCTCAGTTGAGTAGAGGGTCCAAGCAAGCTAGGGGAATTGTTGTGTTTTGGAGAGATGACAGTTTTAGTTTCCTCAGTTGAGTAGAGGGTCCAAGCAAGTTAGGGGGATTGTTGTGTTTTGGAGAGATGACAGTTTTAGTTTCCTCAGTTGAGTAGAGGGTGCAAGCAAGCTAGGGGGATGGGGGATGTTTTGGAGAGATGACAGGCGATGGTTTCCATCGAAAGATTAACATATTTTTTTTTTCGTTCGCCAACTTACACCTCTGGCGAAGTCCTTATGTACTAGGAACTGGATATTGCGTGTTAATCTGTTTTTCACTGGTAGCCGTGTGCACAATGGGGCCCTCGTCGTACATGCAGATAACTCGAACTTCGGAGGTACTCATATTATCTTCCGTTGATGAATAATTGACACTTCATGCCCGGCCTTCCAGGGTGATCGGAACCAACAACCTCTCTGTCTCGAGCCCGACGTCTAGCCCCACAAGTCCTCCAGATCAACTCATAAAACGTTAGAAGAAGTTACATGATGTTTTACAGTATAGGAAGGGTGGGCAGTTTAGAGATTGTTATTGAGAATGTGACTTTAGTAAATCATCATCATCATCATCATCATCAAGTAGCGGGCCTGCTGGCTTAGGTGATCATGTTTCTCCACAACTTTCGATCTCGACAG
The DNA here is from genome assembly GCA_032433765.1 of Megaustenia siamemsis. Taxonomy (NCBI): domain Eukaryota; kingdom Metazoa; phylum Mollusca; class Gastropoda; order Stylommatophora; family Ariophantidae; genus Megaustenia; species Megaustenia siamemsis. The sequence continues at coordinate 55,530,334 of JAVIAB010000101.1, read as the reverse complement.
TTATTTATGATTTCTGCTGTTGACCTTCTGTCAAGCCATTCTCTTAAGTTGTCTGGTATTTTTTTCTCTTTACTTCCCTCTATCTCTTCGTCCCTCAAATTTTTCCAGTTGTTACAATATATTCCAGTTGTTCTCTTCTCATTACATGGCCCAAAAAAGTGATGATTGTTTCTTCCTAATATTGGAAATTAGCTCTCTTTTTGCTTTGAATTCTGTCATTAATAAATAGTGAATGGTTTAATGGTAGATATTGATATGGCAATCTTATGAGGCGCCTTCACGAATTATAAAGACGCAGTGTCATGTGTACTAGTACGAAGTGATTATAGACAGGAGAAGACAATCTGTATGGAGATGTTAACATTAGTATACACAGGTTCTATTTTTGGGGACGGTCAAACAATGGATCGGGCGGACATCATCAATGCTCTCCGGGAAGTGGGAAGGACACAGATGAGGCGTCACTAACCAGGCGTCACTAGCTAGGTTTTGGATCAGGCGTCACTAACCAGGCGTCACTAAATATGTTTTGGATGAGGCGTCACTAACCAGGTTTTGTATGAGGCGTCACTAACCAGGCATCACTAACCAGGCATCACTAACCAGGCATCACTAACCAGGCATCACTAACCAGGCATCACTAACCAGGCATCACTAACCAGGCGACACTAACTATGTTTTGGATACGACGTCACTAACCAGGTGTCACTAACTAGGTTTTGGATGAGGCGTCACTAACCAGGTTTTGTATGAGGCGTCACTAACCAGGCGTCACTAATTAGGTTTTGGATGAGGCGTCACTAACCAGGCGTCACTAACTATGGTTTGGATGAGGAGTCACTAACCAGGCGTCACTAAGTATGTTTTGGATGAGGAGTCACTAACCAGGCGTCATTAAGTATGTTTTGGATGAAGCGTCACTAACCAGGCGTCACTAAGTATGTTTTGAATGAGGCGTCACTAATCAGGCGTCACTAAGTATGTTTTTGATGAGGAGTCACTAACCACTGGGTTTGCTCACATGACACACTACGGGTTGCAGGTGACGTTGCTGCATGGAGCTAAAACACTGATAATTACGGCAGTCCTCTCTCGTGAATCATCTATATAGACGGCATCGTTATCACTCAGTGTGTTGTAACAAGCTTCGCCTTGGGGATTAGTCTCGTGTCACGGCCACATAGCTCGGTCTAGAGTGGTAAGTGTAATTATAAGAACTATGTAAATAGTAGAGTGGTGGTACTATCGTCAACATCATCATTGAATTCTAAAAAAAGTGGGAAAGTCAGAATAGAGGTATAACGGTATTTGGCAAGGACATAGAACAACTTTGATGATCGTGTACTGGGAAAGGAACAAGTGGAGCCAACGATAATGTTGAACAAAATGAAATGTTGAGACAAAAAAAATCAGATGCAGGTAGCCAGTAATACAATGAGTGCAAGGAAGATGTGTGGAAAAAGAATATATATGATTTCAAATGTAGAAATAGACACTGACGACAGCACATTGTTCACTCTATTTCACCATCATCGAGTGCCTTCTCCGCAACGAAGGTTGGCTACCATGGAGCGCCATTCCACTCTGTCTCTTGCTTTGATGATGGTGCAAGTTGTCATAGGCTGACATTTCCATCCTTTGATGTTACTCGTCCATGTTAGACTTCGATTGCCTCTGCCTTAGTTAACTTGTATTTTCCATTCCAAGATTATTTTTAGTGGGATGCTGTGTCATTTAATATTCTCCAAATATATCATTTGTCTTGTTTGAAATACATTTACTTTCTATTATTAGTTGTTTTAATAAGACTTCACCGTTTGCTTTCCTTTCTTTGTTCCAATCCTGATTTTCTTATGTAAATCCAAATTTCAAAGGCTTCAATTTTCTGTTCTGTTTTCATGTCTAATTTCAATGTTGCTGTACCATACAGGAATGTTGAGAAGATATAACATTTTGCTATTCTTAGTTCTACTATTGTAGTTGATGATTGAAAGTTGTGATGTGGTGCAGCGACACATCATCAGGTTGCAATAGCGTTGACAGCAAAGGTTGCAATAGCGTTGAGTCACAGTTTCCACTATGATTACAATAGCGTTGACAGCAAAGGTTGCAATAGCGTTGAGTCACAGTTTCCACTATGATTACAATAGCGTTGAGTCACAATTTCCACTATGATTACAATAGCGTTGAGTCACAATTTCCACTATGATTACAATAGCGTTGACAGCAAAGGTTGCAATAGCGTTGAGTCACAGTTTCCACTATGATTACAATAGCGTTGAGTCACAATTTCCACTATGATTACAATAGCGTTGAGTCACAATTTCCACTATGATTACAATAGCGTTGAGTCACAATTTCCACTATGATTACAATTACGTTGAGTCACAGTTTCCACTATGGTTACAATAGCGTTGAGTCACAGTTTCCACTATGATTACAATAGCGTTGAGTCACAATTTCCACTATGATTACAATAGCGTTGAGTCACAATTTCCACTATGATTACAATAGCGTTGAGTCACAGTTTCCACTATGATTACAATAGCGTTGAGTCACAGTTTATGAATATCCCAAGTGAGTGTAGAGCTCCCACACAACATTTTTAACAGACTCAAGTGGTTACATTAAACTAATCTGCAGTAGCCATCAATATTTTCTAGCAAACAAAAATAGAAACACAGAAACGTAGGGAATGTCCTTCAACAGATGTTTTTCTGTATCGGTGTCGTAGATATATAATAATAAAGACAACATTAAGAAAAATAAGGATTTTACATTTTGTCCAGTTAATTCAATCAACATTAAATGAATAAAAAATGTGACAAATAGGCAATCTATTCAAACCAGTAGTCCCATGTTACTGTAAACATCATAAATGTAGGGTAGGAGAAAGGGAAAAAATGGATAAGAGCGAAACAATAACACAAAAGGAAACACTACGTTACACATCATTTCTTAATTGAATAGTTTAGCCAGATACAGACAGATAATGTTATTTACTTGTCTCAAAGTACTCGCAATCTGCAATAAAAGAGCAAGAATGTTATTTACAAGAGAACTCAATGCACAACATTCCAATTCCCATCCATTGCATTAATCATTTATTGCTGTATATTTCCCAACCGAACATGTCATCACTGTTTCTCTACTTGACATGTCATCACTATTTCTCTACTTGACATGTCATCACTATTTTTCTACTTAACATGTCATCACTATTTCTCTACTTAACATGTCATCACTATTTCTCTACTTAACATGTCATCACTATTTCTCTACTTGACATGTCATCTCTATTTCTCTATTTGACATGTCATCACTATTTCTCTACTTGACATGTCATCACTATTTCTCTACTTGACATGTCATCACTATTTCTCTACTTGACATGTCATCACTATTTCTCTACTTGACATGTCATCTCTATTTCTCTACTTGACATGTCATCTCTATTTCTCTACTTGACATGTCATCTCTATTTCTCTACTTGACATGTCATCTCTATTTCTCTACTTAACATGTCATCACTATTTCTCTACTTGACATGTCATCTCTATTTCTCTACTTAACATGCCATCACTATTTCTTTACTTAACATGCCATCACCATTTCTCTACTTAACATGTCATCTCTATTTCTCAACTCAACATGTCATCATTATTTCTATACTTAACATGCCATCACCATTTCTCAACTCAACATGCCATCACCATTTCTCTACTTAACATGTCATCTCTATTTCTCAACTCAACATGCCATCACCATTTCTCTACTTAACATGCCATCACCATTTCTCTACTTAAAATGTCATCATTATTTCTATACATAACATGCCATCACCATTTCTCTACTTAACATGTCATCTCTATTTCTCTTCTTAACATGTCATCTCTATTTCTCTACTTAACGTGTCACCGCTATCTCTCAAACTAACATTTTATCACTATTTCTCAACTTAACATGTCATCACTATTTCTCAACTTAACATGCCATCACTATTTCTCAACTTAACATGACATCACTATTTCTCTACTTAACATGTCATCACTATTTCTCAACTTAACATGCCATCAATATTTCTCTACTTAACATGTCATCACTATTTCTCAACTTAACATGCCATCAATATTTCTCTACTTAACATGCCATCACTATTTCTCTACTTAACATGTTATCACAATCCCCATTTCAAAGGCTTCAATTTTCTGTTCTGTTTTCTTTCTAATGTCCATGTTTCTGCACCACACTGGATTGTTGTGAAGATATAACATTTTGCTATTCTTAGTTTTAGCCCTGGTGTTGTTTTGATGTTAGTATATTTTTCATGATAATTACAATTACTTTTTGCCTTTCCTACTCCTTTTTTTTATTTCAATTTTATATTTTCTATCACTGGTTATAGTATGTCCTAGGTAGTTTTAGCTCTGAACTGTCCCCAGGTCTATTCCATCAACTTTGATATCCACTTATAGTTTTTGACTATTATTTTGTGTTTATTACTATCATAATTTCAACCTTTTTTGATATTCATATCTAATCTATATTTTTTGCTAGTTTTGTTTATTTCAATAAGTAAATGTTGTAGATCCTGTTTATTTACTATTGGTTTACTGTATCCTTCCTGGAAGACAAAAGAAAGAATTTATTTTAGTAAGAGGGATATAAAAAGATCTAAAAATATGAGATTAAGTGTCAAATCCTTGTACACACATTAGCGAAAAATGAATTTCAAATTTCAATTTCAAATGAACACACCATAATAGACACGTAGATGAAATATACGTTAAGTGTGTGGGTAAATAAAACCTGGGAACACACGGTGAGGTGATAAGTGTTTTCATTTACAGTGGAGAGATAACGGCGAGCATCACAACAGCAGAGCTGGAAGCTGTCAGCGACCCACAGCTGATGGTTTACGCCAGGATTGGTGAACTAGAACCATCCAGACCTTTTCGAACCTGTCTGTGCTGCTTCCAGTAACATACTAACATATCTCGTCTGGCCAAACGAGTAGCAATCGAAGAAAGAAGACAATCCGGTACCTGAAAATATCGTGCTGTAGTCGGATGCATTGGGCTGAAAGACGCAAATATCACAGTTATAGTGCAAACCACAACACAACACAAACACGCCAACTTCGCGTACTTTTAAGGGCGGATGACGAAGAGATGTACTCCTTTAGTCAGCGGGTGAACGCAAGAAAGCAATCATTTACAGTTGGACAACAGAGAAAATGTCGCAAATTTGGTTGGAAGTAAACATTTACACATTTAAACATGTTTAACGTCATCCTGCTACTTTATGTTTGTTTAACGTCATCCTGCTACTTTATGTTTGTTTAACGTCATCCTGCTACTTTATGTTTGTTTAACGTCATCCTGCCACTTTATGTTTGTTTAACGTCATCCTGCTACTTTATGTTTGTTTAACGTCATCCTGCTACTTTATGTTTGCTTAACGTCATCCTGCTACTTTATGTTTGTTTAACGTCATCCTGCTATTTTATGTTTGTTTAACGTCATCCTGCCACTTTATGTTTGCTTAACCTCATCCTGCTAGTTTATGTTTGTTTAACGTCATCCTGCTACTTTATGTTTGTTTAGCGTCATCCTGCTACTTTATGTTTGTTTAACGTCACCCTGCTAATTTATGTTTGTTTAACGTCATCCTGCTAACTTATGTTTGTTTAGCTTCGTCCTGCTACTTTTTGTTTGTTTAACGTCATCCTGCCACTTTATGATTGTTTAACGTCATCCTGCCACTTTATGTTTGTTTAACGTCATCCTGCCACTTTATGTTTGTTTAACGTCATCCTGCTACTTTATGTTTGTTTAACGTCATCCTGCTACTTTATGTTTGTTTAACGTCATCCTGCTACATTATGTTTGTTTAACGTCATCCTGCCACCTTATGTTTGTTTAACGTCATCCTGCTACTTTATGTTTGTTTAACGTCATCCAGCTTTACCGCAGCATGGCAATTATTTGCCTGTTCCCTAGAAGTAAACATTCATTCCCCTCTCCAACTGAAGACCACACATAGAACGGAAGTCACAGTTCTCCACGATTGACAATTTGTCGCTAGTTCTTGTTTGTTTATAAGTTCCATTGTTGAAACGTCCATACTAATTGTTCTGCGTAGCTATTATCTGTGTTTGCCTTGTTTTCTTTAACCAGATAGTTTCCACGTGAATGATTGATGGGGAAAGTCTTTCTTCATACAAGCTCAGCACATGACCGATGTATTTCCAACCATTTCTTCTTATTAAGCTCAGCACATGACCGATGTATTTCCAACCATTTCTTCTTATTAAGCTCAGCACGTATTCTTTTTTTTTTAAATTCATCATTCATCAGTTTGTTTTAAATCTATTTTTCACAGCTTATGTTTGAGATCTATTTTTCCCAGCTTATGTTTGAGATCTAATTTTCCCACTTTATGTATGAGATCTATTTTCCCACTTTATGTATGAGATCTATTTTTCCCACCTTATGTTTGAGATCTATTTTTCCCACCTTATGTTTGAGATCTATTTTTCCCACCTTATGTTTGAGATCTATTTTTCCCAGCTTATGTTTGAGATCCAACGTAGACTTATGTTTTCAAAGACATTTCATTTCTTGCTTAAAGTCTTTAGATTTCCAGCATTTACATCTATAGGGAACATGAAACAATTGCAATGCTGCGGTAAAGCTTGTTGCAAGGAGCTGGTGGCGGTGTGCAACGTTCACTCCTACCAAGTAGGTAACTTTTTTTTTAAAAATAGTCAAATTCATGACGTATCATCCTACACGTGGACCTCTTCAGAAAACAAAAAAAACAAAAGCGGTGAAGGATATAAAGATAAACTAAACTATATTCTTCAGAACTAGTGGATCCGAAGTAGAAAGCGAAATGAAATGAGAAGACGAAATGAATTGCAAAAGTAATATTTGTATATATTTATATATATGGCCTTAAGCGTCTTGATAAGACGTTTTTAGCAAGCAATCGTTGTAAGTCAGTAGTTTGGTAAAATAGTAATAGTTTATACTGGATGCTGCTTTGCTTATCAGTTCCTCCCGTGTCTGGATCTGCTAATATTGGACAGACAATTCCATCCGCAGAACAAACAAGATGTATTCGTAGGGCCTGGCCTCGTCACCTTTCCCCTGCACCTTTTCTTTTCCGAATATAATATCAACACCGCCACTAAAGTTGATGTGCCATTTTTTCCTCCATGTTCTACAATTTGCAGCCAGAATTTCTCAATTTCTTTCACTGGTAGAAAATTCACTCAATGAAGTCCTGTAAACATTCTTATATCTCAGCACTGGGCTGCTCTTTGGTCTTTTTCCGTCCTTAAGTTCGACGTGCAATATTAGTTTGGGAATGCGATTGTTTGCCATTCTTCTTACATGGCCCAGCCAACTTAGTCTACGACTCCTAAGTGTTGCCATGATGGATGGGAGTTTGACATTAGAGTTGGTTATTTGCACCGTAATTCAACCATTATTTGAATGTTGTCTGCGAACTAGGACAAAGTCCAGCTGGTACCAATATCCGGACCTTGGGTGAGGCCATGTTGCTTTTTGTCGGTTCTTAATGCTGAATAAGGTATTGGTAGCACACATGATGTTTAGGAAACAAAGTTATATTACAAGAAAATAATTAATTAAAAATAAATAGAGGTAATGTGAAACCACATAGATGGAAAGCTATGGAGTAGTTGCAATCTGCATGCAGCTTGGATTCAGATGTGAATGAGAGGAAAGGCGAATAGAGAACCATGCCACGTGATTAGAGTAGGTTAGGCATTAATAATTGATAATAGAATAACGCTGAGACAGAGCGACCATGTTAAATTAGTACTTTGATTTGTGTATTCTTGTAACTCGTGTATAATGCAGTTAATCATCATGAACATAATGACCAGGTCACAAATTCAGAACGTTACATTCACCACAGCCTGTATGAATCAATGTTTCTACAATGATCTATGTTTCTAGTTAGATCTCCCACTCCTTCGGTTAAGGTTAGTTGAAGGCCCGGGTATTACAGGAACAGAATTAAAATCCTTAATTGTTCAATCGCCCGTGCCATTAGAATCATCCGAATTAAAATTTAACTCATTGAGGGATCCAAACAAGAGAAAGGCAGATGCTGTTCACATCATAACAGCTGAACATCATAGCAGCTGAACATCATAGCAGCTGAACATCATAGCAACAAGGCAAAAGACATAAGGCCAAGGGGTACTGAAAGTGAATGCAGGTGAACTGTACTTAGTCATACCATATCCGTATTCATCGTAAGAAATCGGAATATCGGGACAGGATGCGGATAAAAACACAGCACACTGTTCGCACAAAGCGCTAAACTCAGTAGCTCTGGCAACAAGCCGCACTTGCAATATGGGAAAACAACAATAGGGAACACTTTTCAGACTGAGCCTCAGCGTTTCCTGCCACCTATCCGCCATATTGACTGGAAGTCCCCTTCTGTTGTCATGTCCAAGTTCTATTTGATGATCTTCACATCACCTTCTTTTTTGTCCGCCCTTGACGCGTTGCCCAGGAGGTCTTCAATTATTGTTCTCTCCAGTCCGCTGTTTCTATTGACGCGGCACAGTATTTTAATATCTTCTCTAGAATGGTGTTTATAAACATGTCATTTTTAATGTTTAAATCTTTTAATATGTCTTCATTGCTCTCTTTCATTAATGAAGATATCTATAGAAGTGTTCATCTGCATTTTGTTTCGAGTGAAATGGTTTTCTACCTTACTATTTGCAAGATTGTCCATAGTTCACATCCATATGTTGCTACCGTGATACATACCGTCAATAATGTTAATTTTACTGCTTGCAGCTAAACTCCAGCAGGCACGGTACTTCATGATGGTGATGATAATGAAGATGATGATGATAGTTAGGACGACGATGATAAAAATGATGATGGTGATGTTGAGGATGATGGTGATGATTTTGATGACGATGATGATCCAGCTAATGAGCCACATGTTTTCTACGGCGTTTAATTTGTGTGTTTGCTATTGCTAATATTTTTTTTTTTCTTTTTCTGACAGTCTCAGTTTCTGCATATCCCAGTTTGTTGCAATTTCATGTACGTCATTGTTGACGATGATATTAGTTTGAATGTGAGTTTGGTCAACGGACAAGAGAACAAACCAGAACTGTGTACTTCACTCGACACCCGAACCTGTACAAGAGGAAGTGAAGAACGAAAGAAAGAAAGAAAGAAAGAAAGAAAAAAAAGAAAGTAATAAAGAAAGAAAAAAAAGATAGTAGATGATAGACAGACAGACAGACAGACATACTGACAGATAGATAGATAGATAGATAGATAGATAGATAGATAGATAGATAGATAGATAGATAGATAGATAGATAGATAGATAGATAGATAGATAGATAGATAGATAGATAGATAGATAGATAGATAGATAGATAGATAGATAGATAGATAGATAGATAGATAGATAGATAGATAGATAGATAGATAGATAGATAGATAGATAGATAGATAGATAGATAGATAGATAGATAGATAGATAGATAGATAGAATGGAGAATATTTTGGTTCCTAATGCTTTTCTTTTCACTATTGTTTCTACTTTATGCCATTCTTCTAATGTAATTTATTTCATCATCATCAAGTACCATGCCTGCTGACGTAGGTGATCATGTCTCTCCACAACTTTAGATCTGGACAGTTATTTGTCATTTCTTTTGTTGGCCTTCTGCCAAGCCATTCTCTTAAGCTGTCTGGTAACTTTTCTCTTTGCTTCCCTCTATCTCTTCGGCTCTCAATTTTCCTAGTTGTTACAATATATTCCAGTTGATCTCTTCTCATTACATGGCCAAATAAATGATGATTGTTTCTTCCTAATATTGGAAATTAGCTCTCTCTTTGCCTTGGCCTCTTTTAGAACATTTTCGTAACTCTTCTTAGCTGTCAATGGTATACTCAACAATCTTCTGTAAAACCACTTTTCTACAGACTCCAGTGATTTTATTCTTTACTTCGAAGCGTAAATGATTCCTGTCGTGTTTTTTAAAACATGTTTTATTTCATAATGTTTTATTTGGTTATGTTTTTTTTTTAAATCACATTTTATTTGTTCATGTTTTATTTGATCATGTTGTATTTGTTCATATTTTATTTCTTCATGTTTTTGTCAACGTTTTAACTACATATGTTGTATTTGTTCATATTTTATTTCTTCATGTTTTTGTCAACGTTTTAACTACGTATGTTGTATTTGTTCATATTTTATTTCTTCATGTTTTTGTCCATGTTTTAACTACATATGTTGTATTTGTTCATATTTTTTTCTTCATGTTTTTGTCCATGTTTTAACTACATATGTTGTATTTGTTCATATTTTATTTCTTCATGTTGTTTTTGTTCAGGTTTTTTTGCATATGTTGTATTTGATCATATTTTATTTCATCATATCATATTGTTTTTGTTCATGTTTTATTTGATTATGTTTTATTTGCATATGTTGTATTTGTTCATATTTTATTTCTTCAGGTTGCTTTTGTTCATGTTTTATTTGATTACGTTGTATTTGATCATGTTTTATAAATGAGAACCTGACAACCTAACATGAATTTATTGCTGATTATGCTATACACACACGATCCAACATTCCTGCTATCATCTACTTACACGCTCCTTCACAAAAGCATGCTAATGGAATGAAGATATAATTATTTTGTTTAGAAAAAAATGAGTGTCTCATTCAAGACTACTATCTCGATTCCCATGCGGACTAGCAACAATTGTTTGACCTCTCTGTGTACCAGCATCCTACCAACATGTACTCAAAATGTTCTTATCTCCCATTCTAATTTGCTATATTACCAAACGGATGGTAGGAACTAAACCCTGCCAAGAATGTATAGAACAACAACAAGTTAAACGGTTTGGCCACCTGGTCAGAATGAGCCCTTACCAATCACCATCAAGGGTGTTCTTCTCGAGAGTGCATGGAAAGAGACCAAGAGGAAGACCCAGAATAAGATGGATAGATACAGTGACAGAGACATGTAACAACAAAGGAAAATCACTAATTCAGACAGTTCGAGCAGCTCAAGAACGACAAATGATATAAACCACGACACCTTTTAGATATCAGTGAAAATAGATAAGAGAAGAAGAAAGACCACGCGGATTGACCATCTGTTGTATCAATCATTGTTTGTTTTTCTCTATTAATTATCTTTGTCTTGCTAAATACATTGCTACTTCTGTTTTCTTTACCTTCGGACTTTTCTGCTTATTTAGGTAATTAATCCACCGAGATCCTCATATCGTATGCTATATAATTGTTCATCCTTTTGATTGCCTTTGTGAATGTCTCCAGTGCTGAAAGTACGTGTATTCTCTACATTTATGTTGCTCACTAACAAACATCAAGTCTATATATACTCTACAGTTATGTTGCCCAATAACAAACATCAAGTATATTTATTCTCTACATTTATGTTGCTCACTAACAAACATCAAGTCTATATATTCTCTACAGTTATGTTGCTCACTAACAAACATCAAGTCTATATATTCTCTACAGTTATGTTGCTCACTAACAAACATCAAGTCTATATATTCTCTACAGTTATGTTGCTCACTAACAAACATCAAGTCTATATATTCTCTACAGTTATTTTGCTCACTAACAAACATCAAGTCTATATATACTCTACAGTTATGTTGCTCAATAACAAACATGAAGTCCATATATTTTCTACATTTATGTTGCTCAATAACAAACATCAAGTCTATATATTCTCTACATTTATGTTGCTCAATAACAAACATCAAGTCTATATATTCTCTACATTTATTTTGCTCACTAACAAACATAAAGTCCATATATTCTCTACAGTTGTATTGCGTACATCTTCATCCCAACGTTGTGCTACCAATGCCAGACCTGAACCCTAACTGCTAGAACAATAAGAAAAATAACCTCTACTGAGATGAAATGTGTTGGACGAATGACAGGAAACAATCTGAGAGATAAGATAAGAAATTAAGAACTGAGAAAAAAACTAGAAATAGTCCCCGCCATAGAATATATAAGGAAACAACAGATAAAATGGTTTGGCCTATGTGACAAGGCAGAAAGATCAAAATACAAGAAAGTTATACGCCAAAATTGAGGAAAAAATGTTGAGACCAATAATAGAATTACAGCTGAGGAATTCTCAAATGTGGTTCCGAAAAAAAACAGAGGACATACTGACTCTCTATCCACCTTAAAACAGCTAGCAGAGAAGACGACAGAACTGAATCAAAATCTGTATATAGTTTTCGTTGAACAAAAAAAAGCATTCGACAGAGTAAATAAAGAACAGCTGAGGGAGATATTACCAAAATATGGAGTAAGCCAACATCTGAGCAACATAATTAAAAGTATTTACATCAACAGCAGCTGCACAGTCAGAACAGCAGCTGCACAGTCAGAACAGCAGCAGGCTATAGAGACCACTGAGAAGTTAGATAAGATATATTTCTTGTGTGTGTATTTCTAGTATCCCACCCCCCTCCCCCCACTGTTTATTACATACATGGACTATATATGCAAGTTAGCCAAACCATCAGAGACAGAGGAGATCAACGTGCTTTTATTTGCAGACGATCAGGCATAAATACATGGAAAAATAGAAGACCTACAAGAATAACGTAAATAGACTCAACAGCAGAGGTAAAAAAATACAATATGAAAATCAACATCAACAAAACAGAAGTCACATAACTATAGACGGCAGACAACTGAAACAAGTAGAGGAATTTAAAAACCTAGGAAGTCTAGTGACAAACGACAATTCAGAGATTGCAGAAATAAACGCAAGATGCAACAAAGCTTGTCAAATCATTGAACAGCTATCACCACTATTGTCCAACAAGGAAATAACTTTTGAGGCAAAACGGGAACTTTACAATGCAATCTTCATCCCAACGTTGTGCTGCAAGTGCCAGTCCAGGGCGCTAGATGCAAGAACAATAAGAAAAGTAATATCTAATGAGATGAAATGTGTTAGACGAATAAAACACCAACTCTGACTCTCCCACGCACCCTCCAACTCTGAATCTCCCACCCACCTACAATCCCACTATCCCATTCTGACTCACCCACCCACCCTCCCAATCCTCCATTCTGACTCTCCCACTCACCATCCCATCTCCCACCGACACTCCCCCTCTCATGTAGATGACGAATTACCCCGTTTCAATGCCTCTAAACATGTTGGACCCCCGCCCCTCGCGCTTCCTTTGCACACGACACATATTTCCACCACCTCCCAGGGAATCAGAAGTCTGCGCCCCCTACATCGCTCTAATCTCTCCCATACATCGCTCTAATCTCTCCCATACATCGCTCTAATCTCTCCCATACATTGCTCTAATCTCTCCCATACATCGCTCTAATCTCTCTCATACATCGCTCTAATCTCTCCCATACATCGCTCTAATTTCTCCCATACATCGCTCTAATCTCTCCCATGCATAGCTCTAATCTCTCCCATACATCGCTCTAATCTCTCCCACACATCGCTCTAATCTCTCCCATACATCGCTCTAATCTCTCCCACACATCGCTCTAATTTCTCCCATACATCGCTCTAATCTCTCCCATACATCGCTCTAATCTCTCCCATACATCGCTCTAATCTCTCCCACACATCGCTCTAATCTCTCCCACACATCGCTCCAATCTCTCCCATACATCGCTCTAATCTCTCTCATACATCGCTCTAATCTCTCTCATACATCGCTCTAATCTCTCCCATACATCGCTCAAATCTCTCTCATACATCGCTCTAATCTCTCTCATAAATCGCTTTAATCTCTCTCATACATCGCTCTAATCTCTCCCATGCATCGCTCTAATCACTCTCACACATCGCTTTAATCTCTCCCATACATCGCTCTAATCTTTCCCATACATCGGTCTAATCTCTCCCATACATAGCTCTAATCTCTCCCATACATCGCTCTAATCTCTCTCATACATCGCTCTAATCTCTCTCATACATCGCTCTAATCTCTCCCATACATCGCTCTAATCTCTCTCATATATCGCTCTAATCTCTCTCACACATCGCTCTAATCTCTCCCACACATCGTTCTAATCTCTCCCATGCATCGCTCTAATCTCTCTCATACATCGCTCTAATCTATCCCATACATCGCTCTAATCTTTCCCATACATCGCTCTATTCTCTCCCATACCTCGCTCTAATCTCTCCCATACATCGCTCTAATCTCTCTCATACATCGCTCTAATCTCTCTCATACATCGCTCTAATCTCTCCCATACATCGCTCTAATTTCTCCCATACATCGCTCTAATTTCTCCCATACATCGCTCTAATCTCTCCCATGCATCGCTCTAATCTCTCCCATACATTGCTCTAATCTCTCTCATACATCGCTCTAATCTCTCCCATACATCGCTCTTATCACTCGCACACATCGCTCTAATCTCTCCCATACATCGCTCTAATCTCTCCCATACATCGGTCTAATCTCTCCCATACATAGCTCTAATCTCTCCCATACATCGCTCTAATCTCTCTCATACATCGCTCTAATCTCTCCCATACATCGCTCTAATCTCTCCCACACATCGCTCTAATCTCTCCCACACATCGCTCCAATCTCTCCCATACATCGCTCTAATCTCTCCCATACATCGCTCTAATCTCTCTCATACATCGCTCTAATCTCTCCCATACATCGCTCAAATCTCTCTCATACATCGCTCTAATTTCTCTCATACATAGCTTTAATCTCTCTCATACATCGCTCTAATCTCTCCCATACATCGCTCTAATCACTCTCACACATCGCTCTAATCTCTCCCATACATCGCTCTAATCTCTCCCATACATCGGTCTAATCTCTCCATACATAGCTCTAATCTCTCCCATACATCGCTCTAATCTCTCTCATACATCGCTCTAATTTCTCTCATACATCGCTCTAATCTCTCCCATACATCGCTCTAATCTCTCTCATATATCGCTCTAATCTCTCTCACGCATCGCTCTAATCTCTCCCACACATCGTTCTAATCTCTCCCATGCATCGCTCTAATCTCTCTCATACATCACTCTAATCTCTCCCATACATGCTCTAATCTCTCCCATACATCGCTCTAATCTCTCCCATACATTGCTCTAATCTCTCCCATACATCGGTCTAATCTCTTCCATGCATAGCTCTAATCTCTCCCATACATCGCTCTAATCACTCTCATGCATCGCTCTAATCTCTCCCCTACGGAATCCCTAGCTCTTACCAATCTCCATCTACGTGATAACATAATTATCAAACCTGCTGAAAAAGGTGGTCCCATAATTGTTGTAGCGTGAGGGCCTCTTCTACTTCAAGGGACATTCCCAACTCTCCAACTCTACATTCTACCAACCCTGCCCTACTGACATGGAAGATCCCACGGTCAGGAAGAATAAGAATGTCGAGTCCATCATCTCTGATTTCATCAAAAGTAAAGCTCTCCCTTCCAGCGCCAAAACCCGTATCACTCCTGACACAACCTTAGGTAAGCCCTTCTTCTATATGCTGTCTAAGATCCCCAAACCTTGCAACCATGGAAGACCCATCGTCTCTGCCTGTTCTTGTCCTACTATACACATCTCGGATAATTTGAGCGTCATCCAACCTATAGTTCAGGGCCTCCCCTCTTTTGTTCAGCTATTAACGACGCCTACAATTTATTCTCCACATTTTCTCCTTGCCTTGATAAAACCTACCACATTTTTGTATTTGATGCCTGCTCTCTATACACCTCTATACCTCACAAAGATGGTCTCTGTGTTCTCCAGTTCCTTCTAGAGCGTAGGAACTAACATTCGGTCCACACCTGTGACATCGTCACACTACTGTCTTCGTCTGACTGCACTAGTTTTAACCATCAACTCATTTGAATTCGACGGTCGATCCTTCAGCCCAGACTATTGGAATGGCTATGGGCACCATGATGAGCCCGAGCTATGCCTGCATATTCACGGGCTAACTGAAAAAACCAAACTTATTCTTCACTCAGTGGTCACCTTTCTCTCATCTATTACCGGTACACTGATAATGGTTTGGGTATCTGATTATTCAGATCCTGATTTGATCAAGTTTATGGAATTTGTGAGCTCATTCTACTCCTCCATATCTCTACCTCCTCGGTTACCTTTTTTTAGACATCTCAATCTATCTTCACCCAACAGGTTTACACACCTGCGTATTTTATAAACCAACTGATGTGCAGTCCTACCTCCTCTATTCATCTTCTCACCCTCGCATCTGTCGTGATTCTATTTTTTTCTTTATTTCTTTGCCTCAGAGATCCTCTTTGTCCATCAAGCCCATCTTACGTTGAACTTCTTTCATCGCCATATTTACCTGAATCCGCCCCACAAGTCGATCTCCAAAATGTTCTCCCTATTACAATTACCCTAACCCTTACCCCTACCGTCCACCTCTTTCTTACTGTACTGTTCCTTGTCTTAACCACCACCCTCACAATCTGGTTGCAATCCTGATCCTGCAACGACACCTACCTATTCCACTCTGACTCTACTACTTTCCCTTCTATTCTCCGACACATCATTAGCGGCTTTGATATGCGAAAGGAACCTTCGGGACATTTTAGATAGGAGCCGCCTCCACAACCCTGGCCAGAACATGCTGGATACGACCCGCTGCAACAGCTCATGCAGATGTTTTCCTGTACAAGGAAAGTATACTTGACTGCAAACCATTCCTGTACAACATTACTGAAGTGTAGGGGTTAGCACAGTTTTAATTATTCTTATCTTGTTATGGCAACGTAAGTATTGGAACATATATACTAACATATTCCATATCTCTTGCATACTGAAAGGAAAAAAAAAAGTATATATATA
Organism: Megaustenia siamemsis; assembly: GCA_032433765.1. Lineage (NCBI taxonomy): Eukaryota > Metazoa > Mollusca > Gastropoda > Stylommatophora > Ariophantidae > Megaustenia > Megaustenia siamemsis. Next base: position 55,513,398 of record JAVIAB010000101.1, on the reverse strand, counting down.
CATATATATGTCGTTATAAGTCAGGAATATCAAAGCAATGCACAGCGAGCCATTAATAAACGTTGCGAGAATACCACACAAAACGGTTGACTACGAAAAAAGATGGGATTATTGGAATATTAGAACAACTAGGAAATAACGGAAAGAAATTCAAATGGTTAGAGTTATAAGAATGCACTCACGCATGTATACTGAGTGATTCGATGAGCATGATAAAAAAAATGAGGCAGGCTCTGTACGCATGCAGTATGTAGAGTCATTGCAGAAATCCAAAATACGTAGTAAGGTCACCTTTGTCTATGTCCCTGGACATGCGGGAGTACGGGGAAATGAAAGAGCGGACAGGTTGGTTTGCTGCGCTGTCGTTGAGGACGGGCAACCAATGGATCGGGCGGACATCATCTATGTCCTCCGAGATGTGGGAAGAGCACAGGACTTCGACAAACACAGATCCACGTCACTTCTTCCGATGATGGAAATGGGAGTTAAGATGGGCACAGCCAGAAATGAGAAACTTAGTGGCCGTGTAAGAAGACTTATCAACTAACTTAGAACAGGAGTCGTCAGTTGCTGGACACTGCGGGACTTGCTGAGGTGGGGATCTGAGCACCTATGGACATGTTCGGAGTGTAATGATGATGACCCGTAAATAACTCAATAACTCAATAACTAGAAAACAGCAAAAACGCCAACAGAAGAGCAAAGCATAGGATGATGATGTAACTTAGGATTGGCTCATTGCCTAACAGAAAAGCAACAGACCGTAAATTATATATCCCATCAGCGCTGAGGCGTAAATGAGGAAAGAAGAAGTTCAATAAGATTATATCAATATTTGCACAGTGATTTGTTTATGGCAGACCGGTACTCACCATGAAGATGTTATTATATCTACGTCTACATTTGTAACATATCCTCTTATATACCCTAGTCGTCTCTAGATCGCTCCATGATTTCTCTTCGTATCAACTGCAGGATAACCTAGGAGCAACCCTCTATATAACTACGAGAGGTGACTTCATCATCATCAAGGGCCATGCCGGTTGGCGTAGGCGATCATGTCCTTCCACAATTTTCTATCCACCGTGCACTATTTCAATTCTGTTGTTCACTGTTTTTCATGCTATGACACCAATCCATCTAGTAATTTATCTCTTTGTCATCCGCGATCTCTCTTTCCCTGTACTGTGCCAGTTGTATATAAATGTATTCCAACATTCCTCTTCTCATGACGTGCCCGAAAAATTTTAATTTTTTTCTTTGTGATGTTTCTTAGGAGCTCCCTCTTTGTGTTGACCTCTTTGATAATTTCCTCGTTGGTCTTTTTAGCTTCCAGGAAACTCTCAACATTTTTCTGAGAAATCCCATCTCTGTGGACTCTAATAGTCTTTTCATTTGTTTTGTCTACTGTCTGTGGATCGCATCCATTGGTTATTATTTGCTCTATATAGCTCTGATGAATTCTCTTTCTCACTTCTATTTGTAGAGTTCTCATATGTAGAGGGCTCCAAATGTCGAATATGTAGACGGCCATACACATAGATGGGAGCCGCGATAGCTCAGTGGTTAGTGAACTGGACTACAAAGGACAAGGGGTAGGGTTCGATCCCAAACGACGGCTTCCGGGTTCACCCAGCCTTAAATGGGTACCGGATTTTTTTCTGATAATGTAAAGCAGCACGGCGTAATACCGACCACATTACCCCAAAAATCATGTGCTGAAGGTCTGTAAAATATAGGGTCACTAACACCATATTTCCCTATACGCCACTTGGCGTGACGGTGGTACTTTACTTTTTTTTTTTTTTTTACTTACACATAGATGGCCCACTGTGCACGTTTCTCTAAATGTAAAGGCTTGTTTTGGTGATTTAATTTCACCGTGCTCGCACTTTTCTTCATTGACTGTGCCCAGTCGGCGGTGTAGACTGTCAAATTTGCGCACTTTGCGTTGTGTTCAGATTCGTTCTGTGTTGGAATACAGCACACCTGTCTACATGAAATGGTTTGTACACACAAGTCTCTCGTATAAAAGAATAGTAAGACTGTATTTGCATATTCCAGCAAACATAAATGCATCAATATAAAAGTCCAACGGCCTGGCATCATCGCTCAAGTATCAAAGTAAATGATAAGTTAATATCATTTACCTCCGACTCTTGCAATCAATATCAAGGCACTCTCATTATACACTAAATCACTTCTCACTAAAAGAGCGTTTGCTCGGTCCTACTAACTTAGCTCAACTGTGTCTTCCTTGTTACTTAGTTTCCATCTCGTATCTATTTTGACTGAAACTCCTTCCTACCCCCTCCTACTGATAAAGAGCTCTTTGCTCAGGTACTGCTATGGGAGCCTAACTTAACTCCACTGTTTATTTCTATTTACTTCGTTTCCTTGTAATTTCTTCTCTTGTTTGGAATCTCAATCCTACCCACTTCTAACTAATAAAGAGCGTTTTTTCGGGTACTGCTACAATGACATAACGCCCTAGCGAGGCAGCCAGCCTCCTATTTCCTTCGCTTGCATGTGATTTCTTCTCTGAAAACCCTCTGCACAGCCTTAAGTATCTCGTACCTCAGCCAATCAAAAACTTCCTAAGCAATTTCCCAGCCAATAAAATCTCTAAGTCTATTCACTCCTCCCTGATCCTCGCCATTCCTCATAATCACGAGACTTTCCCCATCTCTATTCATCCAAACAAACAGTTCACCAACATCCCGTGAATGTCACTTTCCCCACACATACGATGGTTCTCTCGATTCTCCTTACACTGTCCCTAACTCCATTATTTCCCTACATCCTTACATCCCCGGTTACATATTGACATAGATTTGTTACATAGGACGTTTTGAATTTTCTTAAATGCTATTTTGGCCTGAGCTTTTCTGCGTTTTATTTCTGTGGTGCATCTTCCATCTGCTGTTAATATTGTGCACAATTATTTGACGCATTGCTCTTGTTTCAGATATGTCCTATTTATTTGATGCTGCTTGATGGTGACATTTGTTTTTTTCGATATGATCATTATTTCTGTTTTCTTAATATTCAGACTGAGACCTTTCTTGTTGCTTTCTTTTACTATTATGTCTTTAATTTTTTTTGTAGTTCATTCTCTGTCTCTGCTATTAAGACTGTGTCATCCACATATCGCAAATTGTTTAAGGTGTGACCGTTAACTTCCATTTCTTTTATATCTGCTATTGATCTCATAATATTTTCGTTATAAAGTGATAACAAATCCTGCGACAGAACACAACCTTGTCGAGTTGAACTTACATTTTATAAATATTATTGCAGTATTCTTGAAGGGAAAAAAGTGTTACTCACAGAGAACATTTTACAGCAACTTCCACACGTTCAATATATCCTCTCATATTCTCATATACTCTAGTCGTCTCTATATCACTTCATGTTTTTGGAATCAACAGCAGAATGACGACCTCGGAGTAACCATGAATGCATGTAATTTATAGAAATGAAATTGGTGAGAGACTTATCAACTATCGTGATGAAAATCAGTGCAGATTGTGTCTGAACTAGCAGAGATGAGCTAGATGAGGCAACTAGAAGGTTCATCTGAGAGAAACCCCTTTCACATTGACTGGAAGATACAACAATTGTGTCTGAACTAGCAGAGATGAGGCAACTAGAAGGTTCATCTGAGAGAAACTCCATTCAACTTGACTGGAAGATACACCAATTGTGTCTGAACTAGCAGAGATGAGGCAACTAGAAGGTTCATCTGAGAGAAACTCCATTCAACTTGACTGGAAGATACAACAATTGTGTCTGAACTAGCAGAGATGAGGCAACTAGAAGGTTCATCTGAGAGAAACTCCATTCAACTTGACTGGAAGATACACCAATTGTGTCTGAACTAGCAGAGATGAGGCAACTAGAAGGTTCATCTGAGAGAAACTCCATTCAACTTGACTGGAAGATACACCAATTGTGTCCAAAGTGGGCTTTAGAGGAAGTTGTTTGCCTGGGAATTGATTTTCTTGAAGATATTTACGGAAACCACGAAGTAGATTTTTACTGTCAATAAATTCGAATGTTCATATTAAAAAGAGGTGCCGGTATTGCGTACCGTTATATACCGCGAGACAGAAGTCAGTGTACATGTGTATAGTTCATACACAGTCATGTGCGACCGGGTCTTAACTGTAGATTCAGTGGGTTATATTGAGCAGAATAAGTTGAGTTATTATATACCGAACATACTAGTAGCCTTCGATATAGCAGGGGGGAGGGGGGGTGACGTCACGTTCAAGAAAACTTGGCAGTTACAAGTCGCAAAGAGTAAACAACAGACAGCTTCTGACAAGGACACGTTATTCAGCTAGATCTGCCTATTCCAAATGCGGAAGTGCCGGTCCGAAAGACGCACAAAAATCTCAGTGGAGTTAACTAGAAACACAGCCAGTTCAGAAATCAACCAGTATGGCACAGGATGATGATGTAACTTAGGATTGGCTCATTGCCTACTCTTTCTCTTATAATGTCCTTTCTGATACTGTCTTTTCTGGATACTCCAAGAGTTGTTCTCAGACACCTCATCTCTGTGGTGACATGTCTTCTTTAAGCTTAGTCGTAATTGACCGTGTTTGGCATTGGTGGCACAATATTGGAATAAACACATTCTGTTTGAGATGTTCCTTGGTGGTAATATGTATTGCTTTATGTTGAAGTGCAGGGGAAACTGTCTTAATATTGGATTTGCCTTGTTGCATCGCATGAATATTTCATTATCGATATTACCCATTTCGAAGATTGTTCTTTCCAGGTATTTAGTGAATGTTTCTTGTTTTATAACGTGGATCTCTATAATTAGGTTAGTGTCTTCTTATGTCTTTCTTTCGTTGTAACTTCAGATTTGTCAGCGCTTAATTTCAAATTTATTCATATTACATTCTTTATTGAGGGACGGCAGATGTTGTTTAAAGTTATGTTTCACACAACTCACTACGGACCCTTAACAGATGAAGGCTTTTCTTCATTTCTTCATCATTTGCCTTTCAGCGTCGAGGTGAGATATAATGTGCGGTCTTTTGATATTCGGGTTGCCTCATCTACTGTTATATTTCCTTGTGTTTCTAGAAGGCTAAAAAGAAGAAAATCGTATATGAGTATTATTTCCCACTGAACCTTTACTTACTATGATCGCTCGTCGTGTAAACTAGATTAGAAAATACAAGAGAAAACAATATTATTTTACGTTCTACTCCGCAGGTAGTACATATATTAGCGTACTTCTGGTTCCAGCCAATTATTTCCGATCTGTTTCACTCCTCATGTACAGACTTTATCAATCTTAACGTTGCTTTCACGATAACACAGGCTCAACTTGCTGCTCATCATCTTACATGAAGCCTGATTGCGGGTTAGTCGCAGATATTTTGATCCCTATATCTCTCTCTCTCTCTCTCTGCGATCAGGACTCAATCAGAGTAGGATTCCAGACTCTCACATGACGTCAGCTGTCAGGTTAAGTGTGTTGATCGCCCCCACAGACGGAACATCACATTTAGAGTCTGCCAGATCCACTCTGATTGAACACCCGTTAAAAACGTTGAACTGTGTTCTGCGCCAGTGGCCCAGTGCATCCGATTTCAGCCAGCATTTTATTCAGGTTTGCTTTCCTTAGCCTTTGATTGTCCCCAATCTTCCTGCAAGGTAGCAGATTGTCTTTTCTGTAGGGGAATTCTGCCCTTAGATGGTCTGCCCTCCCAAGTTTACGAGCACCATCTGCCCGAGTCACTAAAGGTGACTAACACATACATGCACACACAAAGATATGAGATGTGACTAACACAGACATTCACACAGCGATACGAGACATGACTAACACCTACACACATAAAGATATATGACACATGACTAACATAGACATGCACAGAAAGATATGAGATATGACTGACATAGACATGCACACACAAAGATATGACACATACCTAACATAGACAGGCACACAAAGATATGAGATATGACTAATATAGGCATGCGCACACAAAGATATGACACATACCTAACATAGACAGGCACATAAAGATATGAGATATGACTAATATAGGCATGCGCACACAAAGATATGAGATGTGACTAACATAGTTTTTTGATCCCGAAGGGTCTGAACTAAGGCCCCGTTCACCAAGGGTCTGAACTAAGGCCCCGTTCACCAAGGGTCTGAACTAAGGCCCCGTTCACCAAGGGTCTGAACTAAGGCCCCGTTCATCAAGGGTCTGAACTAGGGCCCCGTTCACCAAGGGTCTGAACTAAGGCCCCGTTCATCAAGGGTCTGAACTAAGGCCCCGTTCATCAAGGGTCTGAACTAAGGCCCCGTTCATCAAGGGTCTGAACTAAGGCCCCGTTCATCAAGGGTCTGAACTAAGGCCCCGTTCACCAAGGATCTGAAAGTGAAGCTAGGCTGGTGTTAAAGCGATCACAAGACTCACAATTATGACTCTGGGAAGGAAACAAATCTGGTCACTAATAAAATGTTGATGACGATCCAGTATCACCAGCAGCACTTTATGTCCCATACCGAACGACCCCATTAACTAACCAGGTAACAGAGTAGTTCTCTGTTGCCTTCCGTCGATTAGTTTACTGTTGGCTCCGCTAGCCTTTGACTAACAAAAATCTCACCCACAAGGCTGTGGGGTTGTTTTACTTCAGGAGCCTCAATTAGCCTTCTGCTCTTACGAACATACCTGCAAGACAGCACGGCAGCCGCAGGCTGTACTGTCTACTGCATACAGTAGCAGGTAAAAATTTACACGGCCGGAAGGAATGGCTCAAGCCAGAGCAGCTTTCCAAATAATGAGGAAGATATTGTGCAATCCACCTTTCACAATAGAAACAATAAAAAGAGTTATTGATTGTTATGTAGAGCCTGTCTTAACATGTGGATGGGAATTTTGGACAATAGAACAACAGAAAGAAAATCAATGGAGACCTTAGAAATGTGATTTTACAGAAAAATGATGATAATACAAAGGACAGCTAAGAAGAAAAATGAAAACGTTCTGAAAGAGACCAAAGCAAAAATAGAGCTATTATCCAATATTAGGAAGAAATAAGCATTACTTTGTTGGCCATGCATAGGAGAAGGGAACAGCTGGAATATATTGTAACAACTGGGAAATCAGACCACAATCCTTTAATGATTAAAATGAACGGCAAACTAAAGCAAACAAACATTAAATATTAACAATACCATTAGACATAAAAGTTTTAAATGAAAAACTATAAACAGTATTAAAAGACAATTACAATACAAGTAAAGAACACATTTCAGAAGCTGCTAGAAGAAGTGATTGAGCAGCACATACGAGAAAATCCTGATGGAAACGTTACAAATGGCAGTGCATAAAGATAAACATACAAAAAACTTGCGACATCTTACCCAAAAATGAAAAGATAAAAAAAAGGATAATTGACATCATATTGGAAGATATGGAAGAAAGAAGAAAAACTAAGAACAGTGCCCAATACAACAAAATATATAATGAAATATACAACATGTGCGAAAAGGCTAAAGAAGACTGGCTCAGCTAAAGATGTCTATAAATCGAAACTATGGAAAATAAACCAGATTTCATTTGGATACACACTACTCAAGAGAACTCTACACCCATTGATATAAAAAGAGGAGTAAGACAAGGATGCATTCTATCACCGAGCTTGTTCAATCTATACACTGAGGAAATCGTTATAAACATCACAGAGATGCAGTCCTAAACATTAATGGAAAGATAATCAATAACCTAAGATATGCTGATGATACAGTACTAAAAAGCAGAAAATCCTAGAGATGTACAACAATTACTTAATGAAATAAACATGACAAGCAAAAAATATAGATTAGATATGAATATCAAAAAGACTAAAACAATGATCATAAACAAAGATAATACCCAAAGCCTACAGGTGGATATAAAAGATGACGAAATAGACCTGGAGATAATAAGATCGTGTGGACAGGAACAAACTTTGGCAAACTTTAGAAACCTACGGGGTAGCAGGACAACTACTAGATAATATAATGACACTATATAAAAACAGTCAAAGTGCCGTTAGAACATCGGAAGGTCTGTCAGAATGGTTTCAGGTTGCAACAGGTGTAAGACAAGGATGTGTCCTATCACCACTCCTCTTAATCATGTATATGGATAAAATAAATCAGGAAACAACCACAAATATGAAAAAATCAAATAATAATATAGAGGTAGAAAGTTATGACCAATGCCTAATATATGAGGACGAAATCCTGCTACAACAACATATAACATTTCTAGATAAAAGCTGCACAAACTACAGTATGAAAATTAACACAGCAAAAACAGATGCTGTGAGAATAAGTAAATTAAGACACCCATTACACATTAAGAACAAAGATAAAGAAATAAAACAAGTAGAGGAATTCAAGTATTTGGGCACAATGTTCACAGAAGATGGAAAACTAGACAGAGAGATTGACATGAGAATACAAAAAGCAAATGCTGTCACATACCAGCTTTCACCATTGCTAAGACATCCAAACATTTCTATGCCAGCTAAACAACAAATGACAAATAGCATTTTCATACCAACTTTGTGCTATGAAAGTCAAACATGGACCCTTTCTAAATCACAATTAAGAAAGTTCAATACATGTGAGATGCGATGCTTGAAAAAAGTAACAAACAACACAAGAAGAGATAGAATACCAAATGAAACTATAAGAAAAATGGTAGGAACAAAACCCTGCCAAGAATATATAGAACAACAACAACTTAAATGGTTTGGCCACCTGACGGGAATGAATCCTCACCAATCACCATCAAGGGCGTTCTTCTCGAGAATGCATGGAAAAAGACCAAGAGGAAGACCCAGAAGAAGATGGATAGATGCAGTGACAGAGACATGTAACAACAAAGGAAAATCACAAATTCGAGCAGCTCAAGAACGACAAATGATATAAACCACGACACCTTTTAGGTATCAGTGAAAAGAGAGAAGAGGAAGAAGAATGTCATGAAGAATATACTAACATCAAAACAAATAACACAAGGGCTAAACTAAGAATAGAATAACAAAATGTTACATCTTCTCAATATTCCTGTATGGTGTAGAAACATGGACATTAGACAAAAATACAGATCAAAGAATTGAAACCCTTGTAATTCGGATTTAAAGATTAATCGGACGGAAAGAAAAGAAAAAAAGTAATGAAGTCTTAAAACAACTAAAATGAAAAAAGAAATACTAAACACATTTTAAACAATACAAGTGTGATTTTTGGGGCATGTTAACAGACACAGCAGCTTAATAAAAGTGATTTTGGAAGGGAAAATAAAAGGTAAAAAATGTAGAGGCAGACCAAGACTAACATGGACGAGTAACATCAAAAACTGGAGAAGTCATCCTATGACAACCTGCACCATCAAAGCAAGAAACAGAGTGAAATGGCGCTCCATGGTAGCCAACCTTCAATGCGGAGACGGCACTCAATGATGATGTTGAGAGTAAATGAAGATAATGTCCCAGACAGAGAGAAACGCCAAACCAAGATTCTTATCGGCAATGAAGAGATTTAAACTATAGCAATTGACGAGCATCTTTGATCTGTACAAGATAACAACGCAGATTCTCACAAATAGATCACAAGAAGACAAGAAATAAAATACAATAATAAAATAAAACATGAAGAACATGATGCACAATACTAAAGAGTGTGTAAAAATAAAACTACGTTTATATATATATATATATATATATATATATATATATATATATATATATATATATATATATATATATATATATATATATACACGCCATTCTGTTCTAAAGTCTGAGTCTGTAATCTCTTTTACATTTGATTTCACTAAACTCGACCTATCGTTATCACCAATTATCGGTTACTGATCCACTCTTTCGTGCTGTGTTACGCCCTTGGCAAAAAGCAGCGTGAAAGCGAGTGAATATAAAAGGACGTTTTAAATACATGTTTCCAGCAGCAAGAAGAAGACAACAATGTGCCGAGTTAAAGCTAAGACAAGGAACTATACGACCGGGTGTAGACCGTAGATTCGACAAGAAGCGTTGCATATAATCATCATCAAGTGTCATCTCCCCAACGAAGGTTGGCTACCATGGAGCGCCATTCTGCTCTGACTCTTCCTTTGATGGTACAAGTTGTCATAGGCGGATTTGTCCATCTTTTGATGTTACTCTTTTACTTTGTATTTTCCCCTCCAAGATTACTTTTAGTAGACTTTTGTGTCCTTTAACATGGCTCAAAAATCGCATTTCTCTTGTTTGAATTGTGTTCTCTTTTCGTGTGTAGTTGATTTAAGACTGGTATATATTAAGTGTAGTTTTTTTGAGCTGAATAGATATTGTAAGTTTTAGAGTTTAATGCAGCAGGAGGTCGACACCTGGGAGTTATGTCCCAGCCAGACTCACCTCCCTTAAAGTGTCAAGAAGCTAATGCGCCAAAATTATTGCTCGACGGGGACTTCTTCTGATGATCTGATTGCCTCCTGCTGGAAATCTCTGTATAAAGAGTCCCCTATTACTATTTAATAAAAAAAAACCCATACAAATTGGTCAGCAGGTTATAATGTCATGTTAATTGTTTCTTCTACAAGGACATTGATAACAAAATAATGCTGATAACTGTAGAGACAGGGATATTTGACTGTACGTAACCGAAGAGACTGAACGATCAAAATATTATGTTGATATAATTTGGTAGCTTAATCATGTGATGTTAAACAATATATTGCAGATTATGGCATATGCATGATGTTGTGGCTGCGCGTTCACTTACATGGCCAATCAGTGCCCACCTCATCATAGACAGGTTACACTTGATCATGTATCTCAATGTCTACTTACCAGACATGTCATGTTTATTCGCTAAATCCTGTTTCTTATTATTAGTTTTGTGTCAGAACCAAATTTCACGATTCTTATTGTTTTAATGAAGGTCACGTCTAGCTCACGTTAACTTACATTTGTTTGTTTGTGTGCTGCCTAATATAGTTTGAAAAAGAAAGTTTTTGTTAAGAAAAAGTTATGAAAACATTATTTCTCAGCACATCTCTTCATTGATTTTCATACTTCCTTTTACACCCAAGTGGATCAATTCTTTTAACAATGCAATTCACTTGCCTTTGTTCCTTTGTTAATTTTTACTCGGTTTTTAACCTCATTGTTTAACGTTTGTGTCAGTTTACATATATCATGTCTAGGAAAGCAACAAATACAATTGTCTGTGTCAGTTTACATATATCATGTCCAGAAAAGCAACAAATACAATTGTCTGTGTCAGTTTACATATATCATGTCTAGGAAAGCAACACATATAACTGTCTGTGCCAGTTTACATATATCATTTCCAAGAAAGCAACACATACAATTGTCTGTGTCAGTTTACATATATCATGTCCAGGAAAGCAACAGATACAATTGACTGTGTCAGTTTACATATATCATGTATAGGAAAGCAACACATACAATTGTCTGTGCCAGTTTACATATATCATTTCCAAGAAAGCAACACATACAATTGTCTGTGTCAGTTTACATATATCATGCCCAGGAAAGCAACACATACAATTGTCTGTGCCAGTTTTACGGCTCAAGAACAGAAGAAAATAGCTGAACGTTTCAACCATAGTCCTTCATCAGTAGGCAAGAACAGTCAATAAAATCATAAGAAGTACAATATTACATGGAATATAACTCTTCGAGTGACAAAGAAATGTTTGAACTGCAGAGTTGTAGGAAACGAACTGGCTCGGAACGGAAATAGCCAAAGGGGAGATCAATTGATGGATAATGGTCACGTGATCAACGAAGTTTAGTGACCAAATCAGCGGTCCAAAAATAAAACTAGCAATGAAGATGTCACAAGAGTTTACTGAGAATAAAACAGAGAAAGAGAAAGATGGAAAAAAAGTAATATTGCGGTTATGTTACAACATGTGATATGTTCGGATCACCACCACTGCGGCCCGAAGACATGTATTGTTATACCTATCCTCTCCCTAAAATACTGAAAATGTGCACGAACTACGTTACTCGGTCTGGAATCTAGAAATTGAACGAATACGATACTGGGCAAGTGACAATCGATGTTGTACCACCGCTTCTGGAGGGGGGGGGGGGGCTTTCAACCCGGATCATTTGTCTTTGTCCCTTGACATGCGGGAGTACGGGGAAATGAAAGAGCGGAGAGGTTGACTAGCTGTGCTATCGTTGAAGACGGTCAACCAATTGATCGGGCGAAAGTCATCAATGCAATCCGATATGTGTGAATGGCACAAGACTTCCTTGGAATGAAAGAGATGGGAGTTAAGATATGCACTGTCGAAAACGTGAAACTTAGTGGCCGTGTAAGAAGACTAATCAACCAACACAGAACTGGAGTCGTCTGTGGCTGGACAATGCGAGATTTGTTGAGGAGGGGATCTGAACAACTATGAGGATGTTCAAAGTGGAATGATAATGACTCACAAATAATTCGATAACCCAGTAACTCAATAAATCAGTAACTCAATAACTAAATAACTCAATACCCCTTATCCAAAATGACGTACACTTACCATACACATAGAAAACAATAGCTGTAACATGAGATTTCATACTTCAGTTATTAAATAACAAATTGATAACAATATCTATCCATTATCTTTATCAACAATATAGCACATTATTCATCCAACATCATCATCAAGTACCATGCATGCTGGCGTAGGTGATCATGTCTCTATACAACTTTCGATCCCCACAATTATTTATCATTTCTGATGTTGACGTTCTACCAAACCATTCTCTTTAGCTGTCTAGTATTTTTCTCTTTGCTTCCCTCTAAACACATCGTCTGTCAATTTTTCCAGTTGTCACAATACATTCCATTTGTTCCCTTCTCATTTCATGGGCAAACAAATAGTGATTATTTCTTCCTAATATTGGAAATCAGCTTTCTTTTTGCTTTGCCTTTTCCAGAACATTTTATTTACTCTTCTTCCAGCTTTCATCTCTGACGAAGTCCCTAGAGACTAGGAACTTAATTGTGCGTGTTAATCCATTTTACCCTGGCGCCGTGTGCACAGGGGTCCCTCTCCGCACAGGCAGATAACTCCGACTTCGGAGGTACTCATGTTTTTTCCGTCGATGAGTAACTGACGTTTCAAGCCGGGCCTTGCTGCTGAGACCAGGGGTGGTTGCCGCAGAGAGAAATCATAAATAAAAATCCCAACTGGTGTAGCCGAGATTTGAACCTACAACCTCTCTGTCCCGAGGCCGACGTCTTACCCCGAGACCAACAAATCCCCCATGGACTGGGAATATGAGGAAACTGCAACAAGGAACATTTTTCATGTATAGCCTTCAATGGTTCCAGCCGCCTATCCACCATTTACCCCGAAGCTCACGTCCTCCCGCAAATAATGACCGTCATACTTCTTTAAAAATGTGGAGCGCTTGATGATGTTAGGCCATCATTGCTGACTCAAATTCCGAACATATAAACACACAGTTAGTCGTCAGATCATCCCTGTCGCACATCAAACAACAGATTGTAAGATTAGAGGATGACGTCATGGGACGCACCAAAATGGCAGCTTATTTACATTCGAGCTATGGACTAAGCAATGTTTACTTTGAATACCACGATATATGTTATTGCAGCGAGTTGGCAGATTTTGAAAATGTATTCAGGGGTTTGAACATAAATGTTTGTTCACGGTTCGTTAACCTTCGCTGTAGATAAAGTCGTTAATTTGATGGCTTAGTTTGTGACCTTGGTAGCTAAGGACCTAACTTGTGCAAACGGATGGCATTGGCAAGGATCATTTTGAATCTATGAAGTGGGCTCATTTTGTGTTTAACTCAAAAGCATATGTGCTTTTTAACCAAAGACATTTTTTTTTTTGGGACTCAATGAAGATATCCCCGATGGAAGAATAAATTGTACTATAAGTCCCATAAATGATTCGCTTCCAGAGGTTTATGATGTAAACAAAGCAGTTTTGTCATTGCAAGTGAATAATGTCCACACCTATAATTGGTCAGGATTGGGTAGCAGCAGCAGCTTTATAGCGAACACAGAAAACATCACAGGATTGTGCTGTTCTGAAACAGCTATGCCATGCTACACTAGAATTGTCTTTAATGGGATTACTGTGACCACAAACCACTCTCCATGTGTGTGTCACATATTTACACCCCAGAAAGAAATTCTGAATATAACAACATCATGTGCCGTCTGTGATATTAATGACCACAGACTAGGAGCCTCCAGTATGATTAATACAACTGTTGCACCAAGCACTTCATCAGCAAAGCCATATCTATGGAATGTTCATCTGACATTGTTCTTGAATGATGTCCAAGTTAATGAGACATCAGAATCGTGTGGCTGCAGCTACAAGAAGGGAGCGGAGAACATCATCAATTGTGTTTTTACTAACTACAGGTCATGTGGCTTCTGTTGGATTGGAAATGATAACTTACCACCACTGTGAGTTTATATGTTTGGAATTGGAGTCATCAATGATGGCCTAACATCATCAATTGCTACGACGATCATCATTTTCGGGAGGACGTAAACTCCCATGGTATATGGTGGATAGGCGGCAGGAACCATTGAAGGCTATGTCTGAAAAGTGTTCCTTCTTGCAGTTTCCTCATATTCCAAGTCCGGCTTGTTGCAGGAACTACTGAGTTAAGTGCTCTGTGCACACCGTGAGCTGTGTGTCTCATCCGTTTTGATCCTGCTTCGATATCCCGCTTGTTTACGATGAATGATGATATCGTATGACGGGGAACAGTTGGCTGTGTTCACTTTCTGCGCGGTTTCGCCTTATGTCTTTTGGCGTGTGCTGAGACTGCTACGATTGGGACTACAGTTACCTTTCTTTGTTTGGGAGATGAGTTAGTAACTCGGATGATTCCACTGGCACGGGCGGTTGAGCAATTATGGATTTTAATTCGTTTGCTGTGAGACCGAGGCCTTCCATAACCAATAACCAATAACCAATAATAATAACTGTAAGATTAGTATATAAGTTTGTGTGCGTCTGTTTGTGGTCGTGGTTTTACAGTGAAGACGACTGAAGCACCGATTCCACAGACTCATTTTAAAACACGAATATAGTTTACTTATTTCCAAGCACGAAATGAAGCTTGCGCACACCTGCACTCTTCACATACTACATGTCAGTAGCCTATGTCAGTCATATTTGACTATGGATTTTTCAACGCCCCTAGAAATGTTATTTTTTTCCATTCTTTTCTTTCGTCGTGTATTCTCTTTCTCTATGAATCTCTCTGCTTCTTGTTTGATGTGAACCTTTAGAGTGTGTTTCCAGAGATTGTGGTCTGCAGCTATGTCTTCCCATGCTGCAGGGTTAATGTTCAGAGTCTTCATGTCGCGTTTACACACATCTACAAATCGAAGTTTTGGGCGCCCCCTAGTTCTTTTACCATCTGCCAGTTGTCTGTAGAGTATATCTTTTGGTATGCGACCATCATTCATACGGTGTACATGGCCAAGCCAGCGTAACCTACGTTGTTTTAGTAGCGTGTAGATATTCGGTAGGCCTGTGCAAGTCAGGACCTCCACGTTTGTCACTTTATCCTTCCAGGTGATACCAAGAATACGGCGCAGACATCGCATATGGAATGCATTTATCCTTCTCTCCTGCTTTACATAGGTTGTCCAAGATTCGCTGCCAAACAGGATACTAATTCATCATACATACTACAACACATGTATTAAACATGTCCATGATTTCATTTCTTCAGAAGACATGGCTATTGACGCAACAGTTGATCACTCGGGCAGCAGAGTGAGAACTTTAACTGATGGTGATGACCGTACGTGTAGTAGTTTACACAGTTACAAAATAACTCTGACCTGGGAAAATGAATTACATTGTTTTAGATGGATCCGGCTATCTACCAACACCCACGGTAAGTGTCCATTGACACAAATAATTACAGTTTAAATATATATCTATATATTGGCCTTTCGAGTCGTAGCAAAACCATAGGGCATAGACCCAGATACTATTTCTCTTATCTAAATTTGTATTCTAGCAGTTTTCAATCCTTGTAACGATTGTTTTATCAAATCTCGTCATTTGTCTCTGTTCTGTGCAAGCAGCTCTATCTCGTTGAGGGAGCCGAGACCTGTTCATATTGCTTCTCTGAACAATGTTCTTCTCAGTGTATCTCTGGGTCTTCTCTTTTCCTCTTACTTGTTGTTTCCCACATGAGGGCTTGCTTTGCTATTCGGTTATTATCTCTTCTCATCACATGTCCAACATATGACCATCGTCTTTTCTTGATTACTGAAGATATTAGTGGTTGATTGGCCATTTCTCTAATTTTCTCGTTTATTTTGAATTCGTTCCACACTATACTAAATATTTTCCTTAGACATTTATTTTGGAATGCGTTCAACTTTGTTTCTATATCTCTTGTTGTTTTCAAGCTCTCACAAACACACGTAACGGTTGATAGTACGTTTGATTTGAATATCAATCTCTTTCTCTCTTTCTCTCTCTCTCTCTCTCTCTCTCTCTGCAATCAGACTCAATCAGAGTAGGATTCCACACCCTCTTTCTCTCTCTCTCTCTCTGCGATCAAGACTCAATCAGATTAGGATTCCAGACTCTCTCTCTCTCTCTCTCTCTCTCTCTCTGCGATCAAGACTCAATAAAAGTAGGATTCCAGACTCTCTTTCTCTCTCTCTCTCTCTGCGATCAAGACTCAATCAGAGTAGGATTCCAGACTCTCTCATGAAGTCAGCTGTCTGTTTAAGTGAGTCGATTGCCTCATATAGTTTCTCTTCCAGGGAGGTGGGTGTGAAACACATTGCTCTTCTCAGGTCTGTGTACTGGGGGCAATCCTGTAGAACATGATTTGTAGCCATATTGTTCAGTGTACAGTGGCATAGGCTGCTTTTACCTATTTTGAATTTGGTGAACATGTGATTTCTCATTCTATTGTGGCCAGTGCGTAGGCGAAGTATGATGACTTGATCCCTCCTTGATAGTTGGTGGTATCCGTCACTCTCGTTATGCTTTGGGTGTTTTCGTTTCCATTTTTCATGGAACTGACCCTTGAGGATGGGTTTGGCTTCATCATAACTGAGCGAATGGTTCTCTTGCGGTAATCTCCCGCCCTCTATAGCTAATTTGTCTGTGCGTTCGTTCCCGTGTATATTACAGTGTGATGGTATCCACTGAATGACAACTCTCTGGATGTTATTGCATAGTTGATCCAGGGTTGTTCTCAAGTCATCTAGTTCAATGTTCTTGGGGCTTTTTAGAGCTGATAGTACTGATAATGCATCAGTCAGAATCACCCATTTATTGTGCATGTTATTTTTATGTCGAGTAGCCAGTGTTGCAGCATCTCTGAGGGCCTCAGTTTCTGCTTTAAAGTTGTTTGAGAATTTTTCAGTAGCTATTGACTTGGTGATCTCATCCTGATTATTGAGCGTCAAGAACACACCACCCCCTCCATTTCTGGTGGCATTTGTAGCAGAGCCATCTGTGTATATGTGGGACCAAGAGTCCTGTGGGAAGGTATTGTGTATGTGTTTTTTCTGCTACGTGTTTTCTTTCTGTGTCTGATTGGGTGCCTTTTTTCATGATTCCTGTTATATTTTCCTTAAGTTCTGGCATGTTATGTTTTCCATTAGGAGACATATCAGATGGGCCCAGGTTTCGATATTGTTTGGGAAAGTACTGGGTCTCCTGTAGCTAGTTCATTGGCAATCGCAGCGAAGTTTCTCCTCTTTAGTCGTACAATTCCAGAACCATTTATTCTTTGGTGCATGGGGTGGCTAAGAAGTCTTCTATATTTCTCCGTTTGTTGCAATACTTTAGTGACCGTCATTACAGGGTTTTAAATCTGTTACTGTTTCTAGAGTCTTGATAGGTGTAGATTTAATAGCACCAGTGATGATACGTGCAGATTGGTTCTGTGTTCTGTTAATTTTGCTAAGGTGTGATTTGGAAACCATAGCCCAGGCTGTGACTCCATACTCTAGAACTGGTCTTACTCTTCTTACGGATAGTCATTTCAAAATATTGCTGTCTGCTCCCCAGTTCGTTTCTGCCAATTTGTTCATAATATTTGTTCGATTTCTAGCTTTATTCATTACTCTGTCTATCTGATTTTTCCAAGACATTCTGCGATTCATGGTGACGCAAGTTCAAGTTTGCAGAGAGTGTGTTTCTTGATAGGCTGAAAATTGTAAATGTAGTTTATTTTTCATTGATTGGTAAGAACCAGGTGTTCGTTCATTTTTCAAGTTCACCTAGGGCATCTTGCATCCTGGGTCCAGCCACCGACATACTTTCCTCGCGAGCCCATAACGCCAGATTATCTGTGTATATTGCTGAGTGTATTCTGGGTGGAATGTCCATTACCTTGTCATTTATGAAAATTAAAAAGAGTGTTGGGGACAAGACTCCGCCTCGTGGGACATCTTGTTCGATAGAGACCTTCTTACTTAGTTGACCTTGAACTTGTACTCTAGCCGTTCTATCCTGCAGGTATTGAGAGATCCAATTGAATAAACGACCCTGGATGCCAAGTCTAAAAAGCTTGTTCTTTAAACCCTCTCGCCATACCCTATCAAAAGCCTTCTCCATGTCGACCCACACTGCCAGTGTGTGTTTCTTTTCTTGTAGAGCATCCTCTATTTCCTGTGCAATGTAGGTGACCAGGTCTTCAGTTGATCTGTGCTGACGGAGGCCACTTTGTTGTGGTACGATTTGTTGTTTTGTCTCCAAATGCCACATAAGTCTTCTGCTAACCAGCCTTTCCATGGGTTTACTCAGACAGCTCAGTAGGCTGATTGGTCTATAGCTACTTGGGTCTAGTGCGTCTTTTCACACGTTTGAGGATTGGCACCATAATAGCTTCTTTCCAGAATGCCGGCTCATGACCTCTCTTCCAGCTAGTATTTATTATACTTAGAAGCTGACTTTTGGCTTTCTGTCCCAGATTTAGGAGCAGTTCGTTGGAGACTCCATCTTTACCAGGGGAACTTTTGAGCTTCAATCCTTTGAGGGCAACATCTAATTCAGTTCGGGTAAAGTACTGAACTTTAACCGAATTAAAGTAAACATTCTATTGTTGGGGCCGCCAATGACTTTATAAAGAAGCTACGACTGTGTTTTCACAGTATGACGTTGCAATATATATTGTGTATTTATATACCGTAATAGTCATTATTATCTGTCTAAAAAAACAATCGCTAGACCACACTGTCAAATCAGCGACCTTTTGATGTTTTATATATATATATATATATATATATATATATATATATATATATATATATATATATATATATATATATAAAGTAAAAGGTAAAGTGTCTCCGTCGCGCCGAGTGGTGTATAGGGAATATGGTGTTAGTGACCATAAATTTTACAGACCTTCAGCACATGATTTTTGGGGTAATGTGGTTGGTATTACGCCCGTGCTGCTTTACTTTCCCAGAATAAAATCCGATACCCATTAAAGGTTGGGTAAATCAGAGCCGTCGGTTGGGATCGAACCCTGTCTCTTGTCCTTTGTAGTCCAGTTGACTAACCACTGAGCTATCGCGGCTCCCGTTTTATATATAAACTCATAATTTTATTTTCTCGCCAATAACGTCACGCATTTACAGTAGCTACTCGTATATCACTGAAAGTGCAATTAAAATAGCCTTCACAGACTTGTTTCAAGGCTTAAATTGTAGCCTTGTTTTATCGCGGAATTCAACAAATTGTGACAAAATGGACAACAACATCAATAGTATTGGCATTGTTTTCCGAGCACCAATCAGTCTAGGACATGTTTGTGACGTACACAAACTTGGGTATTCTACATTTCTTTATTGTTAGCTTTAAATACTTACACCACCCAATATGTAATTAATCTGAAATAAATTATACGAGGCTTCATATTTTTGGTTTCAGAACATCTTCTTTTAACTCTTTCAGTACGGAAGGTTGTTATCACTTTTTATGTTAGAGATTTCAGAGACAACATGTTTTATGCTTATTAACATGTATCTACATGTTTATATTTATCTGACCCTTAACATATCATATATGCATTTTTAGCTTAAAATATTATTTATGCATTTTTAGCTTAACATATTATTTATGCATTTTTAGCTTAACATATTATATATGCATTTTAGCTTAACATATTATATATGCATTTTTAGCTTAACATATTATATGTGCATTTTTAGCATAACATATTATATATGCATTTTTAGCTTAACATATTATATATGCATTTTTAGCTTAACATATTATATATGCATTTTTAGCATAACATATTATATATGCATTTTAGCTTAACATATTATATATGCATTTTTAGCTTAACATATTATATATGCATTTTTAGCTTAACATATTATATATGCATTTTTAGCTTAACATATTATATATGCATTTTAGCTTAACATATTATATATGCATTTTTAGCTTAACATATTATATATGCATTTTTAGCATAACATATTATATATGCATTTTTAGCTTAACATATTATATATGCATTTTTAGCTTAACATATTATATATGCATTTTTAGCTTAACATATTATATATGCATTTTTAGCTTAACATATTATATATGCATTTTTAGCTTAACATATTATATATGCATTTTTAGATAATTAAACAAGGAATTAGATTTCACCAATAACATGATGATACAAGATCAATAAAAAAGAAAATGGTTTGATGATGGTTTACACTAAACAAATTGAGAGTGACGTATGGTGTGTCGAAACGTAAGGAATTAGCTAATGAAAGCTGTTAATTTCATGCAACAGAACAAATATTATTCTTTTTCTCTCATGTGTTCACTTTTCTCACCTAGACAAATGAGATAATCTAATATCACAAATATTTTGCTACAATTATTCTTATATCTTTTTATATAATTATATCTTGTATCCAATTGTCTTGACTGTAATTGTGAATAAAAGCTTCATTGTCATCATGTGCCGTACCGGTTGGCGTAGGCGATCATGCCCTTCCATAAGCTTCTATCCACCGTGCATCTTATTAATTCTGTTGTTGACCGTATTACATGCCATGACACCAAACTATCTAGTATTTGATATCTTTGTCGTTAGCGATCTCTCTTTCTCTGTATTGTACCAATTGCAACCAAGTGTTGCAACTTCATGATGTGCCCGAGAAATATTGATTGTTTATTTCTTATGTTTTTTATGAGCATCATTTTTGTGTTGACCGCTTTGAGAGTTTCCTCCTTCTTTTTAGCTGTCCAGGAAACTCTCAACATTCTTCTGAGAAAAGCAAATAATCATTCTTTATTTGTTTGTCTAGTGTTCATTATTCGCTTCCAATGGTCAGAATCGGCTCTATATAGCTCTAATGAACTCTCTTTCTCACTTTTATTAAAACAGACATGTTGCATACGACGTTTTTCATTTTCTGAAATTATATTTTGGCCTTTGCTGTTCTGTTTTTTATTTCTGTGGAGCATCTTTTATCTGATGTTATTATTGTGCCCAAATATTTGACGCGTTGCGATTGTTTCAGATTTGTCCTGTTTATTTTTATGCTGCATGATGGTGATGATTGTTTCATCGATATGACCATTACTTATGTTTTCTTACTATTTAGACTAAGATCTTTCTCGTTGCTTTCTTTTACTATTATGTCTATCATTTCTTGTAGTTCATTCTCTGTCTCTGCTATTAAGACTGTGCCATCCGCATATCAGTAATGGTAAAAACAAAGGAAAAAAAACATCACCTCAGTGGAAAATAAAGACAAGTGGAACAATATTAAAACAGGTAAATGAATTTAAATATTTGGGATTTTTGTTAACCTCAGACGGAAGATGTACAACAGAGGTGAGATGCAGAATGGCTCAGGCAAAAGCAGCTTTCCAAAAAAATTAGGGAGATACTATGCAATCCATTTTTGACAATAGAAACAAACACAAGTTGTTAAATGTTATGTTGAGCAAGTCTCTAACATATGGATGTGAATCATGGACAAAAGGACAACAAACAAGAAAATCACTGGAGTCTGTAGAAATGTGTTTTTATAGAAGAATGTTGAGAATACCATGGACAGCTAAGAAGAGTAATGAAAACGTTCTGAAAGAGGTCCAAGCAAAAAGAGAGCTAATTTCCAATATTAGGAAGCAATAATCATCATTTTTTGGCCATGTACTGAGAAGAGAACACCTGCAATATATTGTAACAACTGGGAAAATTGAGGGACGAAGAGATATAGGGAAGCACAGAGAAAAGATACCAGACAGCTTAAAAGAATGACTTGGCAGAAGGTCAACAACAGAAATGATAAATAGCTGCCGAGATCGAAGGTTGTGGAGAGACATGATCACCTAAGCCAGAAGGCCCGGTACTTGATGATGATGATGTTGTTCTGTGGAAGATCTGACTAGAGACATATTCTTTCAGACGCGCTATGTTGAATGCATCATTCTTTGAAAGACATGCGACCTGATGACAACTTGTAGATTGTGTGTGTGGTTCCACAAACTGCAAACTCTTGAACAAGAGAACTGTACTTCAGTCAGGACAACTGCATCAATCAAAATACAATTTGGAACTAAAAAAAAAATCAATAAAATAGAATTATGGAAATGTACCAGACAAATACCAGTGGATACAGCGAAGACGATGGCGCTGGATAGAACACACACTACGGAAGCCCAATGATAGTATTACGCAACAGACCCGTTTGGAATCGCCAGCGAAAAAGGCAAAGAGGAAGACAAGACGTTTTTTGAAAAGACAGATGAAAGCAGAGATGAAGATGATGGAATAATCTTAAAAGAATGGCAAGAAACATAACACTTTAGAAAGTGTTTGTTGAAGACCTATGCTCCACAGGGAGCTAAAAGTGTTTGTTGAAGACCTATGCTCCACAGAGAGCTGAAAGTGTTTGTTGAAGACCTATGCTCCACAGGGAGCAAAAAGTGTTTGTTGAAGACCTATGCTCCACAGGGAGCTGAAAGCGTTTGCTGAAGACCTATGCTACACAGAGAACTGAAAGTGTTTGCTGTAGACCTATGCTCTACATGGAGCTGAGAGTGGTTGTTTTAGACCTATCCTTTACAGTCAGCTGTATATAATGTTCATCCATGGTCTTTAGTTATATAACGTTCATCCATGGTCTTTAGTTAGTTATATAATGTTCATCCATGGTCTTTAGTTAGTTATATAATGTTCATCCATGGTCTTTAGTTAGTTATATAATGCCCATCCATGGTCTTTAGTTATATAATGTTCATCCATGGTCTTTAGTTAGTTATATAATGCCCATCCATGTTCTTTAGTTATATAATGTTCATCCATGATCTTTAGTTATATAATGTTCATCCATGGTCTTTAGTTACATAATGTTCATCCATGGTCTTTAGTTATATAATGTTCATCCATGGTCTTTAGTTATATAATGTTCATCCATGGTCTTTAGTTAGTTATATAATGCCCATCCATGGTCTTTAGTTATATAATGTTCATCCATGATCTTTAGTTATATAATGTTCATCCATGGTCTTTAGTTATATAATGTTCATCCATGGTCTTTAGTTATATAATGTTCATCCATGATCTTTAGTTATATAATGTTCATCCATGGTCTTTAGTTATATAATGTTTATCCATGGTCTTTAGTTATATAATGTTCATCCATGGTCTTTAGTTATATAATGTTCATCCATGGTCTTTAGTTATATAATGTTCATCCATGGTCTTTAGTTATATAATGTTCATCCATGGTATTAATTAGTTATATAATGTTCATCCATGGTCTTTAGTTATATAATGTTCATCCATGGTCTTTAGTTATTTATATAATGTTCATCCATGGTCTTTAGTTATATAATGTTCATCCATGGTCTTTAGTTAGTTATATAATGTTCATCCATGGTCTTTAGTTATATAATGTTCATCCATGGTCTTTAGTTAGTTATATAATGTTCATCCATGGTCTTTAGTTATATAATGTTCATCCATGGTCTTTAGTTAGTTATATAATGTTCATCCATGGTTTTTAGTTATATAATGTTCATCCATGGTCTTTAGTTATATAATGTTCATCCATGGTCTTTAGTTATATAATGTTCATCCATGGTCTTTAGTTATATAATGTTCATCCATGGTCTTTAGTTATATAATGTTCATCCATGGTCTTTAGTTATATAATGTTCATCCATGGTCTTTAGTTATATAATGTTCATCCATGGTCTTTAGTTAGTTATATAATGTTCATCCATGGTCTTTAGTTATATAATGTTCATCCATGGTTTTTAGTTAGTTATATAATGTTCATCCATGGTCTTTAGTTAGTTATATAATGTTCATCCATGGTCTTTAGTTAGTTATATAATGCCCATCCATGGTCTTTAGTTATATAATGTTCATCCATGATCTTTAGTTATATAATGTTCATCCATGGTCTTTAGTTATATAATGTTCATCCATGGTCTTTAGTTATATAATGTTCATCCATGGTCTTTAGTTATATAATGTTCATCCATGGTCTTTAGTTAGTTATATAATGCTGATCCATGGTCTTTAGTTATATAATGTTCATCCATGATCTTTAGTTATGTAATGTTCATCCATGGTCTTTAGTTATATAATGTTCATCGATGGTCTTTAGTTATATAATGTTCATCTATGATCTTTAGTTATATAATGCCCATCCATGGTCTTTAGTTATATAATGTTCATCCATGGTCTTTAGTTATATAATGTTCATCCATGGTCTTTAGTTATATAATGTTCATCCATGGTCTTTAGTTATATAATGTTCATCCATGGTCTTTAGTTATATAATGTTCATCCATGGTCTTTAGTTAGTTATATAATGTTCGTCTATTGTCTTTAGTTATATAATGTTCATCCATGGTCTTTAGTTATATAATGTTCATCCATGGTCTTTAGTTAGTTATATAATGTTCATCCATGGTCTTTAGTTATATAATGTTCATCCATGGTTTTTAGTTAGTTATATAATATTAATCCATGGTCTTTAGTTAGTTATATAATGTTCATCCATGGTCTTTAGTTATATAATGTTCATCCATGATCTTTAGTTATATAATGTTCATCCATGGTCTTTAGTTATATAATGTTCATCCATGGTCTTTAGTTATATAATGTTCATCCATGATCTTTAGTTATATAATGCCCATCCATGGTCTTTAGTTATATAATGTTCATTCATGGTCTTTAGTTATATAATGTTCATCCATGGTCTTTAGTTATATAATGTTCATCCATGGTCTTTAGTTATATAATGTTCATCCATGGTCTTTAGTTATATAATGTTCATCCATGGTCTTTAGTTATATAATGTTCATCCGTGGTCTTTAGTTAGTTATATAATGTTCATCCATGGTCTTTAGTTATATAATGTTCATCCATGGTCTTTAGTTAGTTATATAATGTTCATCCATGGTCTTTAGTTATATAATATTAATCCATGGTCTTTAGTTAGTTATATAATGTTCATCCATGGTCTTTAGTTATATAATGTTCATCCATGGTCTTTAGTTATATAATGTTCATCCATGGTCTTTAGTTATATAATGTTCATCCATGGTCTTTAGTTATATAATGTTCATCCATGGTCTTTAGTTAGTTATATAATGTTCATCCATGGTCTTTAGTTATATAATGTTCATCCATGGTCTTTATTTAGTTATATAATGTTCATCCATGGTCTTTAGTTAGTTATATAATGTTTATCCATGGTCTTTAGTTAGTTATATAATGTTCATCCATGGTCTTTAGTTATATAATGTTCATCCATGGTCTTTAGTTATATAATGTTCATCCATGGTCTTTAGTTATATAATGTTCATCCATTGTCTTTAGTTATATAATGTTCATCCATGGTCTTTAGTTATATAATGTTCATCCATGGTCTTTAGTTAGTTATATAATGTTCATCCATGGTCTTTAGTTATATAATGTTCATCCATGGTCTTTAGTTATATAATGTTCATCCATGGTCTTTAGTTAGTTATATAATGTTCATCCATGGTCTTTAGTTATATAATGTTCATCCATGGTCTTTAGTTAGTTATATAATGTTCATCCATGGTCTTTAGTTATATAATGTTCATCCATGGTCTTTAGTTATATAACGTTCATCCATGGTCTTTAGTTAGTTATATAATGTTCATCCATGGTCTTTAGTTAGTTATATAATGTCCATCCATGATCTTTAGTTATATAATATTCATCCATTGTCTTTAGTTATATAATGTTCATCCATGGTCTTTAGTTATATAATGTTCATCCATGGTCTTTAGTTATATAATGTTCATCCATAGTCTTTAGTTAGTTATAGAATGCACATCAACGGGATTTAGTTATATAATGTCCATCCACAGGCTTTATGAAATCAAGACCTTCTGTAGTGCACCAAATTGTTATATTTTTAGTTCGCCCTCCATCTATATGCCTTAATATTATATGCTTCATCTGCCCGGATTTTGCGCTAAAATAACCCAACCTGGAATTCTGTATTTGATGCCAGGACACAGTCAGCACTTACAGTCAGTTTAATTAGGGTCGATGTTGAAAAAAACAAAGACATGTAAAGGTTTGAGAATGAATGTATTTTAATCAGTTGTACACATGTTCTGCTTCTGTTTACTTACCTGAGCCAACGTTTCCTTATACTAGAATAGAAGATTAATAACAAAATCTATCTATCTATCTATTGAGCTTTCGATCCGTAACCGGCCCATATGGCGTAGACCAAGATACACCTTCTCCTATATGAATTTTTTGTTTGAATTTGATATTTATCAAATCTCGCCATCTGTCTCTGTTCTGTGTAAGCAGTTCTATCTCATTGAGGGAGCCGATTACTGCTGCTCTTGCCTCTCTCATCAATGTTCTTCTCAGTGTCTCCCTGGGTCTTCCTCTTTTTTCTGTTACCTGTTGTTTCCCATATGAGGGCTTGCTTTGCTATTCGATTATTATCTCTTCTCATCACATGTCCAACGTATGACCATCGTCTTTTCTTTATTACTGAAGATATTAGTGGTTGATTGGCGATTTCTCTAATTTCCTCGTTTGTTTTGAATTTGTTCCATGCTATACCAAGTATTTTCCTTAGACATTTATTTTCGAATGCGTTCAACTTTGTTTCTATATCTCTTGTTGTTTTCCAGCGTTCACACGCAAAAGTAAGGGTTGATAGTACATTCAAACAAAATCTACACCACCAATTTATCAAAATAATTAATCATCTTATTATCATCACTCCCTCTACTTCCCGTGATAAATACACATGTAACAAGAGATGTAAATCTGCCGAAACGGCACGGAACGCTTTGCAATAAGATTTCATGACTTTTACTATTTCTGCTACGAACACACACTGCAGAAATTAGAAACAGATTAGGGCACGCAAAGGCAGAATTCTATCGAATGAAAAACATCTTATTGAAAAAAAAACATTGTCAATTAATGTTAAAAACGTGTTATAAAGTGCTATATTGAACATGCTATACTATATGGAAGTGAGTCGTGAACGATAAGTAAGACAACAAAAACATACATTAGAGTCAACTCAGATGTGGTTTATCAGAAGAATTTTACGAATTTCATGGATAGCAAAAATTACAAATGAAGAATGTTTAAAACGTGCTAACGAAACCATAAATTTTATGAAAATCATAAGAAAGAGACAGCCTACATTTATTAGGTATATCATGCGAAAAGAAGGTATTGAGAATACTATAACAACATGAAGAATGAATGGAAAGAATAGCAGAGAAAAGCCAAGAGAAAAATGTTTAACAACATGTTACGGATACAGAGGCCTGTGGGATGACACCCTTCGACCAAATGCCATGTATTGATATTTGAAGGTATTTCTGAGTTCTCTTGTAATTCCGTACAAAGTATTACATTTATCAGGTCTTTGAAGAATTAGAGATTCTCTGTTGTTGAGCTATGGACGGTCAAAAAGGTGATGTTCTACTGTTTCATGTGGATGGTCACAGAGTGGACATGCTGGAGTTTGGTTTCGTTGTATTCTATCGATGTGGGTGTTCAATGGTACATGACGGATTCTCAGTCTGAAGATGGTGGTTTGGTCTCTTCTGTTTAAGTTGTTAATGTTGTCATGGGGGTGTGGCCTTGACATGTGTTTACAAAGATCTGTCCCGGTTTTCCCATGGCCCATCCATCAAGCCAACCTCATCTACTGTTAGAGGTGATGATTTTGTTGGCTGTGTTTAATGACATCTTCGTCTTCTACCTTTACAGTTCCCTGTGGAGCATAGGTCTCCAACGAACACTTCCCTAGCCGTTCTTTTTTCTTGCCATTCTTTTAAAATCGACTCCCCCCCCTTCTTCTGCTCTGCTTCTGTCTGTCTTCTCCAAGAATTCCTTGGTTTTCCTCTTTTTCCTTGGGGCTTCTCTGTAATACTCTAAAGGCCTGCTGTGTAATACTCTCAGTTACCTTCCGCAGTGTATGTCCTATCCAGGGCCATCGTCTTCGCTGTATCTCTTTATCCACTGGTATTTGACTGGTACATTGCCATAATTCTAT
The DNA here is from genome assembly GCA_032433765.1 of Megaustenia siamemsis. Lineage (NCBI taxonomy): Eukaryota > Metazoa > Mollusca > Gastropoda > Stylommatophora > Ariophantidae > Megaustenia > Megaustenia siamemsis. The sequence goes on along the minus strand of JAVIAB010000101.1, from coordinate 55,484,774 downwards.
GTTAGTGATTTTGTCCTGCCAATTTCATCCTGTTATTTTGCGTAAGTATCCTTTAATGAAAGTCGGTATCTTCATGATTGTCATTTGTGTTATGCTCGTTTCACAGCCACATAATACTACTAACTTAACATTAAAGTTGAAAATTTAAATGTGTGTATTTAACCTAATTTCTTTGGACTTTCATATGTTTCCCAGTGTAACGAATGCTCATCTTGCTTTTGATATCATTATTTTGGTATCTTATTTTGGTTTATTGAATGGTTTCAGGTTACAACAGGTGTAAGACAAGGATGTGTCCTCTCACCACTCCTCTTCATCATATATATGGACAAAATAAATCAGGAAACAACCAACAATAAGGACAAATCAAATAATAACATAGAGGTAGAAAACTCCAACATCAATGAGCTACTCTTCGCAGATGACCAATGCCTAATATACGAGGATGAAAACCTGCTACAACAGCATTTAACATCTCTAGATAAAAGCTGCACAAACTACAGTATGAAAATTAACACAGCAAAAACAGAGGCTATAAGAATAAGCAAATTAAGACAGCCATTAAACACCAAGATCAAAGATGAAGAAATAAAATAAGTAGAGGAATTCAAGTATTTAGGCACAGTGTTCACAGAAGATGGAAAACTAGACAGAGAAATTGACATGAGAATACAAAAAGCAAATGCTGTTACATTCCAGCTTTCACCATTGCTAAGACATCCAAACATGTCTATGTCAGCGAAACAACAAATGATAAGTAGCATCTTCATACCAACGTTGTGCTATGAAAGTCAAACATGGACCCTTTCTAAATCACATTTAAGAAAGATTACAACATGCGAGATGCGTTGCTTGAGAAAAGTAACAAACAACACAAGAAGAGATAGAATACCAAAAGAAACCATAAGAAAAATAGTAGGAACAAAACCCTGCCAAGAATATATAGAACAACGACAACTTAAATGGTTCGGCCACCTGGTCAGAATGAATCCTCACCAATCACTATCAAGGGCGTTCTTCTCGAGAATGCAAGGAAAAAGACCAAGAGGAAGACCCAGAAGAAGATGGATAGATGCAGTGACAGAGACATGTAACAACAAAGGAAAATCACTAATTCAGACAATCCGAGCAGCACAAGAACGACAAATGATATAAACCACGACACCTTTTAGGTATCAGTGAATGAGAAAAGTAGAAGAAGATTTTGGTATCATTCTCTGTTCTTCTTTCTTTGTCTATATTAACTGCCCAGATATGTTAAATTGTACATCTAGTAGTGGTATTTCTCCTATTATTATTTCATCAACATCATCATCATCTTCGAGTGCCTTCTCCGCAACAAAGGTTGAATACCATGGATCGACATTCTACTCTGTTTCTTGCTTTGATGGTGCAGGCTGTCATAGATTGACTTGCCCATCTTTTGATGTTATTCGTCCATGTTAGTGTTGGTCTGCCTCTGCTTTATCTTGTATTTTCCCCTCCAATATTACTTTTAGTAGGCTGTTGTGTCTTTTAACATGCCTCAAAAATTTCATTTGTCTTGTCTTAATTGTATTTAGTAGTTCTCTTTTTATGTTCAGTTGTTTTAAAACTTCATCGTTTGTTATCTTTTCTTTCCATCCAGTTCTACCTATTCTTCTATAAATCCACATTTCAAAGGCTTCAATTTTCTATTCTGTATTCTTGTCTAATGTCCATGTTTCTGCACCATATAGGAATATTGAAAATATGTAACATTTTGCCATTCTTAGTTTCAGCCCTGCTGATATTTGTTTTGTTGTTAGTATATTTTTCATGGCATTAAAATTACTTTTTGCCATACCTATTCTTTTGTTTATTTCAATTTTTACATTTTCCATCATTGGTTATAGTATGTCCCAGGTAGTTGTAGCTCTGGACTGTCTCCAGATGTATTCCCTCAACTGTGATATTTAATTGTAGGTCTTGAGAATTTTCTTTTTTTATGATCATAGTTTTAGTCTTTTTGATATTCATTTCTATTCCATATTTTTTGCTTGTTATGTTTATAACATTAATCAATTCTTGTAGGATTTTATGATTTTCTGCTAGTAGAACAGTATCATCAGCATATCTTAGGTTATAGATTATCTTTCCATTAATGTTTAGGCCTGGTATCTCTGAGTTGTTTTTAAAGATTTGCTCAGTGTATAGATTGGACAAGCTTGGTGATAGAAAGCATGGAATAATAGAACAAAGAAGTATGTGTTAGCACTCGGAAAAATTGACAGACAAACAATCGATGCATACACTTACACAGATAGAAAGCATCCTTGTCTTACTCCTCTTTTTATGTCCATGGGTGTAGAGTTCTCCTTGTTATATTTTATTATTGTTGTTTGCTCCCAGTACAAATGACATATTAGTCGTATGTCTGTGTCGTCTAGATTTATATCCTGTAGGCAGTCTTTAAGTTGGTTATGGTGTATTCTATCGAAAGTTTTTGTTGTAGTCTATAAAGCAGGCATATATTGGTTTGTTTACTTCTGTGTACTTTTCAATCAATGTTCTCATGCTGAATATGGCTTCTTTTGTCCCACTGTTTTTCCTGAATCCAAATTGTTGCTCATCTAATTCAGTATTGATTTTATTCTGAATCCTTCCCTGTATAACTTTTAGTAAAATTTTTGTTACCTGGCTCATTAGGCTTATTGTTCTGAAATCACTGCATTCAACTGCACCATCCACATTTAAAATGCTTAAATTTACTGTTCTGTTTTCTTGTCTAATGTCCATGTTTCTGCACCATATAGAAATGTTGAGAAGATGTGACGTTTTGCTATTCTTAGTTTTAGCCCTGAAGTTAATTTTTTTTAATGTTAGTATATTTTTCATGGCATTAAAATTACTTTTTGCCATTCCTATTCTTTTGTTTAAGTTGTGTTTTGGCATTGGAAACAGTCAACAACAGAACTGATACGATGCAATGTAGATAGAAGATTGTAGAAGGACATGATCGCCTAAGCCAACTGGTATAGCACATGATGGTGATGATAATTCTTTTGTTTTTTTTTAATCAGTTTTACATTTCCCATCCTGGTTATAGTATGTTCAGGGTAGTTGTAGCTATGAACTGTCTCCAGGTCTATTCCTTCAATTGTGATATCCACTTGAAGTTTTTTAAGTATTTTTTATGTCTCTTACTGTATTGCCTATCTCTTGATTTTCTCTACCGTCGCTAATTGTTCTCTGGGTTCATTTCTAACTGACCATAGCTCTCTCATTGGGAGCCGCGATAGCTCAGTGGTTAGTGAACTGGACTACAAAGGACATGGGGTAGGGTTCGATCCCAACCAACGGCTTTCTGGTTCACCCAGCCTTAAATGGGTACCGGATATTTTTTCTGGGAAAGTAAAGCAGCCCGGGCGTAATACCGACCACATTACCCCAAAAATCATGTGCCGAAGGTCTGTAAAATATAGGGTCACTAACACCATATTTCCTTATACGCCACTTGGCGTGTCGGGGTTACTTTACATTTTTTTTTATAGCTCTCTCATTGCTGTCTCGTTCTCTCCCCTCTAATGATGCCCCAACTATCTCTCTCGCTCTGCCGTCATCTTCTGTAATAATCCACCAAATTCCCCATGTAAAGACTGTTTGTTTTGTTTTTAATTTCCCCCCTGAGTGAAGCTCAGTCCCCCCCCCCCCCCCGCCCCCCCCCCCCCCCACGGAAAATGCAGAATCTAAATGTCGGAACATCTGTTGTGTCAAAAGTTGAAAACAGGAAAGAAAAAACGGTTGTCATTATATGAATCCTGCTGACTACACATTCTCCATGTAATCGTTCTGGTGTGTTGTGGCAAAACTAGTGAATCTGACCATTTCATCGAATTGTCAGTTATTTCCGTAAACTATTATCGTGTGTCTTTATTACAGAGTACTAATTTGTGCTTTCATGAATAGTGATACATGATGCTATTTTGGTCGATATATATTGCTAGTCTGTTTACTGCTAAATATGTAGGGACATGCATACACTCACACAGACAGACAAATAGACAGACAGATAGACAGACGGATAGAAAGAAAGACAGACAGACAGACAGAGGGACAGAGGGACAGACAGGCAGCCAGGCAGACAGGCAGGCAGGTAGGCAGGTAGGTAGCTAGATAAGTAGATAGATAGATAGATAGATAGACAGACAGACAGACAGACAGACGACAGACAGACAGACAGACAGACAGACAGACAGACAGATAGATAGACAGACAGACAGACAGACAGACAGACAGACAGATAGACAGATAGACAGATAGACAGATAGACAGATAGACAGATAGATAGATAGATAGATAGATAGATAGATAGATAGATAGATAGATAGATAGATAGATAGATAGATAGATAGATAGATAGATAGATAGATAGATAGATAGATAGATAGATAGATAGATAGATAGATAGATAGATAGATAGATAGATAGATAGATAGATAGATAGATAGATAGATAGATAGATAGATAGATAGATAGATAGATAGATAGATAGATAGATAGATAGATAGATAGATAGATAGATAGATAGGCAGGCAATTAGATTGACTAACTGACTAACTTTATACAAACTATCTTTCCATCTATTCTATTAGATGATATCAGAGACCAACGTTTCATGAAAAAAGGCGTGATGACAAGTTTGCATATTTGTACATATTTATTTCAGATCTAAATACTTACAATATCTCTGCCACAAAAAAACTAATTAGAAACAGAAATAATTCAATTTAGAAACCTTGTTTATACATTTTTTTTTATTTTCAAGTTCTCAGTAATAAAAAAAAAACAACTAGAAAACTTTTCCATTATATTTTTCTTTCACATGCAATTTAATTTTTCATGTGTCTATTATGTCCATTTTAAAATGTTTTCTCCTACCTTCTTTGTTGTTTTCTCTAATCGCATCGCCTGCCATATGTCTAGCTATATTTAATGTAAAAATTGAGGGACGAAGAGATAGAGGGAAGCAAAGAGAAAAAAATAACAGACAGCTTAAGAGAATTGATTGGCAGAAGGTCAACAACAGAAATGATAAATAGCTGCCGAGATCGAAAGTTGTGGAGAGACATGATCACCTACGTCAGTAGGCCCGGTACTTGATGATGATGATGATATTTAATGATTTATGCCTGATTGTGTTGCTAGAAAAGTTTGTGCGACATGCGTATTGAGAACTGCTAAATAAACACAACAAGAAAACAATCGACATTTTCTGACTCAACTAGTAAAGTTAACAAAGTTAGTTGCAGCTGCTGGTGTTGTGGCTAGGTAAACAGTCAACAAAAGAATTGATACGATGTAGTGAGGACAGAGTTATTGAAGGTATTGGTTATTGGTTATTGGTTATGGAAGGCCTCGGTATCACAGCAAACGAATTAAAATCCATAATTGCTCAACCGCCCGTGCCAGTGGAATCATCCGAATTACTAACTCATCTCCCAAACAAAGAAAGGTAACTGTAGTCCCCATCGTAGCAGTCTCAGCACACGCCAAAAGACATAAGGCGAAACCGCGCAGAAAGTGAACACAGCCAACTGTTCCCTGTCATACGATATCATCATTCATCGTAAACAAGCGGGATATCGCAGCAGGATCAAAACGGATGAGACACACAGCTCACGGTGTGCACAGAGTGAGTAGCTCCTGCAACAAGCCGGACTTGGAATATGAGGAAACTGCAAGAAGGAACACTTTTCAGACATAGCCTTCAATGGTTCCTGCCGCCTATCCACCATATACCATGGGAGTTCACGTCCTCCCGAAAATTATGATCGTCATAGCACTTGATGATGTTATGCCATCATTGATGACTCCAATTCCAAACATATAGACACACAGTGGTGGTACGTTATCATTTCCAATCCAACAGAAGCCACATGACCTGTAGTTAGTTATTATTGAAGGTATATGCGGGTCATCATCACTGCACTACGAACATGTCCATAGGTGCTCAGATGCCCCTCATCATCAAGTCCCGCAGTGTCCAGCGACTGACCACTCCAGTTCTGTGTTGGTTGTGAACGTGGTATATTATACAAGTCACGTGATATATTGCTTCTCACCAACTGAACTGCTGTAATCCCAACTAACTTCCTTGTAACGTCGTTTCTGATTAGTATCTCTTTTATTGTTTTGTTACCCAGCTTTATATCTCTTTTATTGTTTTGTTACCCAGCTTTATATCTCTTTTATTGTTTTGTTTCCCAGCTTTATATCTCTTTTATTGTTTTGTTACCCAGCTTTATATCTTTTTTATTGTTTTGTTACCCAGCTTTATATCTCTTTTATTGTTTTGTTACCCAGCTTTATATCTCTTTTATTGTTTTGTTACCCAGCTTTATATCTCTTTTATTGTTTTGTTACCCAGCTTTATATCTCTTTTATTGTTTTGTTACCCAGCTTTATATCTCTTTTATTGTTTTGTTACCCAGCTTTATATCTCTTTTATTGTTTTGTTACCCAGCTTTATATCTCTTTTATTGTTTTGTTACCCGGCTTTATATCTCTTTTATTGTTTTGTTACCCAGCTTTATATCTCTTTTATTGTTTTGTTACCCAGCTTTATATCTCTTTTATTGTTTTGTTACCCAGCTTTATATCTCTTTTATTGTTTTGTTACCCAGCTTTATATCTCTTTTATTGTTTTGTTACCCAGCTTTATATCTCTTTTATTGTTTTGTTACCCAGTTTTATATCTCTTTTATTGTTTTGTTACCCAGTTTTATATCTCTTTTATTGTTTTGTTACCCAGCTTTATATCTCTTTTATTGTTTTGTTACCCAGCTTTATATCTCTTTTATTGTTTTGTTACCCAGCTTTATATCTCTTTTATTGTTTTGTTACCCAGCTTTATATCTCTTTTATTGTTTTGTTACCCAGCTTTATATCTCTTTTATTGTTTTGTTACCCAGCTTTATATCTCTTTTATTGTTTTGTTACCCATCTTGATATCTTCGGGGAAGTCAAGAGGGAACTCGCGTTAATGTCACTATTTCATATTCTATATTCTATCTTTATCCATATTATATATTTAATTCTATATAAATTTATTTTACTATTTCCTATTTTTCTTACTGACGCCTGTCTACTCAAGTGTCCAACGCCAGATAGGCAGATATTCTCCGACATAATTTATTTTCCTTGAGTGTTTTAACGTTAGTGGGTATATTTTTACCTATTAAATTTGACAGAGTAGCAGTGATTTCTGACCTACTAAATTCGGTTTGTGGGTGCTAAGTTTTCTTTAATGTACGCAGAATGGGAAAGAGACATCCTGTGTTTCGCCGCTTTACGCGCGGGGTAGACATCTGATCCCATTATCCAGTGAACCGACAAGCAAACATGGCTGATATGACTGAATCACATAATATCTATCCTAAAATGGAGTGATCTATAAATAGATATCTATCTATCAAAAATCAGTGACCAAGTTGGACGATCATTATGACATATAAGGCAGCGAACACAAGACAGCGTCACTCATAGCGACTTAACACAACATCACGACAGGACATGGTAAAGCTAGAGGAATGTCGGTTAATATAAAACAGCCGACGACGCGATTAGTACCGCGCAGGAGACAAAAGAATAAATGTAAAAAAAAAAAGGATAAACAATAGAAAAACATGGTATGGGGTATTAAAAAAAAAAGTAAAGAGCCCCAACACGCCAGGTGGCGTATAGGGAACATGATGTTAGTGACCATAATTTGTACAGACCCTCGGCACATGATTTTTGGGATAATGTTGTGGGTATTACGCACGTGCTACTTTACTTTCCCATAGAAAAACCGGTACCCATTGAAGGCTGGGTGAACCCGGAAGCCATCGGTTGTGATCGAACCCTACCCTTGTCCTTTGTAGTCCAGTTCACTAACCACAGAGCTATCGGTATGGGTATATATTTACGTATTAAGTGAACGCCACAAACTAGAACGACGCTTCGGCTCAATAGGCCTTCAACGAAACAAACATACAACACACACATAGATATGTATTTAAAATAACAGATAATGAATAATAACAAATAATGATCATTTCGAACTAGAATAAGAAATAACAATACAATGTCAGCCATGTATACTTTGTTATGACCATAATGAAAATGAATCACATTTGCTAATTTTTCCGAATAAATAACTTTACTGAAGTTTCGCATTTGTATGCATTTCTTTCGATCCATCGATTTGCATCGATGCTATATAGAACCAGTTCTGACCTATGGAAGCGAATCATGGACAATAGACAAACAAATGAAAAGACGATTAGAGGCCACAGAGATGGGATTTCTCAGAAGAATGATGAAAGTTCCCTGGACAACTAAAAAGACCAATGAGGAAGTTCTCAAAGAGGCCAAAACTCTTAAAAAACATCAGAAAGAAGCAATCAACATTTTTTGGGCACATCATGAGATGAGGAAAGTTGGAATACTTGGTTACCACTGGCAAAATAAAAGGAAAGAGATATCGCGGACGACAAAGAGAGAAAATACTGGATAGCTTGGTGTCATGGCATGGAAAACAGTCAACAACAGAACTCATACGATGCACTGTGGATGGAAGATTGTGGAAAGACATGATCGCCAACGCCAACAGGTACGGCACATGATGATGATGATGCATTACTTTGCCATGACCCTATAAGACACAAGACAGAGATCTGACCAGAACTTTGGGGTTTTCCCTTTGCCCGTGAGGAATAAAAGAGATAGAGCAATAGAAAGAGGGATTATTTGATTAACGGATTTGATCTCAACTTTTTCATCTTCTCTCCAACTTTGAACCAAATTACTTACTGGATCACTGGGTCCTGGAATATACTGATAGGAGAAAACATAATTTTATTTTTGTTTAGGAAACATATTTCTCTCGTAAGGTAAGTCATGATACAACAAATATTTTAAAATGAATAAATGTGATGCTTAATATAAGAATTATCTTCTTAATATGACTTCACATGCAACCTCTTCCCACACAATCTTTTATCTTCTTTTTCAAGTCTTTGTTAATTTTTTTTCTATTAAAATTGCCGTGTGATATTCATGTTTGGATTAATCTTCAATTTGACTTTTATTTTTTTTACAAATTTATGCATAAATACAACAAAATATAGGATAATCCATCATCATCATCAATTACCGTGCCTGCTGACATTGACGACCATGTCTTTCCACATCTTTCGAGCTTTGTTATTGGTTATGGAAGGCCTCGGTATCACAGCAAACGAATTAAAATCCATAATTGCTCAACCGCCCGTGCCAGTGGAATCATCCGAATTACTAACTCATCTCCCAAACAAAAAAAGGTAACTGTAGTCCCCATCGTAGCAGTATCAGCACACGCCAAAAGACATAAGGCGAAACCGCGCAGAAAGTGAACACAGCCAACTGTTCCCTGTCATATGATATCATCATTCATCGTAAACAAGCGGGATATCGAAGCAGGATCAAAACGGATGAGACACACAGCTCACGGTGTGCACAGAGCACTTAACTCAGTAGCTCCTGCAACAAGCCGGTCTTGGAATATGCGGAAACTGCAAGAAGGAACACTTTTCAGACATAGCCTTCAATGGTTCCTGCCGCCTATCCACCATATACCATGGGAGTTTACGTCCTCCCGAAAATGATGATCGTCATAGCACTTGATGATGTTAGGCCATCATTGATGACTCCAATTCCAAACATATAGTCACACAGTGGTGGTAAGTTATCATTTCCGATCCAACAGAAACATTGCTTAGTCCATAGCTCGAATATAAATAAGCTGCCATTTTGGTGCGTACCATGACTTGTTATTTCTTTTCGAATTGCTTCCCTCTATCTCTGCGTCCCTCAATATTTTCACTAGTTACAATATATTCCAATTGCTCCCTTCTCTTTGTATGACAACAAATGATGATTATTTATTCAATATATATATATATTGAATATTGAATATTGGATATTAGCTCTCTTTATGCTTTGGGCTCTTTCTGAACGTTTTCATTACTCTTCTTAATTGTCCATGGTATTCTCCACATTATTCTGTAAAACTACATTTCTACAGACTCCAGTGATTTTCTTGTATGTTGTCCTATTGCCCATGATTCACATCCATATGTTAATACTGGCTCTACATACCATTTAAGAACTCTTTTACGTGTTTCTTTGTTTCGATTGGCAATGTTTTAAATGCACAGTATCTTCCTCGTTTTTTTTTTTGTAGATGCTTTTGCCTGAGCCATTCTGCATCTCACCCCTGTTGTACATCTACCATCTGAGGTTAAACATGATGCCAGAAATTAACATTAATTTACCTGTTTACATGTTGTTCCATTTGTCTTTAATGGGCATTGCGGTAATGTTTTTTTCTTTATTATTACCCTTACTTGTCTTTTTGCTATTAAGGATAACCCATGCAAAAATTTAAACTCACAGAAGTCTAGAGAAAACAAACCCACTTTCAGCCTACATCTTCACTACATCGCTTACACTCGGATTATTAATCCTCTGATACTCCTGAAAAAAAAAATTGAGTAATGTGGACATTATAACGGCTCATTATTTTTGAGGTAGTGTGGTTTGTTAAAACGGCACATTATTTGGGGTATTGTGGTCATTATAACGGAGCATTATTTTTTGGGATTCTGTGGACATTATAATGGCATATGATTTTTGGGGTTGGTATAGTCAATATAACGACACATTATTTTTGGGATAGTGTGGTCAGTATAACGACACATTATTTTTGGAATAGTGTGGTCAGTATAAAAGAAAGTAAAGTACCCCCGTCACGCCAAGTGGCGTATAGGGAATATGGTGTTATTGACCATACATTTTACAGACTTTCAGCACATGATTTTTATTTGGGTAATGTGGTCGGTATTACGCCCGTGCCGCTTCACTTTCACAGAAAAAATTCGGTACCCATTTTTCAGGCTGGGTGTGGTCAGTATAATGACACATTATTTTTGGGGTTGGTATGGTCAGTATAATGCCACATGATTTTTTGGGGTGTTATGGTCAGTATAATGACACATTATTTTTGGGATGTTATGGTCAGTATAATGACACATTATTTGTGGGGCGTTATGGTCAGTATAATGACACATTATTTGTTGGGGTGTTATGGTCAGTATAATGACACATTATTTGTTGGGGTGTTATGGTCAGTATAATGCCACATTATTTGTTGGGGTGTTATGGTCAGTATTATAACAAATTGTTTTTCCGGTAGTGCACACAAACCAGCGTCACTCATAGCGACTTAACACAACATCACGACAGGAACATTATTATGATACATTATATTTGGAGTGGTGTGGTCAGTATTATGACACATCACTTTTAAGGTAGTATGGTCAGTATTACGACACATTATATTTGGAGTGGTGTGGTCAGTATTATGACACATCACTTTTAAGGTAGTATGGTCAGTATTACGACACATTATATTTGGAGTGGTGTGGTCAGTATTATGACACAACACTTTTAAGGTAGTATGGTCAGTATTACGACACATTATATTTGGAGTGGTGTGGTCAGTATTATGACACATCACTTTTAAGGTAGTATGGTCAGTATTACGACACATTATATTTAGAGTAGTGTGGTCAGTATTATGACACATCACTTTTAAGGTAGTGTGGTCAGTATTACGACACATTATATTTAGAGTAGTGTGGTCAGTATTATGACACATCACTTTTAAGGTAGTGTGGTCAGTATTACGACACATTATATTTAGAGTAGTGTGGTCAGTATTATGACACATCACTTTTAAGGTAGTGTGGTCAGTATTACGACACATTATATTTAGAGTAGTGTGGTCAGTATTACGACACATCACTTTTAAGGTAGTGTGGTCAGTATTACGACACATTATATTTAGAGTAGTGTGGTCAGTATTATGACACATCACTTTTAAGGTAGTGTGGTCAGTATTACGACACATTATATTTAGAGTAGTGTGGTCAGTATTATGACACATCACTTTTAAGGTAGTGTGGTCAGTATTACGACACATTATATTTAGAGTAGTGTGGTCAGTATTATGACACATTATATTTAGAGTAGTGTGGTCAGTATTATGACACATTATATTTAGAGTAGTGTGGTCAGTATTACGACACATTATATTTAGAGTAGTGTGGTCAGTATTATGACACATTATATTTAGAGTAGTGTGGTCAGTATTATGACACATTATATTTAGAGTAGTGTGGTCAGTATTATGACACATTATATTTAGAGTAGTGTGGTCAGTATTACGACACATTATATTTAGAGTAGTGTGGTCAGTATTATGACACATTATATTTAGAGTAGTGTGGTCAGTATTACGACACATTATATTTAGAGTAGTGTGGTCAGTATTACGACACATTATATTTAGAGTAGTGTGGTCAGTATTACGGCACATTATATTTAGAGTAGTGTGGTCAGTATTACGACACATTATATTTAGAGTAGTGTGGTCAGTATTACGGCACATTATATTTAGAGTAGTGTGGTCAGTATTATGACACATTATATTTAGAGTAGTGTGGTCAGTATTATGACACATTATATTTAGAGTAGTGTGGTCAGTATTATGACACATTATATTTAGAGTAGTGTGGTCAGTATTGTGACACATTATATTTAGAGTAGTGTGGTCAGTATTGTGACACATTATATTTAGAGTAGTGTGGTCAGTATTGTGATAAAGCCGTCGTTCTCTCCCTGAATAAAATCAGCTCCCCATTTAAGCCTGTTGAACTTTGCCGCTGTGGGTGAGGATTGCACGACACCTCTGGTTCTTTGTCCCGTTGACTAATCGATACCGCGTCCCAGCGCTACACAACGAAACTAATTCATTTGCTATCTCCGGACATAGCTCAGTTCTGGTGTTGTTCATCTTTTTTCCAGCTATTCTTCTACCTCTTTCTTCTATCCTTCATCTATTGCCATTGGCGTCGAGGGGAGATACAATCCACGATTCTTTGCTCTTCTGTTGGCCTCTTTTGGTGACTCTAGTATTCCCTTTATCTATCTCTTTCTCGGTCTTCCTCTTAATCTGGCGTTTTCGTAGCGTTTGTTTATGGCTCTTTGAGTCATTGTTAGTTCTTTTTGTCTTGTTATGTGGCCGAACCAATTTCTCTGTTGTTTCTTTATGTATTCGATGGCTGGTTCAATTTCGAGTTTCTTTCTCAGGTCAGTGTTTCTTACTCTGTCCCTTAAGCTGTTTCATGTCATTCTTCTGACACATTTTATTTCGGTGGTCGTTGTCTTTCTTATTGTTCTAGAGTCCAGCGTCCAATTATGGCACTGATAGCACAGAAGCAAAAAGGGCAACATACAAATCAATTTTTATTATTTTTCTTATTGTTCTTGCATTTAGGGCGTATAATTATAATGGCAACAATATAAAACAAGATGACATTGCCATAATTCAGGTTGGTTAGTTTAGTCAATGGACCATTCTCACTGCACATCGAGCACGTCCATAGGTGCTCAAAACTCGTACCCATTATGTCCCTCGAAGTGTGGAGACAGACATGCAGCTTTCCTTTCTGGGTTCTCCAGTTTGTATTGGATGTTAACGCAGTCTGGACATGGATGTAGAATTATGATTGTCGACTGAACCATAAACTCTCCCTACCTCCGTGAGAGCATTCACAATGTAAACCCTGTCCATTTTACGTCCACCATACACCTCAGCCGTTCCTGCCAGGCTGTCACCTCCATCATTTACTTTCACACCTCTGTGTCCATGGACAAAAATGAAAGATATCTCAGTCAGTTATGAGTTTTTTTTAGTAAACCCAACCACAGCCCTATTCGGTCTTCATGAGAACCAGGTTGATTTTCAGAGGGAGAGGCTAACAGGAGGTCATGTCATTGAAACATAATTGCAGAGTGAATAGAATACAAGGTAAATATGTTCATATACTTGGTTGAGCACTAGAATGACGTTAGTCCGTACAACCTCAGATATTGTTGAAATAATGATTCATTTGTGTTTTTCACCTCAACTATTCATCATCATCATGTGTCATATCTGTTGGGGAAGGCGATTATGCACTTCCACAATTTAGTGCATGATATCACTTCTATTCGTCACTGTTTTCCGTGTCCTGACGCCAGGCTATCCAGTATCGTCTCTCTTTGTTGTCCGTGATCTCTCTTTCTCTGTATTTTGCTACTTGTAACCAAGTATTCCAGTTTTCCTCTAACACATGCAATTATAATAAATCCTTCCAACACAATCAATTATAATAAATCCTTCTAACACAATCAATTGTAATAAATCCTTCTAACACAATCAATTATAATAAATCCTTCTAACACAATCAATTATAATAAATCCTTCTAACACAATCAATTATAATCAATCCTTCTAACACAATCAATTGTAATAAATCCTTATTAAATGGCTATAGTCCGACTTCAGTTGCTTACTGTATATGCCAAGGCTATAATCTGAAAAAAAAAAACATACAATTGATTAAACATTTTTCCTCTGTTGCAAGTTGTGTAACTAAAAAACAAAAAAATAATTGAAATTCCCTTATAGCAACCGTGTTCAACTGCCTTGATGATTCAAATGATTCCTGTCGATGATGTATCGTTTTCTGTTTTGAGTTATTGAGTTAAATGCGGGTCATCATCATTACACTCCGAACGTGTACATAGGTGTTCAGATCCCCTTTTCCGCAATTGTTGCATGTCCACCGACTGACCACTCCAGTTCTGTGTCATTTCTATGTATGTGAGAGCTAAAAAAAATATGTGCAAAAATATGGGAAAATGTCTAAGTTTATTTGACATGAACAGCACAATAAATGTTTATGACTCCAAATGTCAACTCCGGGTTTCTCGATTATCTTTGGAATATTTTGATGAATACCAGAATACCAAATATTGATATCGACTAATCATCTAAAAGGTATGAAAACACACAATGGCATTCAAGATGTAATAACACTACAAGTAGTTAACATACTCGGCTGGGAGCAAAGAAAATCAGTAATGAATATATTATAATAATTACTATATAATTGGTAGGAGCCGTGATAGCTCAGTGGTTAGTGAACTGGACTACAAAGGAAGAGAGGTCGGGCTCGATCCTGATCGACGGTTTCCGGGTTTCATCATCATCAAGTACCAGGCCTGCTGGCGTAGGTGATCGTGTCTCTCCACAACTTTCGATCTCGACTGTTATTTATCATTTCTGCTGTTGACCTTCTGCCAAGCCATTCTCTTAAGCTGTCTGGTATTTTTTTCTCTTTGCTTCCCTCTATCTCTTCGTCCCTCAATTGTTCCAGTTGTTACAATATATTCCAGTTGTTCTCTTCTCATTACATGACGAAAAAATGATGATTGTTTCTTCCTAATATTGAATATTTACTCCCTCTTTGCCTTGGCCTCTTTTAGAACATTTTCATTACTCTTCTTACCTGTCCATGGTATTCTCAACATTCTTCTGTAAAACCACATTTCTACAGACTCCAGTGATTTTCTTGTCTGTTGTCCTATTATCCATGATTCACATCCATATGTTACGACTGGCTGTATATAACATTTAAGAACTCATTTTCTTGTTTCTATTGTCAAAAATAGATTGTATATTATCTTCCTCATTTTTTAGAAAGATGCTTTTGCCTGAGCCATTCTTAATTTCAGGGTTTACCCAGCCTTAAATGGGTTCCAGATTTTTTCAGGGAAAGTAAAGCGGCAAGGGCGTAATACCGACCACATTACACCAAAAATCATGTTCTGAAGGTCTATACAAATTATGGTCACTAACACCACATTCCCTAAACGCCACTTGGTGTGACGGGGCTCGTTACTTACGTTTTGTTTATATAATTACAACACAATGAAGAAACATGGCACTTGTCGGTTATGATGTTTGTGTTAAAATTAACTTCTCATCATTGCGTTCTGACAACACATGCCTGAGCACAACATTTCAGCCTAATTCACAATCACGTGAGTTTTAGATTATATTACTGACCTCATCTGGAGATTTGTTGGCTTCTGTAGCCTATGAAGAGAATAAACGCAATGCCATTTCACGAAACCCATCGTCAAAAACATGCACTCATCATAATCAGCATATAAAATAAACTTAAATTGTTTTGGAACAGCTAAACTAATAGAAAGACTAGACAGATTACAAGGTTTCGGCAAAATGCCTTCTTCTGATATAACAATTTAACCATATAAATCCAAAAAACACAAGCTAAATATAAAAAAAAAATAACTGTAAAGAACGATGGCTAGGGTTAATGTAGAATCTTATTAGAAGATTAATAGATAATAAGGCAGGTAGGATTTAATTAGACCAAAGGGAAGCAACAAGTGAAACAGTGGGAACAAAATGAAAGTAGATGCCCCATAGAATACAAAGAAAACAAGATTAAGAGAAAAAGAGAGAAATGATTGGAGTGCCAAGTGGGTCAAGGAGCAAGAAAGATAATGAAGATAACGCTCGGAGCAATAGGGAGAGGGCGCATGAAGTGAAAGGAAAGAAGAAGAAACAGTCATTAAGAACAAAGTGAAACGAGCTGAATCCCCTTGGTTCTTTCTATTGATCTTTCGAGCAGTAGCCGGCACATAGGGCATAGACCCAGATGCTATTCCTCTTATCTAAATTTTTATTCTAGCAGTTTTCAATCCTTGAAAAGATATTTTATCAAATCTCGCCATTTGTCTCTGATCTGTGCAAGCAACTCTATCTCTTTGAGGGAGCTAATTCCTGCTGCTCTTGCCTCTCTGATCAATGTTATTCTCAGTGTCTCTCTGTGTCGGCCTCTTTTCCTCTTACCTGTTGTTTCCCACATAATGGTTTGCTTTGCTATTCGGTTATTATCTCTTCTCCTATCATGTCCAACATATGACCATCGTCTTTTCTTTATTACTGAAAATATTAGTGGTTGATTGGCGATTTCTCTAATTACCTCGTTTGTTTTGAGTTCGGTCCACGCTAAACCAAGTATTTTCCTTAGTCATTTATTTTCAAATCCATTCAACGTTGTTTCTATGTCTCTTGTTGTTTTCCAGCTCTCACATGCATACGGAAGGGTTGATAGTACATTTGATTTGAATAGTCTAAGTATTGTGTTTGTGCTGATGAGTTTTGATTTCCACAACTTTTCAAGGTTTTTGAAAGACATTGCTGCTTTAGCTATTCTGATTCTAATTTTCTTACTTGTATCCCCGTCTCGATCAATGTGACTTCCAGGATAGATAAAGTGATTGATGTCTTCCACTGGTTTGTTTTCCATGTATATTCTGTCATCTGTTGGAATTTAACTTTCCATGACTTTAGTCTTTTCATTATTGATCTCAAGCCCAATTTTGCTGGCCATGGATAATGAATCCTGTCGGTTGGAGAGTGTCAAAACGAGTTATGAGTCGGTTCTCCAAAGCGAACCGGCTGCGGGTATTAGAAGAGCAAGAGATGATGTCAGTAACCCGGAAGTCATCAGAGGTATTATATATTGTTTTATCTGATGAAGGCTTTTGACGAAAATTTGCACTTTGTTTTGACTGTCTATTAGTTGACCTGTTCCATACCATTCTATCTCCTATATACTTGTTATATGTTATCTTCAGGTCTACCCATACTATTCTATACCCTAAATAATTGTTATATGTTCTCTGCAGGTCTACACATACCATTCTATACCCTATTTACTTGTTATATGTTCTCTGCAGGTCTACTCATTCCATTCTATACCCTATATACTTGTTATATGTTCTCTGCAGGTCTACTCATACCATTCTTTACCCTATATACTTGTTATATGTTCTCTGCAGATCTACTCATACCATTCTATAAACTATATACTTGTTATATGTTCTCTGCAGGTCTACTCATACCATTCTATAAACTATATACTTGTTATATGATCTCTGCAGATCTACTCATACCATTCTATAAACTATATACTTGTTATATGTTCTCTGCAGGTCTACTCATACCATTCTATAAACTATATACTTGTTATGTGTTCTTTGCAGGTCTACTCATACCATTCTATAAACTATATACTTGTTATATGTTCTCTGCAGGTCTACTGGCAGCCCCGCCTAGTATTTAATATTTTGTACATTTGCTATGTGTGCTTGTCTTCATCCTAATTGTCAAGATTATGGGAAGACATTTTTATTCTTATATGTCATTCTAGTTACAAATGTGTTTATTTTAGATACTCCATTATTAGTTAGCTATGTAGGGTTAATGTTATTTACTTACACATCTGCATGTGTGTTGTTTGTTTGTTCCTGCTGAATGATTACTGATCCGAAGCGTCGTTCAGATTTGTATTGTCTATTTATTACGAATAGTTTTAACCATGCCAATTGTTTTTCTACTTTTTTTTAATTTCTCCACTACAATCAACTTTACTGCAGCTTCGTATTTGTATGCATTTCTTTGCATTAAAAAAAACTATCTTTACGACACATAGTACCATTGCTGGTGTATGTCGGAGGGGGGGGGGCAAAGATAGAACCCGAGGGATAAAGGCCGCTTGGTCAAGCAGTCGCCACGACGTGTGAGAAGGAGGATTTTTATTTCACCCCAGATAGAAAAAAATCCTTTTTGTCTCCCGCGGGTTTCGAACACCGTACGCCGGCTTTAGTTTTTTTAAAATGCATTTACCCCTCATAATCGTCAACTGTTCAACACACATTGCTACACAATTCTCCTTTCAAAAACTTAGCCCAGTTCAACGTTTCGTTCATCCACTGATTGCGGGGGATCCATTCGGAAGGTTGGCTACCATGGAACTCCAGCGTGCCCTGTCTCTTGACCTGGTGGAGCACGTTGTTATAGGTCCACCTGTCTTGGTCTGCGTCTGTCTCTTGACTTAGTGGTGCACGTTGTTATAGGTCCACCTGTGTTGGTCTACGTCTGTCTCTTGACTTAGTGGTGCACGTTGTTATAGGTCCACCTGTCTTGGTCTGCGTCTGTCTCTTGACTTGGTGGTGCACGTTGTTATAGGTCCACCTGTCTTGGTCTGCGTCTGTCTCTTGACTTGGTGGTGCACGTTGTTATAGGTCCACCTGTCTTGGTCTGCGTCTGTCTCGTCTTCCTTATACCTTACCTTTAAGATAACTTTTAGTGGTATACCGTATGTCTTGATTTGTCTCAAAGAATATCAGTTCCTTTCCGAATTAATTTAAGTAGTTTTTTTTTCTCATTTTCAGCTAATTCAGAACTTCATTGTTTGTTCTATTATTATAATATCCATGTTACTCCTACATACAAAAATGTTGAGCAGATGTAATATTTTTAAAATTCGTAGTTTTAATTCTAATGTTATCTGTTTTGATGTGGTTATGTATTTTAAGTTGTTTAGATTGTATCTTACCATACTTTTATTTTTATTTGTGTCTACATAACCACATGGAAAACCACATAATAAAATATGGACTAGATATGAATATCAGAAAGACGAAAACTATGATCAAAAACAAAGAAAATTCTCAAGACCTACAAATAAATATCAAAGTTGAAGAAATACATCTGCAGACAGTTCAGAGCTACAACTACCTGGGACATACTATAACCAGTGATGGAAAATGTATAATTGAAAACAAACAAAAGAATAGGTACGGCAAAAAAGTAATTTTAATGTCATGAAAAATATACTAACATCAAAACAAATAACACCAGGGCTTGAACTAAGGCTAAAAAGAATAGCAAAATGTTACATCTTCTCAATATTCCTGTATGGTGCAGAACTATGGACATTAGGCAAGAAAACAGAACAGAAAATTGAAGCCTTTGAAATGTGGATTTATAGAATAGGTAGAATTGGATGGAAAGAAAAGAAAACAAACGATGAAGTTTTAAAATAACTAAAATGAAAAGAGAACAACTAAACATAATTCAAACAAGACAAATGCAATTTGTGGGGCATGTTAAAAAACACAACAGCCTAATAAAAGTAATATTGGAAGTGAAAATACAAGGTAAAAGCGGCTGAGGCAGACCAAGACTAACGAGGACGAGTAACATCAAAAGATGGACAAGTCAACCTATTACAATCTGCACCACCAAAGCAAGAGACAGAGTGGGAGGGCGCTCCATGGTAGCCAATCTTCGATGCGGAGACGGCACTAAATGATGATGATGATGATGACATAACCACAATAGTTATATATTCATCTCAATCTATCGAGTTTGACACCACCATAGAAGATAGCACTAAAGGCAGGAGACACATGTACTACCTACCCGAGAATTTGTTTTAGCCAGCAGACTAAATTGATAGAAATCAAAACCCGACCTATACCATATACCATTAGTCCAACTCTAATCCGCTTGTATTTCATGTACAATAACTCCAGTCATTGTTCTACGTTAATCAAACTTGTTATTTTTTGCAAGACACCACTGGGTTAAAGTTTCTGGCACATATCTTTAATTGCTCCAAACCTACCTTATTTCCTGGAGATTCAGAATTAAAAGTACACAAATTAGATTAACTCCATACTCGCATCTATACTAAATCTACAACTGCGGACTTACGTTTCTAATATCCTTTGCAACCTGAAGAGAAAGAAAAAACATGTGTTTTTTGTTCTTTCATGACTTCATATATTTAGGATTTTTCTTCTTCTTGCCTTCAGCTCCCTATGGAGCATAGGTCTTCAACAAACACTGTCCATGCCGTTCTGTTTCTTGCCATTCGTCTAAAATCATAACATGTTTTTTCCCAGCATCTTCATCTCTGCTTCCATCTGCCTTCTCCAAAAAATATGTAGGTCTTCCTCTGTGTCTCTTCCGCTGAGGATTCAAATAGGGTTGATTCAAATAGGGTTGTCGTGTATTACTCTCAGTTGACGTTCGGTGTGTGTGCCCAATCCAGCGCCATCGACTTTGCTATATCTCTTTACCCTCTTGTATTTAACTGCTACATCTCCATAATTCTATCTCAATATCTCAGGACTTCCGTTTCCATGATGGCGGAACTAAGTCACGTTTTCTTGATCGCTGCAGAAATTGCTTTGGAATCTGATCAATTTTGGCTTTCCGTTGCAATTTTCAGCATTCAAGTCGAAATGGTGTTCTACTTATCATATCTACGCCAATGAATTGTTGTTGCACGCACGGTAATACTCCGCTTTGACAAATCAAGTGTTGTGAATGCGACCTTCCACCGTCTAGTGTTGATCTACGTTTTACGTCACACTGAGTGCTGTTGATCGTTGATGGAGTTGTTCGCCGCAAGTTATTTACAATTTCCAACGCATTAATGTGGTGGGATCCGTCAAGTCAGCCGAAGTTTTATCTCTTTGGGGTATTTGCACCATGTTTCGTTTCTTTGTAGACTGCATTCACTAGAGTAATCATGAACCCATGGGCGCAGCCACATTGTGCGTGCTACGTCATCATAATGGCTCATCGTGTGTCCCAAGACCGACCATGCGCTAATCTTGCGATCTGTTGTTTGGTGTGCAACCGGGATAATCTGACGACGAACTGTGTTTTGTATGTTCGGAGTTGGAGTCAAACACGATGTCCTGGCATCATCAAGCGCTATACATTTAAATACTATGACGATCATCATTTTCAGGAGGACGTGAACTTCCGGGCAATATGGTGGATAGGCGGCAGGAACCATTGAAGGCTATGTCTGAAAAATGTTCCTTGTTGCAGTTTCCTCATATTCCAAGTCCGGCTTGTTGCAGGAGCTACTGAGTTAAGTGCTCTGTGAACACCGTGAGCTGTGTGTTTCATCCGTTTTGATCATGTTCCGATATTCCAATTGTTTACGATGAATGCTGATATCGTATGACTGGGAACAGTTGGCCGTGTTCACTTTCTGTGCGGTTTCGCCTTATGTCTTTTGGCGTGTGCTGAGACTGCTATGATGGGGACTACAGCTACCTTTCTTTGTTTGGGAGATGAGTTATTAATTCGGATGATTCCACTGTCACGGGCGGTTGAGCAATTATGGATTTTAATTCGTTTGCAGTGATACCGGGGCCTTCCATAACCAAATAACCAACCAAATAACCAACCAAATAACCAACCAAATAACCAACCAAATAACCAAATTCTATCTCAGTGCTTTTGTCCTGCCATTTCCTTCCCTTTATCCTGCGCCGGCATTTATTATTGAAGGTCTATATCTAGTTATAGTCATTTGTGTTGTTCTCCACCTTTCACAATCATATAATAAGACAAGACTTAATATTGGAGTTGAAAATTGCTATTTTTGTATTTAACCTAATGTCTTGGGAGTTAGGTCAGAGGAACTGTTGAGTTTGAGAACATGTCATCACGTGCCTTCTACGTGTTACTCCTGTGTCACAATAATATAGGCCAATGTGGTACATATCACCAGCAACCACCGGATAGGAAAATATTTCCAAAAAATGGAAATAGCAATATATTTATGGTATCTCTCTATCTCTCTCTCTCTCTCTCTCTCTCTCTCTCTCTCTCTCTCTCTCTCTGTGCGGTCAAAACTCAATCAGAGTAGGATTCCAGACTCTCTCATGAAGTCAGCTGTCAGTTTTAAGCGAATCGATTGCCCCATATAGTTTTTCTTCCAGTGAGGTTGGCGTGGACCACATTGCTCTTCTCAGGTCTGTGTACTGGGGGCAATCCTGTAGAACATATTTTGTAGTCATATTGTGCAGTGTACAGTGACAGGTTGTACCTATTTTGAATTTGGTGAACATGTGATTTCTCATTCTAATGTGGCCAGTGCAAGGCGAAGAATGATGACTTGATCCCTGCGTGATAGTTGGTGGTAACCGCCCCTCTCGCTATGCTTTGGGTGTTCACGTTTCCATTTTGTATGGTATTGACCTTTGAGGGTGGATTTGGCTTCATCATAACTGAGCGGATAGTTCTCTTGAGGTAATCTCCCTCCTTCTTTACCTAATTTGTCTGCGCGTTCGTTCCCGCGTATATTACAGTGTGATGGTATCCACTGAATGACTACTCTCTGGAAGTTATTGCATAGTTGGTCCAGGGTTATTCTCAAGTCATCTAGTTCATTGTTCCTGGGGCTTGTTAGAGCTGTTAGTACCGACAGTGCATCAGTCAGAATCACCAATTGATTGTGAATTATTATTTTTGTGTTGAGTAGCCAATGTTGCAGCATCTCTCAAGGCCTAAGTTTCTGCTTTCAAATTATTTTAGAATTTCCCAGTAGCTATTGACTTGGTGATCTCGTCCTGGTTATTCAACGTCAAGAACACACCTCCCGCTCCATTTCTGGTGGCATTTGTAGAAGAGCCATCTGTGTATATGTGAGACCACGAGTCCTGTGGGTAGGTATCGTGTATGTGTTTTTCTGCTACGTGTTTTCTTTCTGTGTCTGATTGGGTGCCTTTTTTCATGATTCCTGCTATATTTTCCTTAAGTTCTAGTATTTTATGCTTTCCAAGAGGAGACATGTCAGATGGGCCCAAAGGTTTCGGTATTGTTTGGGAAAGTACTGGGTCTCCAGTAGTTAGTTCATTGGCAATTGCAGCGAAGTTACTCCTTTTTAGTCGTACAATTCCAGAACCAGTTATTCTTTGGTGCATGGGGTGGCTAAGGAGCATTCTGTATTTCTCCGCTTGTTGCAATACTTTAGTGATCCGTCTGTTATCTAAGGGTTGTAAACCTGTTACTGTTTCTAGAGTCTTGATAGGCGTAGATTTCATAGCACCAGTGATGATACGGGAAGCTTGATTCTGTGTTCTTTTAGTTTTGATAAAGTGTGATTTGGAAGCCATAGCCCAGGCTGTGACTCCATACTCTAGGACTGGTCTTACTCTTCCTACGTATAGTCGTTTCAAGATATTGCTGTCTGCTCCCCAGTCAGTTCCTGCCAATTTCTTCATAATATTAGTTCGTTTTCTGGCTAGTTTGCTTTCTCTGTCTATCTGATTTTTCAAAGTCATTCTGCGATTCATGGTGACGCCAAGATATGTTGGGTTTTGGTCAAAAGGAAGTGTATGTTTTATATCTTCAAGTTTGCAGAGAGTGTGTTTCTTCATAGGCTGAAAATTGTATATATAGTTTTTTTTTTCGTTAATTGGTAATAACAAGGTGATTTATGATATGATATTGTTTGTTGCAAAGCAAAAAAGAGAGCTGATTTCGAATATAAGGAAGAAATAATCATAATTTTTTGGCCATGAAATGAGGAGGGAACAGCTGGAACATATTGTAACAACTGGGAAAATTGAGGGATGAAGAGATAGAGGGAAACAAAGAGTAAAGATACTAGACAGCTTAAATGAATGACTTGTCAGAAGATCAACAAATGAAATGATAAACAACTGTCTAGATCGAAAGTTGTGGAGAGACATGATCACCTTCGACAGCAGGCATGGTACGTGATTATAACGATTGTTTGTTGTCAAGATCACCATCAATGTGTGCACTGGGAGAATCCATAGGTACTCCCATATACTTCTTGATAATCTCGATGAAATGAGAGGAGAATCCTGGCCCAAGTGCACGAACTCCGATAGCACGGCATGGAATCCAGGATGTGGGTAGGTTTCTGCTGGCAAGTTTTCCCTGGAAGCTGCCATATTTGTGTCTTACTCCTTTCAATTTTAACTGGCAAGATTTATTTAACGAACGCAAGTACTCACAAGAGTTCCTATTTTTCTCGAGAGGACTAGAATCATATCTCACTAACTAAGAGATCAAGG
Organism: Megaustenia siamemsis; assembly: GCA_032433765.1. Taxonomy (NCBI): domain Eukaryota; kingdom Metazoa; phylum Mollusca; class Gastropoda; order Stylommatophora; family Ariophantidae; genus Megaustenia; species Megaustenia siamemsis. Next base: position 55,460,105 of record JAVIAB010000101.1, on the reverse strand, counting down.
AAGGATAACGCCATATAGAAACTACGGATTAAGTTTTCCTATTTTTGAAAACTCCCAACCACTTCTGGTGGGCTCTGGATCCTAGTCCTTCTTGTACTGATGCCGACGTCATCCCACCGGACTATGATAGAGTGTCTAATATACTGAAGGGTAGAGAATTTCTAATTCAATATATTGTAGTGTTCCTACATGTGTGTTCCATAATTAGAAGTGTTGCTATTAAGTGATCTTGAAACTCTTTAAAAACTGACGTATTTTATCAATGCAACGGAAGAGATTTTAGAGACAACATTATTCATTGTTTTAAGAATCAGACTACATAGTTATATTTATAAAACATATAACACATTATATAAGCATTTTTAGATAATTGAACGAGGTATTAGATTTTACCAATACAATTATTTTACAAGACATGTAATATATATATATATATATATATATATATTTCCCGTGTGTTACCGGGGCCTCATTATGAGAGAAGTAAAGAATAGTAACTCTGTGACCTTCCAGGCATGTCGTAAGAGGCGACTAAGGAGTTTGATTGATGGCTTTAAAAGCTGTCATTGTAAAAAGTATTGTTATGGAAACAGCGCCATAGATTTTAGAAGCAGTGATCTCTGCAATATGTGCCACTTTGGCATGCAAGGTCTCTGTTTTTAAGATTGTGGTTCTGCCCTATGTGCCGTCTTTGGCTCGAAAGGACAATAGATAGATAGAATATACATACATATATATATATATATATATATATATATATATATATATATATTTATATATATTGTATTATATGTCTTGTAAAATATGGTTTGGTGACGGTTCACAGTAATCAGATTTAGAGTGACGCACTATGCGGCGAAACGTAAACACAAAGAAATCCAATAATACAGTTTATGTGCTGCATTTATGTAGTCTGATATTGAAATTATTAATTATTTAAATTACCAAGATGTGGTGATGCTGCGCATGACCATTATTAATCAGAAATAAACACGTAACCTACGTGGAACATTTTCTCAGGTATAAAGCGCACACCATGCTGGTATCAACAGGAAGTACAAATAAATATACCGCTTTCACCTATCGAAAGCAAGTATTTGTAGCTCATCATCATGCGCCATACCAGTTGGCGTAGGCCATCATGTCCCTTCACAAATCTCTATCCACAATGTCATCATGACACCAAGCTATCCAGTATCTTCTATATTTATCGTCCACTATCTCTCTTTCCCTGTATTTTGCCAGTTGTAACCAAGTATTCCAACTTTTCTCGTCTCATGATGTGCCCGAAAAATGTTAATTATTTCTTTCTGATGTTTTTTCAGAGATTCCTTTTGTGTTGGTCTCTTTGTGAACTTCTTCCTTAGTCTTTTAGCTGTTCATGGAACTTTTAACATTCTTTTCAGCAATCTCTCTGTGACCTCTAATTACCTTTTCACTTTTTTTTCTATTGTCCATAATTCTCTTCCATATGTCAAAATTAGCTCTATATAGCACTGATGAATTGTCTTTCTCGTTTCTAATGACATGGACTTGTTGCATTAGGCATTTTTCATTTCTAAAATGCTTTTTTTTGGCCTGAGCTATTTGTTTTTATATTTATTGTTATAAATTAGTTATTGTTTAGGAGTGTTATTTTCGCTTAAATAACTATTAATGATACATCTCATGTAGTTGAAGAATATTGTCTCTTGGAGTGTTATTATCGCTGAAATAACTATTAATGATACATCCCTGTAGTTGAAGTATATGTTATCTCTTGGAGTGTTATTATCGCTTAAATAACTATTAATGATACATCCCTGTAGTTGAAGTATATGTTATCTCTTGGAGTGTTATTATCGCTTAAATAACTATTAATGATACATCCCTGTAGTTGAAGTATATGTTATCTCTTGGAGTGTTATTATCGCTTAAATAACTATTAATGATACATCCCTGTAGTTGAAGTATATGTTATCTCTTGGAGTGTTATTTTCGCTTAAATAACTATTATCAACTGTTGATACATCCCAAGAGTTAAAAGTTAAAGTACCCCCGTCACGCCAAGTGGCGTATATGGAAATATAGTGTTAGTGACCTATATTTTACAGACCTTCAGCACATTATTTTTGGTGTAATGTGGTCGGTATTACGCCTGTGATGCTTTACTTTCCCAGAAAAAAATCCGGTACCCATTTTAAAGCTGGGTGAACCCGAAAGCCGGCGGTTGGGATCGAACCCTACCCCTTGTCCATTGTAGTCCAGTTCACTAACCATTGAGCTATCGCGGCTCACATCCCAAGAGATTGAAGAATATTTTACCTGTTAGTCCACCACGGAACCTGATGAAGATGTTGCTATCACCTCACACCCCTCTCCTCCCATTCTAAAATCTTTGCTTGTGGACCTACCTGTGTATTGGTAAACCCCAATGAGTCGGGTTGAATTTGTTGTTGATCTCTTCCAGGATCATAGCATTTAGCTCAAATTATCTCGGATGATATTTTTCTTGTATAGTCGCTAATTCTGTGTGGATTTAGCTGTCTCCACGGAGATTGTTGTGCTCTGAAGTTAGTACGGGCACCATCATCACTTCCATAGTAATGTTTAAAACAACAATAATTCAAAGAGATATATCGACTTGCTCAATTTACGTTCCATGAATGTATGAATCTTAATGCCAAATACAAACGTAAAACCAAAATATTAATAATTTTATTACAAATTTCCAAATATTAAGAATTATTTTTTGGCAAATGTAAGCAATTTTACTTACGTTTCCAATACGTTGTATCAACTATGAGAAACGACATGAGATAAATATGGTGAAAAAAAATCACCACACATCGCGCCTATTCAACAACAATTTATCGACGACAATATATAATTTACACTGATTCTTGTTTCTTGAGCTAGTCTTTTTCATATATATATATCACTTTTTCCACATATCCTCTATTTTTCAATTTCCTCTTAGTTTGCCACACATATTTATAATTAAAAGATTTGGTTCTTTAGTTATGGAAGGCCCCGGTATCACTGCAAATGAATTAAAATCCATAATTGTTCAACCGCCCGTGGCAGTGGAATCATCCGAATTACTATCTCATCTCCCAAACAAAGAAAGGTAGCTGTAGTCACCATCATGGCAATCTCAGCACACGCCAAAAGACATAAGACAAAACCGCACAGAAAGTGAACACAGCCAACTGTTCTCTGCCATACGATATCATCATTCATCGTAAACAATTGGAATATGGAAACATGATCAAAACAGATGAGACACACAGCTCTAGGCTAAGGCGCGCCTCCTAGCACCATAGCTGGAAGTTGTCAGCGATCCACAGTTGTCAGGATAGTTGAACCATTACCAACCAGACCCTGCTCCACCTCTCCGTGGTGCCTCTAGTAACAGACTAACCTGTCTAGTCTGGCCAAGCGAGCAAGGATCAAAGAGGGAAGACAACCCGGTACTCAATAATGTAGTGCTGAAGTCGGATGTGTTGGGCCGAAAGGCGCAAAAATAACAGTGTTACACTGCAAACCACAACGCAACACAGACACGTCCACTTAACGTCCTTTTAAGGGCGGTTGACGAAGAGGAATTCTACAGTCTAATTCTTATTTCTAGAATACTTTAGTCATCGGGCGAACGAAAGCAAGCAGCTAGCACATATTAATATTAATTAAAATATTGTGTGAGCCCAGTGTGAATGGATCCCTTCAAATTTCATAAACCGTTATTTTGCTCACTTCATCTTTTTAGGAGGCCTCAGTAGCCTAGTTGGGTAAACCACTCGACTGGGCTGCCGACGTTCGGACAACCTGTGTTCTATCCCCGCTGGATGCAGTGTGAGTTGTACTCGTGGTTGGAAAAATATACCCTCGCGGTTGACCCAGCCGCTGGCAGAAATTGGTACCAGAGTAGTAATCTGGGAAGGTGAGGAATGCCGCCTTGCATCGTGAGTTTCGATGCTTGAAGCGACACTGTTCGAATACTTCGGGATAGGTGGCCAAGGACATATGGTTGAAAACTCAGGCGCTGATTCAAGTCTCGTAATTTGCGCTTACATTTACTTCATTTTGTTTCCTCATTGAACAATTCATACTTTTTGTCGCAGACCGTACAATGAATTTAAAGGTAAATTTTCTAGTGGTTCACAACAAATTAATTCTTGCTCATTTCCTCCGGATACTTCCGACATCAACATGATCTGACGTGTACCGGGGAGCCTTTTTCTCTGCTATTCCTACTGCCTTGGCCAGTTGGTTATACTGTTTCCAAGATTTAGCATTCGGTCAGTTCTGGTTCAAGGATGCTTTATTTGTTGAAACATTCCCAATTAATTCCCAGTTCTTATGGCCGCTGTTTGTTGTCAGCACATGTTCTTTATTGTTCTTATATCATTGCTGTCTATGTTTATTATTTCTAAAATTGTGATTATTTCTTGGTGCTTTACTTTGTCAAATGCTTTTGTATAATCTTCGAAACATAGGTTTAAATCTGTTTTAACCTCTATGTCTCTTTCTACTAAAGATCATGAATTGCATTGCTCGATGTTTTATCTCCAACAAATCCACACTGTTCATCGCTATTGTTTCGGACTCTGCATAATTCTTAGTAATATCTTAGTTACATGGCTCATGAGGCTTATTGTAGTATGTATAATAATACATAATTATTAAAAATATTACCTTTCGCGTCTTAATAGACGGTTAGTAGCAAGCCATCATGAGTTTGTTCTCAGAGTAATTTGATTAGCCAGCAGTTTTTTTTTTGTTAAATTATTAGTGTCTCATGCTGGATGTTGTTTTGTTGAACAGCTTCTCTTTTGCCAATCTTCCTGCTGCTCTATCTACTTTCATTCCTTGATCTTCTTCTTCTTGGCGTCCTTCCTGCTGCTCTATCTACTTTCATTCCTTGATCTTCTTCTTGGCGTCCTTCCTGCTGCTCTATCTACTTTCATTCCTTGATCTTCTTCTTGGCGTCCTTCCTGCTGCTCTATCTACTTTCATTCCTTGATCTTCTTCTTCTTCTTGGCGTCCTTCCTGCTGCTCTATCTACTTTCATTCCTTGATCTTCTTCTTCTTGGCGTCCTTCCTGCTGCTCTATCTACTTTCATTCCTTGATCTTCTTCTTCTTGGCGTCCTTCCTGCTGCTCTATCTACTTTCATTCCTTGATCTTCTTCTTCTTGGCGTCCTTCCTGCTGCTCTATCTACTTTCATTCCTTGATCTTCTTCTTGGCGTCCTTCCTGCTGCTCTATCTACTTTCATTCCTTGATCTTCTTCTTCTTGGCGTCCTTCCTGCTGCTCTATCTACTTTCATTCCTTGATCTTCTTCTTGGCGTCCTTCCTGCTGCTCTATCTACTTTCATTCCTTGATCTTCTTCTTGGCGTCCTTCCTGCTGCTCTATCTACTTTCATTCCTTGATCTTCTTCTTCTTGGCGTCCTTCCTGCTGCTCTATCTACTTTCATTCCTTGATCTTCTTCTTGGCGTCCTTCCTGCTGCTCTATCTACTTTCATTCCTTGATCTTCTTCTTGGCGTCCTTCCTGCTGCTCTATCTACTTTCATTCCTTGATCTTCTTCTTCTTGGCGTCCTTCCTGCTGCTCTATCTACTTTCATTCCTTGATCTTCTTCTTGGCGTCCTTCCTGCTGCTCTATCTACTTTCATTCCTTGATCTTCTTCTTCTTGGCGTCCTTCCTGCTGCTCTATCTACTTTCATTCCTTGATCTTCTTCTTGGCGTCCTTCCTGCTGCTCTATCTACTTTCATTCCTTGATCTTCTTCTTCTTGGCGTCCTTCCTGCTGCTCTATCTACTTTCATTCCTTGATCTTCTTCTTCTTGGCGTCCTTCCTGCTGCTCTATCTACTTTCATTCCTTGATCTTCTTCTTGGCGTCCTTCCTGCTGCTCTATCTACTTTCATTCCTTGATCTTCTTCTTCTTGGCGTCCTTCCTGCTGCTCTATCTACTTTCATTCCTTGATCTTCTTCTTCTTGGCGTCCTTCCTGCTGCTCTATCTACTTTCATTCCTTGATCTTCTTCTTGGCGTCCTTCCTGCTGCTCTATCTACTTTCATTCCTTGATCTTCTTCTTCTTGGCGTCCTTCCTGCTGCTCTATCTACTTTCATTCCTTGATCTTCTTCTTCTTGGCGTCCTTCCTGCTGCTCTATCTACTTTCATTCCTTGATCTTCTTCTTGGCGTCCTTCCTGCTGCTCTATCTACTTTCATTCCTTGATCTTCTTGTTGGCGTCCTTCCTGCTGCTCTATCTACTTTCATTCCTTGATCTTCTTCTTGGCGTCCTTCCTGCTGCTCTATCTACTTTCATTCCTTGATCTTCTTCTTCTTGGCGTCCTTCCTGCTGCTCTATCTACTTTCATTCCTTGATCTTCTTCTTGGCGTCCTTCCTGCTGCTCTATCTACTTTCATTCCTTGATCTTCTTCTTGGCGTCCTTCCTGCTGCTCTATCTACTTTCATTCCTTGATCTTCTTCTTCTTGGCGTCCTTCCTGCTGCTCTATCTACTTTCATTCCTTGATCTTCTTCTTGGCGTCCTTCCTGCTGCTCTATCTACTTTCATTCCTTGATCTTCTTCTTGGCGTCCTTCCTGCTGCTCTATCTACTTTCATTCCTTGATCTTCTTCTTCTTGGCGTCCTTCCTGCTGCTCTATCTACTTTCATTCCTTGATCTTCTTCTTCTTGGCGTCCTTCCTGCTGCTCTATCTACTTTCATCCCTTGATCTTCTTCTTCTTGGCGTCCTTCCTGCTGCTCTATCTACTTTCAAATCTTCTTCTCCTGTCATCACGAAGAGAACATTACGCAAGTAGTATCACCATTCACTGCTGGATAGTTGTATCACAGACCTCATTTGTTCTGACATTTTTATTGGTTCATGTATCAGAGTCTGAACATGACGGCTTCCGGGTTCACCCAGCCTTAAATAGACACTGCATTTTTTTCTGGGAAAGTAAAGCGGCACGGGCGTAATACCGACCACATTACCTCAAAAATTATTAACCGAGAATCTATACAAATTATGATCACTAACACCATATTCCCTACACGCCACACGGCGTGACGGGGCTCTTTACTTGTTTTCTTTTTTATCTTTAGATCAGATCCCCCATATATATACACGTACGTACACTCAGCATATGTTATAGTAATATGCATGAAGATAATCACACATACACCATGTATATATGTTTATGCGCGTGTATAATCTTATAGATGAAGATATGAAGATATCTTATAGATAATCTTTTAGTGAAAGAAAGCAAAAATAAAGGATTCGGTCTTAATAGCAAAAAGACAGAGGTAATGGTAACAACAAAGAAAAAGACATCACCTCAGTGCAAAATAAAGACAAGTGTAACAATATTAAAATAGGTAAATGAATTTAAATATTTGAGAACTTTGTAAACCTCAGACGGAAGATGTACAAAAGAGGTGAGATGCTGAATGGCTCAGGCAAAAGCAGCTTTCCAAAAAATGAGGAAGATACTATGCAATCCATTTTTGGCAATAGAAACAAGAAAAAGAGTTCATTAAATGTTATGTAGAGCCAGTCTTAACATATGGATGCGAATTATCGACAATAGAACAACAGACAAGAAAATCACTGGAGTCTGTAGAAATGTGGTTTTACAGAAGAATGTTGAGAATACCATGGACAGCTAAGAAGAGTAATGAAGATGTTCTGAGAGAGGTCAAAGCAAAAAGAGAGTTAATTTCCAATATTATGAAGAAACAATCATCATTTTTTGGCCAATTAATGAGAGGAGAACAATTGGAGTATATTGTAACAACTGGAAAAATTGAGGGACGAAGAGATAGAGGGAAGCAAAGAAAAAATAACAGACAGCTTAAAGAATGACTTGGCAGAAGGTCAACAGCAGAAATGATAAATAGCTGCCGAGATCGAAAGTTGTGGAGAGACATGATCACCTACGCCAGTAGGCCCGGTACTTGATGATGATGATAATCTTATAATATTATATATGGCTCTTTTAGTCTTATCAGACTGTCCTGTGGAGGCTATTGTGTATGTTTTATTTTTGAGGTTTTATTTTTGTTGAACAGCTTCTCTCGTGGCTAATTCTACCAATGTTTGACAAACAGCTTCTCTCGTGGCTAATTCTACTAATGTTTGACAAACAGCTTTTCTCGTGACTAATTCTACCAATGTTTGACAAACAGCTTCTCTCGTGGCTAATTCTACCAATGTTTGACAAACAGCTTCTCTCGTGGCTAATTCTACCAATGTTTGACAAACAGCTTCTCTCGTGACTAATTCTACCAATGTTTGACAAACAGCTTCTCTCGTGGCTAATTCTACAAATGTTTGACAAACAGCTTCTCTCGTGGCTAATTCTACCAATGTTTGACAAACAGCTTCTCTCGTGGCTAATTCTACCAATGTTTGACAGACACACACGGTCACAGAATGAACAAGTCAGGCCCACTGGTCCTCATGGTTTTCCATCCTTTTTCATGAGTCTTTTCTCTTCTACGCTTTGCCTTAGCACAGTCTCAAATGATGTTATGCCATTCCTTATACATGATCATCTCCATGATGTGCGATCACTTGCCAGATGTTCCCAGGCACTTTCAGAGGTAATCTAGTAATATGTTAAAATATATTATGTTATTTTTATAATATAGTATGGATGTATGACCATTATTTCTCCCCTTATTTACTTATTTGTTCATGACTCCACATACATGAATTTAATCTGGTTTGATTCGATATATTCGTGTTGTGATCAAACGGAGGAACTTTTTTATTGCAAGGTCATCAAGCCACTATTACGCTACTAACGCTCTCTCTCTCTTTTTCTATGGTTATGTGATATGTGTATTCAATAAATGCAAATACAAACACGTTTTTTTTTTCTTTTCTGTTCATGAATTCAGTTTCATTGCAGTCGAGAAATCCCCCATATTGCCTCCACTCATGTCTCACCTCCTCCCAAAGCGTGTTATCAATTACAGTTGGAAAAGTCGACCACCGTGCAGCCTAAATCGACGGCACGGGCGACGATTCCGAACAACTTCGATCGAAACGAGATTAGACTGCACAGCCAATTTCTTATTTTGGTTTCCTCGAAAACAAACATTTAAAATAAACACTTGCAAAAAAAAAATGTAAAGTACTCCCGTCATGGAGACTTCAGGGCGGTTAATTTCTTTCAATATATTTTGATAAACAAAAGATAAACACGATGAAGTTTTAAAACAACTGAAAATAAAAAGAGAACTACTAAACACAATTAAGACAAGACAAAGGAAATTTTTGGGGCATGTTAAAAGACACAACAGCCTACTAAAAGTAATATTGGAAGGAAAAATACAAGGTAAAAAGAGGCAGAGGCTGACCAATACTAACATGGACGAGTAACATCAAAAGATGGACAAGTCAATCTATGTCAGCCTGCACCATCAAAGCAAGAAACAGAATAGAATGGCGATCCACGGTAGCCAACCGTCGTTGCGGAAAAGGCACACGATGATGATGATATTTTGATAAGACATTTGAGAGGAATGAAACGTTAATAATGCCCATCTGTTAGATAAATATTGTATTTATAACAAGTTCAACAGTCATGGGGCCTCGGTAGCCGAGTTGGGAAAACCACCCGACTAGACTACCGACGTTCGGACAACCCGTTTTCGATTCCGGCTGGGAGCAGTGTGAATTGTACTCGTGGTTGGAAAAAAAAAAACCCGACGGTCAACCCAGCCGTTGGCAGAAATGAGTACCAGGGCATTACCCTGGGAAGGTGAGGAATGTCGCTTCGCATCTGAGTTTCGATGCTTGAGGCGACACTATACAGAAATCTCCGAACATTTCTGGATAGGCGGCCGAGCACATATGGGTATATACTCGCGTGCTAAGACGCCGGTTTAAGTCTCGTACTTTACCTTTACCTTTGAACAGTCATTTGGGTCATATCATCAAATATTTGATGTCACAAATTACGATATAAAATATATGTGTTATCGCCTTCAGTGCTACCTTTATGTCACAAATTACGATATAGAATATATGTGTGTACGGCCTTCAGTGTTACCTTTTATGTCACAAATTACGATATAGAATATATGTGTGTATCGCCTTCAGTGCTACCTTTATGTCATAGATTACGATATAGAATATATGTGTGTATCGCCTTCAGTGCTACCTTTTATGTCACAAATTACGATATAGAATATATGTGTGTACGGCCTTCAGTGCTACCTTCTATGGTGTTGTCCAACTCGATAGCTGGAGATGAATACATAACCCTATTGTGGTTATGTCATCATCATTGAGTGCCGTCTCAGCTTTGAAGGTGACTTCCATGTAGCGCCATTCCGCTCTGTCTCTTGCTTCCATAGTGCAGTTTGTCATAGGCTGACTTTGATATCTTTTTCGGTTACTGGTCCATGTTAGTCTTGGTCTGTTAATGCTTCTTTTACCTTGTATTTTCCCATCCAAGATTACTTTTAGTAGGCTGTTGTGTCTTTTAACAAGCCCCAAAAATCGCATTTGTCTTGTATGAATTGTATTTAGTAGTTCTTCATCACTTGTTTTTTTTTTTTTTTCTATCCAATTCTAGCTATTCTTCTATAAATCCACATTTGAAGGATTCAAATTTCTGTTAGTTTTTCTTGTCTAATGTCCATGTTTCTACACAATACAGGAATGTTGAGAAGATATAACATTTTCTATTGTTAGTTTTAGCCTTGGTGGTAATATATTTTTCACGGCATTAAAATTGCTTTTTGCCATTCCTATTCTTTTGTTCCTTTATGTTTTATTTTTCTTAGAAGAACAAATACTTTTTATAACTAAGTTTGAGTGACAAACAATTGTATAATCGCTTATATCATGTCCTGATATTTTAACACAAATGACTAACCTCTGCCTTTGTTTCATTTGATAAAATATTCTAAATGGACAGACACAACTTTTTTTGGTTATATTTTTTTTTGGTTATATTTTTTTTGGTTATATTTATTTGTGAGTGTATGTTTTTGTGTGAGTGTGTGTTTGTTGGTGTATTTAAACATATAACTATAAATATTGAATCAGTATTACCATGCAACAATCAAGTAATATCACAGCACAAGTTTGCAAATCATCTTCATATTTTATATTTTTCATCTTGTGTACATCTATTACTTATTTATTTTGTTCCTTTTCTCTTTTACTTTATTATCTTCATATTTTAAATATTGTTCTGATTCTAATTGTCCTCTTATTTTTGTTTATCTTACCCCCCCCCCCATATTGTTTCTTTTCATCTCCTGCTGTATTATCTTCTTGCAATAAACATGTTTCTTCTTTCTCTTTTTACTTTTCCGCGTCTATTTCCTTCTATCACTTCTGCATTTCTCTTCTACTTCTTCTACTTCGCATTCTTTGACGTATTTTCCTGCGCTTTTTTTCTAGTTTCTCTTCTCTGTAAACATATTGTTCCTCTTCTTTATCCTTTCTTTTCTTTTTAATTAATTTATTTTTATTCATTTCTTTTTAAAAAATAATCTTCTACATCATATTGTATATGTACATCATAATCTTTATTTACTTATTTTATCTACCTCTACTGTCTTCAAATAGCTAATTCTTTCCCTTTTCTCACGTATTTTAATCTTTCTTCCTATTTTCTTTCTCTTCATTTTTCTCATACTAATATGAAAACCTATACATTTTTTTTCTCTTTTTCCAGTTTCTGCATTTATTACATCTTTTCAAACACTCTTCCTGTCTACTTATATTCTTCTACATGTTCATTTCTATTGCAATACTTTATTTATCTGCTTCTATACCAGGATCATCACTTCGTCAAGATCATTAGCTTTCTTTATTTCTTTTTCAACACTCTCTTCTGTGTCTAGTTCTTCTTCAAGATCCAAACTGTTATCTATTTCTTCTATTATGACCTCATCTTTGAACATTTCCTCTTCTTGTATATCGTCTCCTTTATGTAGTTCTTCATCAAGCACCTCATATGTATGTCATTTTTTTATATTTCTACTATCTATCTCTATCTATTTTCCTTTCGAGCCGAAGACGGCACATAGGGCAGAACCACAATCTCAAAAACAGAAACTATGCGTGATAAACTGGCACATATTGCAGAGATCACTGCTTCTAAAATATATGGCGCTGTTTCCATAACAATACTTTTTACAATGACAGCTTATCAAGACATCGATCAACCTCCTTAGTCGCCTCTTACGACATGCCTGGAAGGTTACAGTGTCACTATTCTTTACTTCCCTCATAATGAGGCCCCGGTAACACACAGGAAATATTTCTACTTCATCATCTTTATTTATATTTTTCTCGTACATCCTCATCTTATTCAATTCATTCTTCATCTGCATAATATCTTTATCTAATTCTTCCTTTATATCCTCGGTTGATTCCTCTACATCATTATTTGCCTATTTCTATATCCTCGGTTGATTCCTCTACATCATTATTTGCCTATTTCTATATCCTCGGTTAATTCCTCTACACCATTATTTGCCTATTTCTACATCCTCGGTTAATTCCTCTACATCATTATTTGCCTATTTCTACATCCTCGGTTAATTCCTCTACATCATTATTTGCCTATTTCCATATCCTCGGTTAATTTATCTACATCATTATTTGCCTATTTCTATATCCTCGGTTAATTCCTCTACATCATTATTTGCCTATTTCTATATCCTCGGTTAATTCCTCTCCATCATTATTTGCCTATTTCTATATCCTCGGTTAATTCCTCTCCATCATTATTTGCCTATTTCTATATCCTCGGTTGATTCCTCTACATCATTATTTGCCGATTTCTATATCCTCGGTTGATTCCTCTACATCATAATTTGCCTATTTCTATACCCACGGTTGATTCCTCTACATCATTATTTTTGTCTAGTTCCATATCTTAGGTTTATTCTTGTACATCATAAAATTAATAAATGTCCATTATTTCCTAGACTTCTACCTCACAGGCTTCTTTTACTTCGCCGATGTTCTTCATAAAAGTATGGGTTGGTCACTTTATTTATAACAGTGTAATTCATATGTGATTCCTGTATTAACATACGGTTGTTAGAGCTGGACATCAATAAAAGCTCCAGACCAATGACTAAACGCTTTCCTGAACAAATGTCATCGAAAACTGCTGAAACATCCGCTGGCCAGACTTTAAACTAATTACCAAAGAAATAAGTAAAACTTTAAATGATGATGCATCCAGTTACTTTAGAGACACTGAAAATACCTTGGACACGTTCTCAGACGTTAGAACGCTCTCTCGCCAGGTTTCTCTTTCAACCTATGTCAAGGACACGAATCATGCCTTCACTATCTTCTCTACTCTTTCCCTTACCCCTGAACGCTCGTACCGACTATTCGTCCCCATACGTCTGCTCTCTGTATACCTCTATCGCTCATGCCGATGACCTAATAGCTCTTCAATTATTTCTTGAACAAATAAAACATGCATTCGTGGATACTTCTACTCTGCTCCGTCTCACTGAACTTGTTCTCAACCTTAATAATGTCGAATTTAATGGTCAGTTCTATGACCAGGTGAGTGGTGTGGTTATGCGAACCAAGATGGGTCCTAGTTATGCTTGCTTGTTCATGGGTTACCTTGAACACCAAATTTACCTCGTATTTACCTCGTATTTACCTTGTATTTACCTTGTATTTACCTTGTATTCACCTTGTATTTTCCCCTCCAACTTTTAGTAGGCTACTGTGTCATTTAGCATGCTCTAAAAATATAATTTTTCTTGTTTTAATTGTGTTTAGTAGTTCTCTTTTCATTTTTAGTTCTTTTAAGACCTCATCACTTGTTTTCTTTTCTTTCCATCCAATTCATCCTATTCCTCTAAAAATCCACATTTCACAGGCTCCAATTTTCTGTTCATTTTTCTTTTCTAATGTTTATTTTTCTGCACCATACATGAACGTTGGGAAGATATACTATTTTGCTATTCTTAGTGTTTTAGCCCTGGTGTTAATTGTTTTGATGGTAGTATATGTCTCATGGTGAGTTAAGCTTACTTACTGCTATTAGAGGCAGTGTATCCTGAAAGACAGAAGATGAGAGTTGTCTTCGCATCGAAGATCATAACAACACGAATGTGAATGAAGATATTTGGCCAAAAGTGGAAATCATGAACGAGACTTGGGAAATTCCTAGTTTGGGCGTCTTTCTGCTGGGAGTAAACTCCCCTTCCACTTTGTTCCGGTCGTTCTCTATCTATCATTCGAAAATACATGTTTAGTGTTGGGAATACCCGTGTTGAAAAAAAAATTAATATTGAAAGACTAGAAGCAGTTGATGCATTCAAATACCTGCGGTCAATCAGAGAAGATCACTCGTTGAGCAGAAAGACGCTGAACTATGACATTACCCAAGACTTTATGAAGAATTATAACGAAACGTCAGAAATATCAGTATTCTTTCTTCCAGTTCTCCCTAAGTATCCCTTTCTGACGGGTAATCCCTCTCCCCCCACCCCAATTTTTTTTCTTTTTTTCCTCACTTTATTTCCTTTCACTCCCTTCTCCCCTCAGTTTCACCCACTCCCCGTCTTTCCTCTCTCTTTCTCCCTCCCCAGCTCTTTTCCCCCCTACAACAGACGCGATTCCCTCAAGTGATTTTTTGGGTCTATATACCACGCCTCACTTATTGCTAGGGTGTCTGAGGAATTTCTGGTTAGTTGGTTAGCTTTCACACACCTCATATATTTCTAGCTATTATCTGTCCCGTCTTACACCTTACTTATTGCTAGGGTGGCTGGGATATGTCTAGTTGATTTGTTGGCTTCTACACTCCTGATGTCTCTCTAGTCACTATCTGTGTCACGCTTGACTGATTCACAACTGTTTCCACTTCTTTAGTGTCTTATTTAACCTACGGTGTAATCATATGACTGATTGCACAGCAGACCTTTCCATTTGCATTTGTCAGGTCATTTTCGCTGTGAGCTGTGTGGATCTTGTGAATAAGTTAAGTCCATTTTTTATACATAGTTAAACTTTCATATTTCCACATATTGTATATCCTCCAACATGTAGCTCATCTCTGTCTCGTTTCATCATTTCATCTTTTATTCCTCTGTCCACTTCACCTTGACTTACCTGTCACAATCATTATAGATGTAACAGGATTTATCTGTTTCATCGTTTGTTGTTGTTCTCGTTTTCTGGAGAAGGCGGTATGTAGACCAAAAGTTTGGTATTTTGTTGTGTTCCATTGCTATAAAGCTGCCACCACACCTTGTAGGAGTATAAGTTACACCCCACCACTGGCTCTCTTATTTTATATCCTCCACAATTATCGTTATTTCTGGTCGGCGTTTCAATATCAATATGTTATGTTACCAAACATTTCAAAATATCGATATCTTTGAGTTTCAACCTTTGACACTCTTTTCTTGAATGTTTTTGATGATAAAAATAATTTTAAAAACTCAAAAATGGATTTAAAAGAAAAATTAAACATAAACGCTGATTGTAACGCGTGTGAAAACATTTCCTTGACGCCCGCGTGAATTTTGGCGTCCCTTTATATTTTTTGTTCATTTCCATTGAATATCATTAGAAGATTCTATTGCAATGCTTAACAAAAAAACTATAATTTATGTTTATTTTCAAATGAAAATATGACCTGACAAACCTATAGCAAGCAATATTCTATAAAGAAATACTTGTGACAATGTTCGACAAGCCCTGCACTAGACCCTACTACTTGCTGCGAATATTTCTCTTGACAGACGACACTTATGTCAGGTTTCCGGTAATAGATGGAGCCGCAATAGCTCAAGGGTAGGTGAAATGGGCTACAAAGGACAAAAGGTCGTGTTCGATCCTGATTGACGGTTTCCGGCTTTCTATCTATCTATTGACCTTTCGAGCCGTAGTCGGCCCATAGGGCGTAGACCAAGATACTCCTTCTCTTATATAAATTTTTGTTCTAGCAGTTTTCAATTGTTTTAAAGATATTTTATCAAATCTCGAAATTTGTCTCTGTTCTGTGCAAGCAGCTCTATCTCATTGAGGGAGCTGATTCCTGCTGCTATTGCCTCTCTCATCAATGTTCTTCTCAGTGTCTCTCTGGGTCGTCTTCTTTTCCTCTTACCTGTTGTTTCCCACATGAGGGCTTGATTCGCTATTCGGTTATTGTTTCTTCTCATCACATGTCCAACATATGACCATCGTCTTTTCTTTATTACTCAAGATATTAGTGGTTGATTGGCGATTTCTCTAATTTCCTCGTTTGTTTTGGATTCGTTCCACGCTATACCAAGTATTTTCCTTAGACATTTATTTTCAAATGCATTTAGCGTTGTTTCTATATCTCTTGTTGTTTTCCAGCTTTCACACGCATACGAAGGGTTGATAGTACATTTGATTTCAATAGCCTAAGTTTTGTGTTTGTGCTGATGGGTTTTGATTTCCATAACTTTTCAAGGCTTCTGAAAGACATTGCTGCTTTAGCTATTCTGATTCTAATTTCTCTACTTGTATCCCCTTCACAATCAATATGACTTCCAAGATAGATAAAGTGATAGATCTCTTCCACTGGTTTGTTTTCCATGTATATTTTGTCGTCTGATGGAATTAAGCTTTTCATGACTTTAGTCTTTTCATGATTGATCTCAAGCCCAATTTTGCTGGCTATTGATGATAGTTCATTTGTGTTCTCCTGCATCGTTTTTATCTGACTGATGATGAGAACTATGTCATCATCAAAATCCAGGTCCTCCAAATGGTCTCCTTGTATCCATTCGATGACTTTATTACCAGTGCAGCATTTCTTCATTATGAAGTCCATAACAACTCCAAATAACAAGGCCGATAAAATACATCCTTGTTTAACCCCAGTTTCTATTGGGAAACATTCGCTCAGTCCTTCCTCTGTTCGAACTGCACACGTGTAACCATCATACATGTCTTTAATAATAATCATCATCAAGTACCGGGCCTAGTGGCGTAGGTGATCATGTCTCTCCACAACTTTCGATCTCGGCAGCTATTTATCATTTCTGTGGTTGACCTTATGCCAAGCCATTCTCTTAAGCTGTCTGTTATTTATTCTCTTTGCTTCCCTCTATCTCTTCGTCCCTCAATTTTTTTCCAGTTGTTACAATATATTCCAGTTGTTCTCTTCTCATTACATGGCCAAAAAATGATGATTGTTTCTTCCTAACATTGGAAATTAGCTCTTTTTTTGTTTTGACCTCTCTCAGAACCTCTTCATTACTCTTCTTAGCTGTCCATGGTATTCTCAACATTCTTCTGTAAAACCACATTTCTACAGACGCCAGTGATTTTCTTGTCTGTTGTCCTATTGTCCATGACTCACATCCATATGTGAAGACTGGCTCTACGTAACATTTAAGAACTCTTCTTCTTGTTTCTATTGTCAAAAATGGATTGCATAGTATTTTTCTAATTTTTTGGAAAGCTGCTTTTGCCTGAGCCATTCTGCATCTCACCTCTTTTGTACATCTTCCGTCTGAGGTTAACAAAGTTCCCAAATATTTAAATTTATTTACCTGTTTTAATAATGTTCCACTTGTCTTTATTTTGCACTGAGGTGATGCCTTTTTCTTTGTTGTTGCCATTACCTCTGTCTTTTTTTATATTAAGGCTGAGTTCTTTTTTTTTTTCGTTTCTTTAGTAATATTTATGATTTTTTTTTATGGTAAGCCATATTGCTTCAGAATTTTCCACAAAGAATCTTGATGAATACTGTCAAATGCTTTTATGTGGTCGATGAAGTTAAGTACAAAAGGTTTTTGCGTTGCAATATAAATTTCCGGCTTTCATCATCATCATCATGTGCCATACCGGTTGGCGTAGGTGATCATGTCCCTCCACAATCTTCTATCTACAGTGCATCGTATCAGTTATGTTGTTGACTATTTCCCATGCGACACCAAGCTATCCAGTATTTTCTCTCTTTGTCACCCGCGATCTTTCTTTCCTTTTATTTTGCCAGTTGTAACAATGTATTCCAACTTTCCTCTTCTCATGATGTGCCCGAAAAATGTTGATTGCTTCTTTCTGATGTTTATTTAAGAGCTCCCTTTTTGTGTTGGCCTCTTTGAGAATTTTCTCATTGGTCTTTTTAGCTGTTCCGGCTTTACCCAGCCTTAAAAGCGCACGGACGTAATACTGGCCACATTCTCTCAAAAATCATGTACCGAAGGTCTTTTCAAATTATGGTCACTAACACCATATTCCCTATACGTCACTTGACATGACTGGGCTCTTTACTTTACTTACATCGCTATGTGCATGTCTGTGTTTGTCAAATATCATATCTTTGTGTGTGCATGTTTGTGTTAGTCACCTCTAGTGACTCGGGCAGATGGTGCTCGTAAACCTGGGAGGGCCGACCATCTAAGGGCAGAATCCCCCTACTGAAAAGATCACCTGCTGCCTTGCAGGAAGATTGTGGACAATCAAAGGCTAGGGAAAGTAAACCTGAATAAAATGCTGGATGAAATCGGATGCACTGGGCCACTGGCGCAGAACACAGTGCAACGTTTTTAACGGGTGTTCAATCAGAGTGGATCTGGCAGACTCTAATTGTGATGTTCTGTTTGTAACACACCTAACCTGACAGCTGAGTTCATGTGAGGAGCTGGAATCCTACTCTGATTGGGTCCTGATCGCAGAGAAAGAGAGAGAGAGAGAGAGACTTTACTTACTTTAGATAATAAAAGTATCAAAATAAGCATTCTGGATTACGTATTTCATGAAAGAAAAATGTAAATACTGTTGGTGTGCCTAATGAAGATTTTATTTTGGGACACATTTGTCCTTGTTTCTCAAAGAATTGAGTGGCTTATAACACACACACAAAATTAATAGCCAAAGTGTGTTCAAAAATGTAATTACAGAGATTCTAACTTTCACATTATCAAAGGTAATTGTTTCTTCATTGGCAAGAACTGACCACGTTTAGTCGATCAACTACAATGGATTTTTTGGAGTTTTCGGGATGGACACAAGTTCTGTGATTTTTATTTCGTTTTATTAGATTTATATCTTGGCTAAATTTACTTACGTTGATATTAATCTGTGCATACTGAAAGGTTTAAAAAAAGCGTTTATTGTTTAGAAAACACAATTAAGCTCAACGCAGCTTTCATTGTTTGGAAAACACAGTTATGCTGAACACAGCTTTCATTGCTTTCATAAGGCGAAACCGCACAGAAAGTGAACGCAACCAACCGTTCCCTGTCACACGATATCATCACTCATTGTAAACAATCGGAATATCCAAACACGATCAAAACGGATGAAACACACAGCTCTCGGGTGTGCACAGAGCACCTAATTCAGTAGCTCCTGCAACAAGCCGGACCAGGAATATGAGGAAACTGCAACAAGGAACACCTTCATACATAGCCTTCAATGTTTCCTGCCGCCTATCCACCATATTGACCATAAGTTCACGCCCTCCTGAAAATGATGATCGTCATATTTTTTAAAAAATGTATAGCGCTTGATGATGTTAAGACATCGTTTTTGACCCCAAAATTGGTTACATATATCTTCCCTTAGTATATTTTAGTCTTCTCCTTTGTCTCTCCTCCTGAGGTTTCCGAAAAAAGGCATGTCGTGTAATATTCTCAGCTGGTTTCCACAATATGTATCCTATCCAGCGCTATCGTTTTCGTTGTAACTCTGTGTCCACTGGTACGTGACTGGTACTTTTCCACAATTCTACGTTGGTGATACTGTCACGCCACTTCTATCCTTTTATTCTTGCATCCATTAATGAAGGAATATTTACTTCTTCTTCTTCTTCTACCTTTTTAGCTTCCAGTGGAGCAAAGGTCTTCAACAAACACTTTCCAAGTCGTTCTGTTTTTGCCATTGTTTTAAGATCATTCCATGTCTTCCCCATCATCTTCATCTCTGCTTCTATCTGTCTTCTCCAAGAATTCCTTGGTCTTCCTCTTTGTCTTTTCCCATGGGGATTCCAAAAAGGGCCTGTTGTGTAATACTCTCAGTTGGCTTCCGTGGTGTGTGTCCTATCCAGCGCCATCGTCTTCGCTGTATCTCTTTATCCACTGGTGTTTGACTGGTACCTTTCCATAATTCTATGTTAGTGATTTTGTCCTGCCATTTCCATCCTTTTATCCTGCATAAACATCCATTAATGAAAGTCTGTATCTTCATGATTGAATATTTACTTACTGCTACCAAGTTCTCTGTAAACTGAACGGAAGAAGAAACAATGTATTTTCGTTTTAAAAGGCGCACACACTTGTCATTCATCACAACTTTCATATATAATCTCGGTTACGACCTTACACTTTATGTAACGATGGTCTTCCACGACAGATATAATTCCTTATCCACTCTTAATTTCAAGCCCCTCTTTTTGTGTGTTTACATCTAATCCTTCTTATACGGACATTCATTTATTTGTGAATTGATTTGAAAAGGTTAAACTAAAGATTGTCAAGATTTCATAAAGAGATATCAACTTACATGGGATATCAACTTACATGGGATATTAACTTAAATGGGATTTCAAATTACATGTAATATCAACTTACATGGGATTTCAAATTACATGTCATATCAACTTACATGGAATTTCAAATTACATGTAATATCAACTTACATGGGATATCAACTTACATGTATATCAACTTACATGGGATATCAACTTGCATGAGATATCAACTTACATGGAATATCAATTTGCAAGGGATATCAACTTACAAGTGATATCAACTAACATTGGATATCAACCGACATACTACTCCGATATCTAAACTATTTAGTGTACATTTCTGAATACATGAAAACATATACAACCTATAATCGATACGGGAATTTAGCATGAGAAAAGCACGTTATCTCTGGTGAGCTGAATGTTTACTGTCCAGACTAATGATTTCCCTTTTGGTTTTTTTTAAATGACAAAGCCTAGCTCTTCCGTGTTTGTAGATCCATCATACATTGTTCTTTTCCTCAGTTCTATTTCTTTTATTGAGAGAGCATATGCTTCATGTTCTTATTTTATATTTATTTTAAGATCATGTTAAGTTTACTGTCACGACAAATCATGCCTGTTTTTTTCATGTTTCTTGTGTTACTGTATACTTTGTAAGTCTTAGAAAACTATTTTCAGACGTTTTGTTTATTAAGTAGTTTTTTTGTGACGAACATACTGTGTAAGCCTTAGAGACAATGCAGCAGGAGGTCGACGCCTGGGAGTCAGGACACATTTTGTAATTGATAACAGACACTGGAAAGATTCTCAGAGACATCGATAGAAGACTGGGCACAGCTGTGGACACATTTTGTAATTGATAACAACACACTGGAAAGATTCTTAGATACATCAATAGAAGGCTGGGCACAGCTGTGGACACATTTTGTAATTGATAACAGACAATGGAAAGATTCTCAGAGACATCAATAGAAGGCTGGACACAGCTGTGGACACATTTTGTAATTGATAACAAGACACTGGAAAGATTCTCAGAGACATCAATAGAAGGCTGGGCACAGCTGTGGACACATTTTGTAATTGATAACAAGACACTGGAAAGATTCTCAGAGACATCAATAGAAGGCTGGGCACCGCTGTGGGCACATTTTGTAATTGATAACAACAAAGTTGAACGATTCTTAGAGACATCAATAGAAAACCGGGCACAGCTGTGGACAAATTTAGTAATAGATAACAGACACTGAAAAGATTCTCAGAGACATCAATAGAAGGCTGGGCACAGCTGTGGATACATTTTGTAATTGATAACAACACAGTGGAACGATTCTCAGAGACATCAATAGAAGGCTGGGCACAGCTGTGGACACATTTTGTAATTGATAATAAGACACTGGAAAGATTCTCAGAGACATCAATAGAAGGCTTGGCACAGCTGTGGACGCATTTTGTAATTGATAACAGACACTGGAAAGATTCTCAGAGACATCAATAGAAGGATGGGCACAGCTGTGGACACTTTTTGTAATTGATAACAACACAGTGGAACGATTCTCAGAGACATTAATAGAAGGCTGGGCACAGCTGTGGACACATTTTGCAATTGATAACATACAATGGAAAGATTCTCAGAGACATCAATAGAAGTCTGGGCACAGCTGTGGACACATTTTGTATTGATAACAGACACTGGAAAGATTCTCAGAGACATCAATAGAAGGCTGGGCGCAGCTGTAGGCACATTTTGTAATTGATAACATACACTGGAAAGATTCTCAGAGACATCAATAGAAGGCTGTGCACAGCTGTGGACACATTTTGTAATTGATAACATACAATGGAAAGATTCTCAGAGACATCAATAGAAGTCTTGGCACAGCTGTGGACATTTTGTATTGATAACAGACACTGGAAAGATTCTCAGAGACATCAATAGAAGGCTGGGCACAGCTGTGGGCACATTTTGTAATTGATAACATACGCTGGAAAGATTCTCAGAGACATCAATAGAATAGTGGGAACAGCTGTGAAACATTTTGTAATTGATAACAACACAGTGGAACGATTCTTAGAGACATCAATAGAAGGCTGGGCACAGTTGTGGGCACATTTTGTAATTGATAACAACACAGTTGAACGATTTATAGAGACATCAATAGAAGGGTGGGCACAGCTGTGGACACATTTTGTAATTGATAACAACACAGTGGAACGATTCTCAGAGACATCAATAGAAGGCTGGGCACAGCTGTGGACACATTTTGTAATGATAACAGACACTGGAAAGATTCTCAGAGACATCAATAGAAGGCTGGGCACAGCTGTGGGCACATTTTGTAATTGATAACAACAAAGTTGAACGATTCTTAGAGACATCAATAGAAAACCGGGCACAGCTGTGGACAAATTTAGTAATAGACAACAGACACTGAAAAGATTCTCAGAGACATCAATAGAAGGCTGGGCACAGCTGTGGACACATTTTGTAATTGATAACAGACACTGGAAAGATTCTCAGAGACATCACTAGAAGTCTGGGCACAGCTGTGGACACATTTTGTATGGATAACAGACACTGGAAAGATTCTCAGAGACATCAATAGAAGGATGGGCACAGCTGTGGACACATTTTGTAATTGATAACAGACAATGGAAAGATTCTCAGAGACATCAATTGATGGCTGGGCACAGCTGTGGACACATTTTCTAATTGATAACAACACAGTGGAACGATTCTCAGAGACATCAATAGAAGGCTGGGCACAGCTGTGGACACATTTTGTAATTGATAACATACACTGGAAAGATTCTCAGAGACATCAATAGAATAGTGGGAACAGCTGTGAAACATTTTGTAATTGATAACAACACAGTGGAACGATTCTCAGAGACATCAATAGAAGGCTGGGCACAGCTGTGGACACATTTTGTAATTGATAATAAGACACTGGAAATATTCTCAGAGACATCAATAGAAGGCTGGGCACAGCTGTGGACACATTTTGTAATTGATAACAGACACTGTTAAAATTCTCAGAGACATCAATAGGAGGCTGGGCACAGCTGTGGACACATTTTGTAATTGATAACAACACAGTGGAACGATTCTCAGAGACATCAATAGAAGGCTGGGCACAGTTATGGACACATTTTGTAATTGATAACAGACAATGGAAAGATTCTCAGAGACATCAATAGAAGGCTGGGCACAGCTGTGGACAAATTGTGTAATTGATAACAACACAGTTGAACGATTCTTAGAGATATCAATAGAAGGCTGGGCACAGTTGAGGACACATTTTGTAATTGATAACAACACAGTTGAACGATATATAGAGACATCAATAGAAGGCTGAGCACAGCTGTGGACACATTTTGTAATTGATAACAACACAGTGGAACGATTCTCAGAGACATCAATAGAAGGCCGGGCACACCTGTGGACAAATTTTGTAATTGATAACAGACAATGGAAAGATTCTCTGAGGCATCAATAGAAGGCTGGGCACAGCTGTGGACACATTTTGTATTGATAACAGACACTGGAAAGATTCTCAGAGACATCAATAGAAGGCTGGGCACAGCTGTGGACACATTTTGTAATTGATAACAGACACTGTAAAAATTCTCAGAGACATCAATAGAAGGCTGGGCACAGCTGTCGACACATTTTGTAATTGATAACAACACAGTGGAACGATTCTCAGAGACATCAATAGAAGGCTGGGCACAGTTGTAGACACATTTTGTAATTGATAACAACACAGTTGAACGATTTATAGAGACATCAATAGAAGGCTGGGCACAGCTGTGGACACATTTTGTAATTGATAACAACACAGTGGAACGATTCTCAGAGACATCAATAGAAGGCTGGGCACAGCTGTGGACAAATTGTGTAATTGATAACAGACAATGGAAAGATTCTCTGAGACATCAATAGAAGGCTGGGCACAGCTGTGGACACATTTTGCAATTGATAACAGACACTGGAAAGATTCTCAGAGACATCAATATAAGGCTGGGCACAGCTGTGGACACATTTTGTAATTGATAACAGACAATGGACAGATTCTCAGAGACATTAATAGAAGAGCGGGAACAGCTGTGAAACATTTTATAATTGATAACAACACAGTGGAACGATTCTCAGAGACATCAATAGAAGGCTGGGCACAGCTGTGGACACATTTTGTAATTGATAACAACACAGTGGAACGATTCTCAGAGACATCAATAGAAGGCTGGGCACAGCTGTGGACACATTTTGTAATTGATAACAGACAATGGAAAGATTCTCAGAGACATCAATAGAAGAGCGGGCACAGCTATTAAACGTCTTCTTTATTACATAATCCTAGAGGTTTCACTGACAAATAGGGGTCAACTTTTTAAATTACTTTTTATCTTCAGTCATTCTTTGGAACTCCTCAAAACCAAGGTCTGTCCGTTCTTTGATCTTCCCATCGCATTCTCTGTCTGCCTCTCCTTTTCACTATTTTCACAGTTATTGTATAAATGAATGAGAACAATAGTTGTTATTAAAGTAAAACAATTGCACAATATGTAGCGTGGAAATAATATGTCAACTAAATTCATATTTGTTAGAGTTTCATTTTTTCTATTTTAAAATATTACTGTGTAACATGGACAAATTACAGATCTGCTTAATTAAAAAAAGCATGTTTTTGAATGTAAAGATGAATGAGAAAGACTGAACGATATGCAAGATTATCGTTGTGTCGTATTTTTGGTCTGTCTATCTTATCACTGGACCAAATCATTGTATATGTTGCTACATGATGTATACATTACATAGACTTACTTGCGCCTGTGTTTCAAAAAACTAAAGAAATGGAACATTTTTGTTCGTACAAAGAAATGACAGTTGTCATTAAACAAAGAAACATATAATAATAAATGAATATTATTATGGAGGGAAAACCTTATTGGCCATGTGTACTATAGCTCGTTTCAAATCATGTGCCCAACTTTTAAAATCGATATCTTTTTAATCTCTTTTTGTAATTTTTTCAAAATTTGCATGTAAAGTTATAATGATTAGAACCCAACAGGGAATTAATTTCATTAAAAAAAATACATTTGGTTATTATTGTTGCTTATTTGATTTGTATAAATTTATAACGACCCATTGATGTAGTCAAAACTTAATGTTTACAGTATTTTAAGTTAAAAATAGCGATTAAAAATCCATACACGGTACAATTGACGTTTTTGCACGCATTCCACGTGGGCTTTCTGACACAATTAGACACTTGTAGAAAACACGCGGCATTGTGTGTTCCATTTCCGTTCATTCAGCGGCGAGCCGTCCTCGAACTGAGCAGACAATAATTCTCCTGGTGTTTTGTCTTATTAGGTTATTTCCCCATTACGGCCACGCCTTTACCTAGTGAAAATTAATCATAGACCAGCAACTACGGTAATTTCTATTCTTTAGGGCTTCACAATTTACAATTTTGACAAACATCAAAGAAATATCGCCGCTTTAAGAAAACTGCAGCTGCAAGATATTTGTTAAATATACATTTAAAGGGTCTTTTGCATTCTAATAACATTTGGAACATTTCAAAAGTTTTTAACAAACGGTTAGAGAGTAATAGCGTTTTGAAGTTGGGCACATGATTTGAAACGAGCTATAGTGTTTGTTTCTCGTGGCAAGCGCTGTGTCCAGGAGTGCGGGTACGGTTCTGCTTCGGGATGTCTATTTATGCTTTTTTTCTGTTGTTGAAAATTTATAACTTTTCTCCGAGTGTTTTAAACAAACCTCTTTTCCTGGAATGATTTGCTGATCTATCGCCTCGGAAATTTCCCCCATAATAATATTCATTTATTTGAGCATTAGTTTGTCTCAAGTCTATTTGAATATTAGTTTGTCTCAAGTCTTTTTGAATATTAGTTTGTCTCAAGTCTATTTGAGTATTAGTTTGTCTCAAGTCTATTTGAGTATTAGTTTGATTCAAGTTTATTTGAGTATTAGTTTGATTCAAGTTTATTTGAATATTAGTTTGATTTAAGTTTATTTGAATATTAGTTTGTCTCAAGTCTATTTGAGCATTAGTTTGTCTCAAGTTTATTTGAGTATTAGTTTGATTCAAGTTTATTTGAATATTAGTTTGTCTCAAGTTTATTTGAGTATTAGTTTGATTCAAGTTTATTTGAGTATTTGTTTGTCTCAAGTTTATTTGAGTATTAGTTTGATTCAAGTTTATTTAAATATTAGTTTGTCTCAAGTTTATTTGAGTATTAGTTTGATTCAAGTTTATTTGAATATTAGTTTGTCTCAAGTTTATTTGAGTATTAGTTTGATTCAAGTTTATTTGAATATTAGTTTGATTCAAGTTTATTTGAGTATTAGTTTGTCTCAAGTCTATTTGAGTATTAGTTTGTCTCAAGTTTATTTGAGTATTAGTTTGATTCAAGTTTATTTGAATATTAGTTTGATTCAAGTTTATTTGAGTATTAGTTTGTCTCAAGTCTAAACCACTGGAAACTACTATTCGTGTTGTTACGTCCTATAACTGTTTGCCATCAACGCAAGTATTCAAGTGGAGCAAAAGTCTCCAACAAAGACTTTTCAACTCCCCGCGAACAATTGCTGTTCAGCAAACACTTCACAGGTCGTTCTGTTTCTTTTCATCTTTTTAAGATCATTCCATGTCTTGCACATCCTCTTTATCTCTGCTTTCATCTGTCTCCTCCAAGAATATGTTGGTCTTCCACTTTGTCTCTTTCCTTGGGGATTAAAAAAAAATGCATGTCGTGCAATATTCTAATTTAAATTTGGAAGCGAAGGCGCGCCATTCCAGCACCAGAGCTGGAAGTTTTCAGCGACCCATAGCTGATGGCTTGCGACAGGATAGGTGAACCATAACCATCCAGACCCTGCTCCACCTCACCGCGGTGCCTCCAGTTACAGACTAGCCTGTCTAGTCTGGCCAAGCGTGCAGGGATCTAAGAGGGAAGACAACCCGGTACTCAAAAATGTCGTGCTGAAGTCGGATGTGTTGGGCCGAAAGGCGCAAAAATAACAGTTATACTGCAAACCACAACACAATGTAGACACGTCCACTACGTCCTTGTAAGGGCGGATGATGAAGAGGAATATTCTAGTTTAACAAGGCACTCTAGAATACTGTAGTCATCGGGCGAATGCAGCCAACCAACCAACCAACCAACCAACCAAATTGAGTTATTTAGTTATTTCATCATCAATGCACTTCGAAAATGTCCATAGGTGCTCAGATCCCCTCCTCAGCAAGTCCCGCAGTGTCCAGCGACTGACGACTCCAGTTCTGTGTTGGTTGATAAGTCTTCTTACACGTCCACTATATTTCTCGTTTGTGGCTGTGCCCATCTTAACTCCCATCTCTTTAATCCGAAAGAGTGACGTGGACTAATGGCTCTCGAAGACATGTGCCCTTCTCATATCTCGGAGGACATTGATGACCTTAGTCTGATCCATTGATTTGACCGTCTTCAACGACAACGCAGCTAGTCAACCTGTCCGCTCTTTCATCTCCCCGTACTCTCGCATGTCCTGGGACGTGCAACGACTCTACCCATCGCCTGCGTACAGAGCCCGCCTCCACTTTTCCTATCTTGCTCATCGAATCACTCAGAATACAGGCATGGGTATAGTATTTTGACTCTAACCAAATAAATGCCTTGGTCACTGCAATCACCTCCATCGTCATGGTACTCGTGGTCATAACGTATACACCACTGACTACCTTGACTATTCTGCATGCCGAGCGTGCTGTAAGTGCACATGCACTCTTTTCGTGGCGTATTACAGATCTGGCTGTATAGATGACTGCATCTTCATCCTCGGCGTTATCCCAGATGAGACAGTTGATCTCCGCATTGATCGCGACTGAATTATGTTCCCTACATTTCCTCTCGAGTGTAACAATATAAGAGCTCTGAATGACGTAGGCACCGGTATCCACTCCTCGCCAACGTTGATATTGGTAAGCCCACAAACCTGTTTGATGACATCTTATGCTCGGCCTATCCATAATTTGGCTCCTTTTAGCTTGTCACATTTTCCTGTCTTAAGCTCTTAAAGAGCAACGGATGCTCTTTAACTACATTTACCTTCAGGTATGCTCGTGCCCTCCAGATCTTGATTTTGCCATCCATGGTTGGACAGTCAAGAAGATACCTCATTGCTACACAGTGAGTGTTCCTATTACACCCCAAGACACTTTGCATTACTTCATTCTGTATTTTCTCCAGCTTGTCAATTTGCGTCATACTATAAGTAAGAATTGCTAGGACATACTGGATTAGTCCGAGGATCAGTACCTGGAAAAGAAGAGTAAGTAGCCTCTGCTCGATGTTGGCAGCTGCCATGACCTTCAAGGCGGCTAATCTTTTGCAGGATTTTGTTCTCACATGGTCGATGTGGTCCAGAAAACACAGGTTGCAATCAAATTTAAATCGGAGTTACGTCATCAACCTGTCCCTGGTCACCTCATCAGCTCCCATTCGTACCATCGATGTTTCCGTGTTAACGATATGATTATTAAATGAGAACCATGCAACTGATGCTTTATTTGGACTAACCAATGCACCCGATACTCCACACCAAGAAGAGATGCGATCGAGTTACTTTTCCAAAGTGGAAGCGATTTTTCTGTCTGTCTCGTCCCTGTTGATATACCAGAATATCAGTAAAATTCATAGTTCTGCCCATCCCATCCTGTTGTTGTTCCGTGTTCGTTATTGTGTACACGTTAAATAGAACGCCGTTACAGAAGAATGAACATGTTAGATAGAATCATGTCAATCGTTACTACTAAATAATAAATACAACTATACACAATATATAATAAGCATACATATATATATATATATATATATATATATATATATATATATGTCTTCTGTCAGGTCGGGTAATTTTACCTGCTACTGTATGCAGTAAACAGTACAACCTGTGGCTGCTGTCCTGCTGCCTTGCACAGGTATGCTCGGGAGAGTAAAAGGCTAAGGGAGGGTACCCCGAAGTAAAACAACCCCACTGGCTTGTGGGTGAGACTTTTTAGTCAAAGGCTAGCGGAGTCAACCGTAAACAAACCGACGGAAGGCAACAAAAAAACCACCGTTGTAATTTCTTTGTACAATCATGAATCGCCACAACAATAGAAGTAACAACAACGTTAAGGGGGATTCCAATGGAAAACCCTCGTTCGGTAGGGGACATCATGTGCTACAGGTGATACCCGATTGTCATCATGCTACTGTAAGCAAAATAAAGATAAAACAGACTCTAAAGATAGGTACTTGGAATGTGAGAACACTCATGAAGAAGGGTAAACTAGAAAACATCATACAAGAAATGAAAAGAATGGGTTTACAATTACTGGGACTTTGCGAAATGAAGTTCACCGGATCAGGAGAGATGTATTCTGAAAAAAACATAAAATAATCTATTCTGGAGGTACTGAACACCAAAGAGGAGTAGGTATCATCTTGGATAAAGAAAGTTCAAGAACAGTGAAAGGCTTTTACCCAATATCTGACAGTCCTTTTAGTGAAATTGAATGGAAAGCCAATAGACATAAATATTATACAAGTTTATGCACCAACAGCCTAGAGGGAACAATTGATAAATTTTACAACGAGTTAAATGAGGCACTTCATTAATGCAAACCACATGAAAACACCATAGTTCTAGGAAATTTTAATGGAAAAGTAGGAAAGGAAAGAGTTGAGGGAGAAGTTGGTCATTATGGCTTAGGCGAGAGGATGAAAGAGGTGAGAAAATTATTGACTGGGCCAGAACACATATCATGATGATAGAAAACACCTGGTTTAAGCAACATCCAAGACATCAGTGGACATGGAAAAGCCCTGGGGACAACGCACGTAATCAAATTGATTATATAATGATAAGCAATTGATTTAAAAACAGTCTGGTGTGTGTGAAAACTAGACCAGGGGCAGATTGCAATAGTGATCATGTACCAGTTGTGGGAAAGCTTAGAGTAAAATTAAAAACAACAAAACAAGCCTCAGTTAACATCAAGTTAAATTTAGATTTACTAAAATCAGACAAGAATCTGCAAGACAAATATAAAATCACAATTCAGAACCGGTATAGTGCAAAAGAGAAGATACAAAGCATTGATGAACAGTGGGAAATGCTAACAGAATCAATACAACAAACTTTTAAAAGAGTTCATACCACCAGTGAGGACAAATTCAAGAAAGAAATGGATGATAGACGACATTTTGCAGCTAATGGATACAAGAAGAAGAAGTAAAGATGAGTATAAGAGATTAAATAAAGAAATTGTAATAAAATGCAATGAAGCAAAAGAAGCATGGCTAAAAGAGAGATGCAAAGAGATTGAAATGCAACAAAAAGGAGATGCTAAAGCTATATACAAACAAATTAAGGAATTAACAGGAAGAAAAACGCAATAAAAAATGGATGTCTAAGATCAAAGGAAGGAGAACTGTTGATTGATCAAGAAAACATAAAGGAAGGATGGACAGAATACATTAAGGATCTTTGTAATGATGAAAGAAC
The DNA here is from genome assembly GCA_032433765.1 of Megaustenia siamemsis. NCBI lineage: Eukaryota > Metazoa > Mollusca > Gastropoda > Stylommatophora > Ariophantidae > Megaustenia > Megaustenia siamemsis. The sequence continues at coordinate 55,429,069 of JAVIAB010000101.1, read as the reverse complement.
GAAAGTAAATATTAAGGATAATGGAGAAGGACCAGAAATACTCAGAGAAGAAGTGGAAGACGCCTTGCGCAATATGAAAGCAGGCAAAGCTCCTGGATCAGATAATATAACTAAAGAAGAGATTGAAGCCATGGGTGATTTTGGAATAGAAATAATAACAAAAATATTGAATGATATCTACAACAGCGGATATATACCAGACGACATGCTCAAATCAATATTCATAGCCCTACCAAACAAATCGAGTGCGATTGAATGCGATGATCATCGCACAATAAGCCTTATGAGTCATATGACTAAGATATTACTAAGAATCATCATGCGAAGAGTGCGAAACAAAATCATTCCAGAAATTAGCGATGAACAGTATGGTTTTGTTAGAGATGAAGGAACATGCAATGCAAATTTATATCATAAGATCTTTAGTAGAAAGCGCCATAGAGGTGAAAACAGATTTATACCTATGTTTCATAGATTACACCAAGGCATTTGACAAAGTAAAGCACCAAGAAATAATCAAAATTGTAGAAAGCAAAAACGTAGACAGCAAAGATCTCAGAATAATAAAGAACATGTACTGGCAACAAACAGCGGCCTTAATAACTGGAAACCAATTGGGAATGTTTCTACAAATAAAACAGGGTGCTAGACAAAGTTGCGTGCTGTCACCAGATTTGTTTAATATTTATAGTGAGATTATTTTAAGATCCATAAGGGGCATGCCTGGAATAACAATTGGAGGTCATAATATAAATAATATATGGTATGCTGAAGATACAGTCTTAATCGCTAAGAGTGAAAATGAGTTACAAGAAATGTTGGACATTATAGTGAAGGAAAGCAAAAATAAAGGACTCAGCCTTAATAGCAAAAGGACAGAGGTAATGGTAACAACGAAGAAAAAGGCATCACCTCAGTGCAAAATAAAGACAAGTGGAACAATATTAAAACAGGTAAATGAATTTAAATATTTGGGAACTTTGTTAACCTCAGACGTAAGATGTACAAAAGAGGTGAGATGCAGAATGGCTCAGGCAAAAGCAGCGTTCCAAAAAATGAGGAAAATACTATGTAATCCATTTTTGACAATAGAAACAAGAAAAAGAGTTCTTAAATGTTATATAGAGCCAGTCTTAACATATGGAAGTGAATCATGGACAATAGGACAACAGACAAGAAAATCACCGGAGTCTGTAGAAAGATGGTTTTACAAAAGAATGTTGAGAATATCATAGACAGCTAGGAAGAGTAATGAAAATGTTCTGAAAGAGGTCAAAGCAAAAAGAAAGCTAATTTCCAAAATTAGGAAGAAACAATCATCATTTTTTAGCCATGTAATGCGAAGGGAACAACTGGAATATATTGTAACAACTGGAGTATATTGTAACAACTGGAATATATTGTAACAACTGGAATATATTGTAACAACTGGGAACATTGAGGGATGTAGTGATAGAGGGAAACAGAGAGAGAAAAGATATGAGATAGCTTAAGAGAATGGCTTGGCAGAAGGTCAACAGCAGAAAAGATAAATAACTGTCGAGATCAAAGTTGTGGAGAGACATGTTCACCTACGCCAGTAAGCCCGGTATATAATGATGATAATTTTGCCATTTAGAAGTCCCCTATTTTGCCATTAGAAGTTCCCTAATTTGCCATTAGAAGTTCCCTATTTTGACATTAGAAGTTCCCTATTTTGCGATTAGAAGTTCCCTATTTCGTCATTAGAAGTTTCGTAATTTGCCATTAGAAGTTTTCTAATTTGTCATTAGAGGTTCCTTAATTTGCCATTAGAAGTTCCCTAATTTGCCATTAGAAGTTTCCTAATTTGTCATTAGAGGTTCCCTAATTTGCCATTAGAAGTTTCCTAATTTGTCATTAGAGGTTCCCTAATTTGCCATTAGAAGTCCCCTAATTGTATAGAAAAGAGAAACAATGCGAGGCTAAAGCCCTACCCTTCCTAACCCAAAACCTAAACTTTCCAAAATAAATAACGTTAGTGATGAACAATGAACATTGAGATCATTTCTATAATTTGAGAATCACTGTAGTTTTGTTGAGACGTCAACTAAGGGGAAGCTACTTTACTTAATGTTTCTAAACTTGGAATTAACTTATATATGTGTGTATGATATTGTGCAATTTATTGGTTAACTTACATAAAATGTTCACGATACTATTACGGTCGAAGTAACAACTAATATAAATATGATTTACAATGGAACGTAACAGATTGATGTATGCATTCATTTATAAATAACCAAAGGTTCCAATTTCGTAAATAATTTCCTAACAGAAAATTAAATAAATCCTTTTATGAATAATCAATAATACTGTCCTAATAGGAGTAATCAAGTCTAGGTCAATAGAAATGAGAAAGAGTGTTCAGCCGAGCATTATAATGAGCGAATTCTGACCCATGGAAGGGAATCATGGACAGTAGACAAACAAATCAAAACAAGATTAGAGGCCACAGAAACTGGATTGCTCAGTGATTTTTGAGAGTTCCATGGACAGATTAAACAAACAGTGAGGAAGTTCTCAAAGAGGCCAGCACAAAAAGGGAGCTCCTAAAAAACATCAGAAAGTAACAATCAACATTTTTCGGGCACATCATGAGAATAGGAAAGTTGGAATACTTGGTTACAACTGGCAAAAGGAGGTGCGCGTGGCCGTGCGACTAAAACCACTGTCCTGCTGGCTGAAAAGCCGGCGTACGATGTTCGAATCCCGCGTTAGACAGAAAGGAGATTTTCTATCGGGGGTGAAATAAAAATCCTGAGTCTCACACGTCGTGGCGACTGCTTGACCAAGCGGCCTTTATCCCTCGGGTTCTATCGTTGCTCCCCGACATACACCAGCAATGGTACTATGTGTCATAAAGATAGTTTTTTTTTTTTTAAACTGGCAAAATACAGGGAAAGAGAGATCTCAAACTACAAAGAGAGAAAATTCAGGACAGCTTGGTGTCATTGCATGGAAAACAGTCAACAACAGAACTGATACGATGTAGTATAGATACCGAATTGTGGAAGGACATGATCACTACTCCAACCGGCATGGCACATGATGGACAGGACTAAAGAAATGATGGTAAAATGATGTTGCCAACTGTAGACATAAACATCTGTGATTGCATGTAAACAGGGAGACTGAACGACAATCATGGATTGCAAGGTTATTATTCTGGCAGCTTCCCATTTCTTGTGATGTCCGACTGATGCGCTGGTCGTGGTGATAACAAACTCCCAGTGTGGTTGTTCGACATTTTTATTTCGAATCCAGAAAAAAAAAAAATTGAAGCATCTTTTTTACTTCTTCTTCTTCTTCTTCTTCTTCTTTCCTTCCTCATCTGCCTTTCAGCGTCTAGGGGAGATATCATTTGCGCTCTTTTGCTCTTCTGTTCGCCTTTGCTGCTGTTATGTTTCCTAGTGCTTCTAATATTCTATCGACCCATCTTTTTCGTAGTCGACCCTTGGGTCTGGTGTTGTCACAACGTTTGTTGAAGGCTCGTTGTGTTGTGTTTTGTTCTTTCTGCCTTGTCAAGTGGCCAAACCATTTTATCTGTTGTTTCCTTATATATTCTATGGCGGGGATTATTTCTAGCTTTTTTCTCAGTTCTTCATTTCTGATCTTATCTCTCAGACTGTTTCCTGTCATTCGTCTAACACATTTCATCTCTGTAGAAGTTATTTTTCTTATTGTTCATAGGGTCCATGTCTGGCATTGGTAGCACAGCGTTGGGATGAAAAGTGTATTATATAGTGCTCGTTTCGCCTCCAGAGTTATTTCTTTGTTGGACAATAATGGTGATAACTGTCCAATGATTTGACAAGTTTTACATTGAAGTATCACGTGTAGGCTATATTGACTTACATTCGGTGCAGATTCTGCTGTCTGAAATGAAATAAAATACACGGTCTTGTTAAAGTTGAACTAGCACAATTGCAACTTAAATACAGTCTTTTAATCATCATCATGCCTGCTGACGTAGGTGATCATGTCTCTCCACAACTCTATACCTTGACAGTTATTTCTCATTTCTGTTGTTGACCTTCTGCCAAGCCGTTTTCTTAAGCTGTTTGATGTCTTTTCTCTTTGCATCCCTCTATCTCATTGTTCCTCACTTTTTTCAGTTGTCACAATATATTCCAGCTGTTCTCTTCTCGTTACATGGCCACAAAAAATGATGATTGTTTCTTCTTTATTGTAAAGAATCGAACGGCATTTTTTATAGTAGGACACACCAGTTTATTTGTTGTTTCTGTATGTAGCTTAGGATTGGTTCAATACATATTCTATCTTTTATATTGTCATTTCTGATTCTGTCTTTTTCTCCTTAATCACATGTCTGTGATAATAAACGTTATTTTATGGTAAGACGTATATGATCATGTTTGGCAACTATTTCAATTTTGGAATATAATATACCTTGTATAAAATGTTTCTTGGTGGTAATATATATTGTTTTGTATTGAAATATAGCTGTAGAAATATTTGGTTTGTGTTGAAGTATAGAGGATAGCTGTCCCAATATTTGGTTTGTTTTAAAGTATAGGGGGCAGTTGGCCCATTTTTTTGGTTTGCATTGAAGACTAAGGTATAGCTGTCCCGATATTTGGATTCTGTTGAAGTATAGGGGATATCTGTCCCATTATTTGGTTTGTGTTGAAGTATTGGGGATAGCTGTCCAAATTTTTTATTTGTGTGGAAGTATTAAGGATAGCTGTCCAATTTTTTTTATTTGTGTTGAAGTATAGGGGATAGCTGTCCCAAATTTCTATTTGTGTTGAAGTATAGGGAATAGCTTTCACAATTTTTTATTTATGTTGAAGTATAGGGGATGGCTCTCCCAATTTATAATTTGTGTTGAAGTATAGGGGATAGCTGTCCCAATGTTTTATTTGTATTGAAGTATATGGGATAGCTGTGTTAATATTTGGTTTGTGTTGAAGTATAGGGAATAGCTGTCTCAATATTTGGTTTGTGTTGAAGAATGTGGGATAGCTATCCCAATATTTGGTTTGTGTTGAAGTATGTGGGATAGCTGTTCCATTATTTGGTTTGTGTTGAAGTATGTGGCATAGCTGTCCCAATATTTGGTTTGTGTTGAAGTGTGTGGGATAGCTGTCCCAATATTTGGGTTGTGTTGAAGTATAGGGGATAGCTGTCTCAATATTTGGTTTGTGTTGAAGTATGTGGGATAGCTGTCTCAATATTTGGTTTGTGTTGAAGTATAAGGGAAAACTGTCTCAATATTTGGTTTGTGTTGAAGTATGTGGGATAGTTGTCTCAATATTTGGTTTGTGTTGAAGTATGTGGTATAGCTGTCCCAATATTTGGTTTGTGTTGAAGTATAAGGGAAAACTGTCTCAATATTTGGTTTGTGTTGAAGTATGTGGGATAGCTGTCTCAATATTTGGTTTGTGTTGAAGAATGTGGGATAGCTATCCCAATATTTGGTTTGTGTTGAAGTATGTGGGATAGCTGTTCCATTATTTGGTTTGTGTTGAAGTATGTGGCATAGCTGTCCCAATATTTGGTTTGTGTTGAAGTGTGTGGGATAGCTGTCCCAATATTTGGGTTGTGTTGAAGTATAGGGGATAGCTGTCTCAATATTTGGTTTGTGTTGAAGTATGTGGGATAGCTGTCTCAATATTTGGTTTGTGTTGAAGTATAAGGGAAAACTGTCTCAATATTTGGTTTGTGTTGAAGTATGTGGGATAGCTGTCTCAATATTTGGTTTGTGTTGAAGTATGTGGTATAGCTGTCCCAATATTTGGTTTGTGTTGAAGTATAAGGGAAAACTGTCTCAATATTTGGTTTGTGTTGAAGTATGTGGGATAGCTGTCTCAATATTTGGTTTGTGTTGAAGTATAAGGGAAAACTGTCTCAATATTTGGTTTGTGTTGAAGTATAAGGGAAAACTGTCTCAATATTTGGTTTGTGTTGAAGTATGTGGGATAGCTGTCCCAATATTTGGCTTGTGTTGAAGTATGTGGTATAGCTGTCCCAATATTTGGTTTGTGTTGAAGTATAAGGGAAAACTGTCTCAATATTTGGTTTGTGTTGAAGTATAAGGGAAAACTGTCTCAATATTTGGTTTGTGTTGAAGTATGTGGGATAGCTGTCTCAATATTTGGTTTGTGTTGAAGTATAAGGGAAAATTGTCTCAATATTTGGTTTGTGTTGAAGTATAAGGGAAAACTGTCTCAATATTTGGTTTGTGTTGAAGTATGTGGGATAGCTGTCCCAATATTTGGCTTGTGTTGAAGTATAGGGGATAGCTTTCCCAATATTTGGTTTGTGTTGAAAAATAGGGGATAGCTGTCCCAATATTTGATTTGTGTTGAAGAACAGGGGATAGCTGTCTCAATATTTGATTTGTGTTGAAGTATAGGGGATAGCTGTCTCAATATTTCGTCTGATTATGGCACGGGATGTACATTTCTTTATGATCTATTGAACAGAATTGGAAACAGACTTCTACTTTTTGTGGGCAGTTAAAGAGACACAACATCCACCATCGAGACAAGAAAGTAAAAAGGTGCTCCATGGTAGCCAGCCTTCGATGTGGTGAAGTCATTGAATGGATGCATGTGTAAACTAGCAATTTCTTCATGTTATTTTTCGTAGCAATAGTTTCATTACTTATCAGGTTTTCAGCCAAAATCAGGTATTATAATTTAATAAACACAACTCTAGTCTTTCCTATTAATAATGTTGATGGTGTTGGAGGTCAGGATGGTGTAGAGGTGTGACATTGGCCTCTGTTCAAGCAAGTCCTTGGTTCAAATTCTGTCACATGCCGTTGGAGTTGTTTACTTCATAACAGTGATTTCATCGATTTTTTACCCAAATCCTATCTCCGTGTAATGAGATCAGATGTCTAGCCCTCTCTGAGTAGTGAGATCCGACGTCTAGACCTCTCTGAGTAGTGAGATCCGACGTCTAGACCTCTCTGAGTAGTGAGATCCTACGTCTAGCCCTCTCTTTGTAGTGAGATCCGACGTCTAGCCCTCTCTGGGTAGTGAGATCCGACGTCTAGCCCTCTCTGGGTAGTGAGATCCGATGACTAGCAGTCTCTGGGTAGGGAAATCTGATGCCTAGCCCTCTCTGGGTAGTGAGATCCGATGTCTAGTCCTCTCTGGGGAGTGAGATCCAATGTCTAATCCTCTCTGCGTAGTGAAATCCGATGTCTAATCATCTCTGTGTAGTGAGATCCGTTGTCTAGCCCTCTCTGGGTAGTGAGATCCGATGTCTAGCCCTCTCTGGGTAGTGAGATCCGATGTCTAGCCTTCTCTGAGTGGTGAGATCCGATGTCTAGCCCTATCTGGGTAGTGAGATCCGATGTCTAGCCTTCTCTGTGTAGTGAGATCCGTTGTCTAGCCCTATCTGGGTAGTGAGATCCGTTGTCTAGCCCTATCTGGGTGGTGAGATCCGTTGTCTAGCCCTCTTTTGGTGGTGAGATCAGATGTCTATCCCTCTCTGGGTAGTGATATCCGATGTCTAGCCCTCTCTGGGTAGTGAGATCCGATGTCTAACCCTCTTTGGGTAGTGAGATCCGATGTCTAGCACTCTCTGAGTAGTGAGATCCGATGTCTAGCACTCTCTGAGTAGTGAGATCCGATGTCTAGCACTCTCTGAGTAGTGAGATCCGATGTCTAGCACTCTCTGAGTAGTGAGATCCGATGTCTAGCACTCTCTGAGTAGTGAGATCCGATGTCTGGCCCTCTCTGAGTAGTCAGATCCGATGTCTAGCCCTCTCTGAGTAGTGAGATCCGATGTCTAGCCCTCTCTGAGTAGTGAGATCCGATGTCTAGCACTCTCTGAGTAGTGAGATCCGATGTCTAGCACTCTCTGAGTAGTGAGATCTGATGTCTAGCCCTCTCTGAGTAGTGAGATCCGATGTCTAGCCCTCTCTGAGTAGTGAGATCCGATGTCTAGCACTCTCTGAGTAGTGAGATCCGATGTCTAGCACTCTCTGAGTAGTGAGATCCGATGTCTAGCACTCTCTGAGTAGTGAGATCCGATGTCTAGCACTCTCTGAGTAGTGAGATCCAATGTCTAGCACTCTCTGAGTAGTGAGATCCGATGTCTAGCACTCTCTGAGTAGTGAGATCCGATGTCTAGCACTCTCTGAGTAGTGAGATCAGATGTCTAGCACTCTCTGAGTAGTGAGATCCGATGTCTAGCACTCGTCAATAAAGACGAAAAGAGATGGTCTGTTGAGCACTATGCGCATATTAAAATAAAAGTTAACAACTGAAAAAGGTAGGCTAAATTGGCCCCTGTCCGGACAAAAATGTTTAGCAACTAACAAAATCACCCACGCTGTAGACGATTGTATGGGACAGGAAAGCAAAACTATCACACATTGCTGTAAATTAGCGACATAATGCATCTCGCCCACTTGTGTGAACAGTGGAGTTTTAGAAGAAGAATGAAATGAAGAAAGTGGTAAGTGCGACCATTGATTTCCTGAAACTTCACCAGGGATACGCAACACTTATTTTCTTCATCTTCTAACTTTTTAGCTCCCAGTGGAGCATAGGTCTTCAACAAACACTTTCCAGGTCGTTTTGTTTTTTGCCATTCTTTTAAGATCATTCCTTGTCTTCCCCATATCTTCATCTCTGCTTCTATCTGTCTTCTCCAAGAATTCCTTGGTCTTTTCCTCTTCCTCTTTGTCTTTTCCCCTGGGGATTCCAAAAAAGGGCATATTATGTAATACTCGCAGTTGGCGTCCGTAGTGTGTATCCTATCCAGCGCCATCGTCTTCGCTATATATCTGTATCCACTGGTATTTGAATGGTACATTTCCATAATTCTATGTTAGTGATTTTGTCCTGCCATTGCAACACTTATTTTAGCCTATGTAAAAATAAATATGAAATGACATCTAGCATCTAAAGAATTGAAGAGACGAAACAGTAACGACGTTTCGGCAGAAAGCCTTCAGCAGGTGCTCTAGCTGTTACATACAATATCATGTTTACTTTACCTGATCTCTGAAGCTGTACTGGCGGCCCGGCATATTATTTAAGCATCATCATCATCTACCATGGCTGTTGGCGTAGGTGACCATGTCTTTCCATAACTTTGATCTTAACAGTTATTTATCATTTCTCTTGTTGGCCTTCAGCCAAGCCACTCTCTTAACTGGTGGGTATCTTTTCCAATTGCTTTCCTCTATCTCTTCGTCCCTCAAATTTCCCAGTTGTCACAATATATTCCAGCTGTTCTCTTCTCATTGAATGGTCCAAAAAAATGATAATTGTTTCTTCTTAATATTGGAAATTAGCTCTCTTTTTGGTTTGGCCTCTTTCAGAGCGTTTCCATTACTCTTCTTAACTGTCCATAGTACGAATGAATCTTCACAACATTCCTTTGTAAGATCACATTTCTATAAACTCCAAAATATTTTCTTTTTTGTTGTCATATTCGCCATGATTCACGTCCATCTGCTAAAACTGGCTCTATATAACTTTTAAGAACTATTTTTCTTGTTTCTATTGTAAAAAATAGATTGTACAGTATCTTCCTCATTTTTTGGAAAGCTGCTTTTGCCGGAGCTATTCTGCATCTCACCTCTGTTGTACATCTACCATCTCAGGTTTACATTGTTCCCAGTTGTCTAAATTGAAATTTACAGCGTTTAATACTTACACATTTGTTTATCTCATTTATTATATACTTAATTTTCAGGTAATGCAGTTCTAAGTTTGTAATGTTTAAAGCCTTAAATGATGATATAAAATAAATGTCATATGTTTCCATCCACTACCTGAGTAACCCTTGAGGTTATCTTTTCTGTTAAACACCATCATGTTAATCAAGGTTTAACAAATGTCACATGACATATAAGTGTGACTTTAACAAACACCACATGACAAAGAAGTGTTGACTTTAACAAATGCCACATGACAAATAAGTGTGATTTTAACAAATGCCACATGACAAATAAGTGTGATTTTAACAAATGTCATCATCATCATCATGTACCCTGCCGGTTGGCGTAGGCGATCATGTCCCTCTACAATCTTCTATCTACAGTGCATCGTATCAGTTCTGTTGTTGACTGTTTTCCATGCCATGACACCAAGCTATCCAGTATTTTCTCTCTTTGTCGTCCGCGATCTCTCTTTCCTTTTATTTTGCCAGTTGTAACCAAGTATTCCAACTTTCCTCTTCTCATGATGTTCCCGAAAAATGTTGATTGCTTCTTTCTGATGTTTTTTAAGAGCTCCCTTTCTGTGTTGGCCTCTTTGAGAACTTCCTCATTGGTCTTTTTATCTGTCCAGGGAACTTTCAACATTCTTCTGAGAAATCCCATCTCTGTGGCCTCTAGCCGTCTTTTCATTTGTTTGTCTACTGTCCATGATTCGCTTCCATAGGTCAGAATTGGTTCTATATAGCACTGATGAACTCTCTTTCTCATTTTTATTGACATAGATTTGTTGCATAAGATATTTTTCATTTTCTTAAATGCTAATTTGGCCTGAGCTATTCTGCTTTTTATTTCTGTGGTGCATCTCCCATCTGATGTAATTATTGTGCCCAAGTATTTGAAACGTTGCACTTGTTTTAGATTTGTCTCGTTTATTTTTATGCTGCATGATGGTGATGATTGTTTCTTCGATATAACCATTACTTCTGTTTTCTTACTATTCAGACTGATACCTTTCTTGTTGCTTTCTTTCACTATTATGTCTATCATTTCTTGTAGTTCGTTCTCTGTCTCTGCTATTAAAACTGTGTCATCCGCATATCGCAAATTATTTATGTTGTGACCGTTGACTTCAATTCCTTTTTTTGTCTACTATTGATCTCATAATATATTCACTGTAAAGTGAAAACAAGTCCAGTGACAGAACATAGCCTTGTCTGACTCCTTGTTTTATATATTGGAATTGTCTGTTTGGTTGTTAATTCGTATAGCTGCTGTTTGTTGCCAGTACATATTTTTTATGATTCGCAGATCCTTGCTATCAATGTTTAATTTCTCCAGCATTTTGATTATTTCCACATGCTTTACTTTGTCAAATGCTTTCGTGTAGTCTATAAAGCACATATATAGATCTTTCTTTACCTCTATAGATCTTTCTATCAATGTCCTTAAGGTGTATATTGCGTTATTGGTGCCCTTTCCTTCCACAAATCCACATTGTTCCTTACTTATTTCTGGTTTTTTTTTGTTCCTTACACGTCTCATGATTATTCTTAGTAATATTTTAGTCTTATGGCTCATGAGACTAATAGTGCGATGGTCTTCACAATCAGTGACGCCTGACTTCTTCGGTATGGCTACAAAGATAGATTTTAGTAGATCCTCGGGTATGTGTCCAGTGTTATATATGTCATTGAGTAATTTTGTTATGACTTGTACTCCCAGCTCTCCTAATGCATTTTTCTCTTCGATTGTTATATTGTCAGGACCTGGAGCTTTGCCTCTTTTCATGTGTTGAATTGCGTCCTCCACTTCACTCTGCATTATTGGTGGTCCTGTGTCTTCATTTGAATTGTTTAATTCTGGTCTTTCATCATCATAGAGTTGACTGATATATTCTGTCCATCTTTCCATTGTCTAATAACAAATGTCACATGACAAATAAGTGTGACTTTAACAAATGTCACATGACAAATAAGTGTGACTTTAACTAATGTCACAAGACAAATAAGTGTGACTTTAACCAATGTCACATGCCAAATAAGTGTGCTTTAACCAATGTCACATGACAAATAAGTGTGACTTTAACCAAAGTCACATGACAAATAAGTGTGACTTTAACAAATGTCTCATGCCAAAAAAGTGTGACTTTAACAAATGTCACATGACATAAGGGTGACGTTAAACAATCTCACATGAGAAATAAATTTTGACTTTAACAAATGCCACTTGACAAATACGTGTGACTGTAACAAATGTCACATGACAAATAAGTGTGACTTTAACCAATGTCACATGACAAATAAGTGTGACTTTAACCAATGTCACATGACAAATAAGTGTGACTTTAACCAAAGCCACATGACAAATAAGTGTGACTTTAACAAATGTCACATGACAAATAAGTGTGACTGTAACAAATGTCACATGACAAAAAGGTGTGACTGCACAAATGTCACATGACAAACAAGTGTGACTTTCGAGTTACGAAAAGCTGTATTGCGGTTCTGTGATTGTGACTAACAAATCATATCTTGATGACGTCACATCTACTTACTTTGTTTGCGGTTTCCGCAAGCTGCAAACAGGGGAGAATTGGTTTCATTTGCTTTCAGTTTGAAAGAAAATCAAATCGAGAAATGCCAGTCAAGAGAGTCAGCTTGTCGCCGTTGTTCGTTTGTGTCAACAAAAGTGGCAGACATCTCTCACTGATGTAAACGTTATGTCACTGCTGTCAGCTAATTAGTTCAGATAATTAATTCAGCTTATTATTGCAGTTAGTTAGTTCAACTTAATTATTTCAGCGAATTATTGCAGTTAGTTAGTTCAACTTAATTATTTCAGCTAATTATTGTAGCTTATTATTCCAGCTAATTATTTCAGCTAGTTAGTTCAGTTTAATTATTTCAGCTAATTATTTCAGCTAGTTAGTTCAGTTTAATTGTTTCAGCTAATTAATGCAGCTAATTATTGCAGCTAATTATTTCAGTTAGTTAGATCAGCTAGTTAGTTCAGCTGATTATTTCAGTTAGTTTGTTCAGTTTAATTGTTTCAGTTAATTATTGCAGCTAATTATTTCAGCTAGTTAGTTCAGTTTAATTGTTTCAGCTAATTATTTCAGCTAGTTAGTTCAGCTAGCTAGTTCAGCTAATTATTTCAACTAATTATTTCAGCTATTTAGTTCAGTTTAATTGTTTCAGCTAATTTCTTCAGCTAATGATTTCATCTAGTTAGTTCAGCTAGCTAGTTCAGCTAATTATTTCAGCTAATTATTTCAGCTAGTTAGTTCAGCTAATTATTTCAGCTAATTATTTCAGCTAATTATTTCAGCTAGTTAGATCTACTAGCTAGTTCAGCTAATTATTTCAGCTAATTATTTCAGCTAGTTAGTTCAGTTTAATTGTTTCAGCTAATCAATGCAGCTAATTATTGCAGCTAATTATTTCAGTTAGTTAGATCAGCTAGTTAGTTCAGCTAATTATTTCAGTTAGTTTGTTCAGTTTAATTGTTTCAGCTAATTTTTGCAGCTAATTATTTCAGCTAGTTAGGTCAACTAGCTAGTTCAGCTAATTATTTCAGCTAGTTAGTTCAGTTTAATTGTATCAGCTAATTATTTCAGCTAATGATTTCATCTAGTTAGTTCAGCTAGCTAGTTCAGCTAATTATTTCAGCTAGTTAGTTCGGCTAGCTAGTTCAGCTAATTATTTCAGCTAATTATTTCAGCTAATTATTTCAGCTAGTTAGATCTACTAGCTAGTTCAGCTAATTATTTCAGCTAATTATTTCAGCTAATTATTTCAGCTAGTTAGTTCAGCTTAATTATTTCAGCTAATTATTGCAGCTAATTATTTCAGCTAGTTATTTCAGCTAATTATTGCAGCTAATTTTTTCAGCTAGTTATTTCAGCTAGTTAATTCAGCTATCTAGTTAAGCTAATTATTTCAGCGAATTATTTTAGCTAATTATTGCAGCTAATTATTTCAGCTAATTACTTTAGCTAGTTTTCATGGACGGGAAAAGATATGAGTACCTCCGAAGACGGAGTTATCTGCCTTTGCGGCGAGGGATATCTGTGCACACGGCTGCCAGGGAAAAACGGATTAATACGCACAATTCAGTTCCTAGTCTCTAGGGACTTCGTTAGAGGTAAAAGTTGGCGAACGAAAAAAAAAAAGACAATCCACAGCATCGGCTTCCAGCGACAAAATCGCATACGTCATGACCACGAGTAGTATGACGTTGGAGATGATGGCAGTGACCAGGGCATTGATCTGGTTAGAGTCACATGACAACTCCCACACCTACATAAGTGATTCGATGAGCATGATAAGAAAAGTGGAGGTGGGCTCGTGCGCAGACAATGGGTAGAGTCATAGCATAAGTCAAAAATACGTAGGGTCACTTTTGTCTACATCTCAGGACATGTCGGAATAAGGGAAAATGAAAGAGCGGACAGGTTGGCTAGCTGCGCTGTCATTGACGACGGTCAACCAATGGATCAGAATGACGTCATCAATGTTCTCCGAGATGTGGGAACGGTACAGGACTTTGACAACCGTTGAGTCCACGTCACTCTTTCAGATGAAAGAGATGGGAGTTAAGATTGACACAACCAGAAACGATAAATTGGTGGGCGTATAAGAAGACTGATAAATACACATAACTGCGGTCGTCAGTCGCTGGACACTTCGAGACTTGCTGAAGAGTGGATCTGAGCACCTATGGACATACTCGGAGTGCAATGATGATGACCTGCAAATAACTCAATAACTCATGTTGAAGTAATACAGTTTGAGGAATCAGTGTTTACGTCAGCATAAGGATATTGTTATACGAAGTTATAAAGGGAGGACTTCAAACTACTTTCTATATGGAGATACCAGAGCAGCAATTTGGATTTAGAATACAACAGTGGGACAAGAGAACCATTGTGTACGTCAGCATAAGGATATTGTTATCTATCTATCTATTGACCTCTAGAGCCGTTGCCGGCCCATAGGGCGTAGACGAAGATACACCTTCTCATATCTGAATTTTTGTTCTAGCAGTTTTCTTAGATATTTTATCAAATCTCGCCATTTGTCTCTGTTCTGTGCAAGCAGCTCTATCTCATTGAGGGAGCCGAATTCTGCTGCTCTTGCCTCTCTCATCAATGTTCTTCTCAGTGTCTCCCTGGGTCTTCCTCTTTTTCTCTTATCTGTTGTTTCCCAAATGAGGGCCTGCGTTGCTATTCGGTTATTATCTCTTCTCATCACATGTCCAACATATGACCATCGTCTTTTCTTTATTACTGAAGATATTAGTGGTTGATTGGCGATTTCTCTAATTTCCTTGTTTGTTTTGAATTCGTTCCACGCTATACCAAGTATTTTCCTTAGACATTTACTTTCTAATGCGTTCAACTTTGTTTCTATATCTCTTGTTGTTTTCCAGCTTTCACACGCATACGTAAGGGTTGATAGTGTTTTACGAAGTTATAAAGGGAGGACTCCAAACTACTGTCTCTATGGAGATAACAGAGCAGCAATTTGGATTTAGAATATATCAGTGGGACAAGAGAACAATGTTCTGCATCAAAGACGATAATTTAAAAAAAAGTCTACAGACATGAGCAAACCAAGTTACATATGCGTCATGGACTACAGCAAAGCTTTCTACAAAATACACAATGAAAAACTAATACAATAGAATGCCTGAAAGATATGCATCTCGATGACTCGGGTACGAAGCTCATATGTAATGTATGCCGGGAATATCCATCTATAATAAGAAACAAAAGTGAGAACTATGCAATTATTGATATAAAAATGAGAAAATGAGTAAGGCAGGGCTGCTTCTATCTCCATGCTTGTTCAACGTATACACTGATCAGATCTATAAAGACATCTTGGAGAGGCCAGGCCTACACATCTTCTTCTTCCACTGCTGTCCTTCCTCATTTGCCTTTCAGCGTCGAAGGAAATGTAATCAATTTTGTTTCTTAATTCTAATGAAGACAGTGTGGCCATTATGGATGTTATTTAATACTGTCTTATACCCCGAACGTTCTAACATATAGTCTATGTGTTGTAATTTTACATATCAAATGTACACCTCACATTTCCGTGATTCGATAACTATTATAGTTAGCACTTAATAAATCATTTTTGAAATGGTTTGACATAAGGCTAAACAAGCAAAGAATGGCATTCAATGAGAACACCCATTTTTTTACGAATCCGTATTCACTTTCATGCAAGTTCTATATCCCTTGACTTACAAGGTTTAGGCTAGTTATGTGAAACCTTTCCTGTGAGAGAGATTATTTAGTTTTCATTTAGAAAACACATCGCTATATATTGAAACATAACGCTATTAGAAATATATTGAAACATAACGCTATTAAAGATATATTGAAACACAACGTTATTAAAGATATATTAAAACACAACGTTATTAAAGATATATTGAAACATAACGCTATTAAAGATATATTGAAATACAACGCTATTAAAGATATATTGAAACATAACGCTATTAAAGATAAATTGAAAGACAGCGCTATTAAAGATATATTGAAACACAACGCTATTAAAGATATATTGAAACACAACACTATTAAAGATATATTGAAACACAACGCTATTAAAGATATATTGAAACACAACACTATTAAAGATATATTGAAACACAATGCTATTAAGGATATATTGAAACATAACGCTATTAAAGATATATTGAAACATAACGCTATTAAAGATTAATTGAAACATGTCTCTCTTTGCGATCAGGACTCTATCAGACCAGGACTCCAGACACTCACATGAAGACAGCTGTCAGGTTAAGTGTGTTGATCGCCCCCACAGGCAGAACATCATAATTAGAGTCTGCCAGGTCCACTTTGATTGAACACCCGTTAATACGTTGCACTGTGTTCTGCGCCAGTCGCCCAGTGCATCCGATTTCAGCCAGCATTTTATTCAGGTTTGCATTCCTTAGCCTTTGATTGTCCCCAATCCTTCTGCAAGGCAGCAGATGATCTTTTCTGTAGGGGAATTCTGCCCTTAGATGGTCGGCCCTCCCAGGTTTACGAGCACCATCTGCCCGAGTCACTAGAGGTGACCAACACAGACATGCACACACAAAGATAGAAGATGTGACCAACACAGACCTGCACACAGCGACACAAGGCATGACCAACACCGACACACATGAAGACACATGACACATGACGAACATAAACATGCACATAAAGACATGAGATATGACCGACATAGACATGCACGACACGTGCCCAACATAGACATGTTATTAAAGATATATTGAAACACAAAGCTATTAAAGATATATTGAAACATAACGCTATTAAAGATATATTGAAACACAACGCTATTAAAGATTTATTGAAACATAACGCTATTAAAGATATATTGAAACATAACGCTATTAAAGATATATTGAAACATAACGCTATTAAAGATATATTGAAACACAACGCTATTAATGATATATTGAAACATAACGCTATTAAAGATACATTGAAACATAACGCTATTAAAGATATATTGAAAAATAACGCTATTAAATATATATTGAAACACAACGCTATTAAAGATATATTGAAACATAACGCTATTAAAGATGTATTGAAACCCAACGCTATTAAAGATATATTGAAAAATAACGCTATAAAATATATATTGAAACACAACGCTATTAAAGATATATTGAAACATAACGCTATTAAAGATGTATTGAAACATAACGCTATTAAAGATATATTGAAACACAACGCTATTAAATATATATTGAAACATAACGCTATTAAAGATGTATTGAAACACAACGCTATTAAATATATATTGAAACATAACGCTATTAAAGATGTATTGAAACATGTTATTAAAGATATATTGAAACATAACGCTATTAAAGATATATTGAAACATTCCATTAAAGATGTATTGAAACATAACGCTATTAAAGATATATTGAAACATTCTATTAAAGATATATTGAAACACAACGTTATTAAAGATATATTGAAACACAACGCTATTAAAGATGTATTGAAACATAACGCTATTAAAGATATATTGAAACACAACGCTATTAAAGATATATTGAAACTCAACGCTATTAAAGATATATTGAAACATAACGCTATTAAAGATATATTGAAACACAACGTTATTAAAGATATATTGAAACATAATGCTATTAAAGTTTTATTGAAACATAACGCTATTAAAGATATATTGAAACATAACGCTATTAAAGATATATTGAAACATACCATTAATGATGTATTGAAACATGTTATTAAAGATATGTTGATATATTGAAAAATAACGCTATTAAAGATATATTGAAACACAACGCTATTAAATATATATTGAAACATAACGCTATTAAAGATGTATTGAAACATGTTATTAAAGATATATTGAAATATAACGCTATTAAAGATGTATTGAAACATTCCATTAAAGATGTATTGAAACATAACGCTATTAAAGATATATTGAAACATTCCATTAAAGATATTTGAAACACAACGTTATTAAAGATATTTTGAAACACAACGCTATTAAAGATATATTTAAACATGTTATTAAAGATATATTGAAACACAACGTTATTAAAGATATATTTAAACACAACGCTATCAAAGATATATTGAAACATGTTATTAAAGATATATTGAAACACAACGCTATTAAAGATATATTGAAACATGTTATTAAAGATATATTGAAACACAACGTTATTAAAGATATATTGAAACATAACGCTATGAAAGATATATTGAAACATAACGCTATGAAAGATATATTGAAACATAACGCTATTAAAGATATATTGAAACATAACGCTATTAAAGATATATTGAAACATAACGCTATTAAAGATATATTGAAACATAACGCTATTAAAGATATATT
Organism: Megaustenia siamemsis; assembly: GCA_032433765.1. NCBI lineage: Eukaryota > Metazoa > Mollusca > Gastropoda > Stylommatophora > Ariophantidae > Megaustenia > Megaustenia siamemsis. Next base: position 55,410,475 of record JAVIAB010000101.1, on the reverse strand, counting down.
GAAACATAACGCTATTAAAGATATATTGAAACCCCAAGCTATTAAAGATATATTGAAACATAACGCTATTAAAGATATATTGAAACATAACGCTATTAAAGATATATTGAAACATAACGCTATTAAAGATATATTGAAACCCCAAGCTATTAAAGATATATTGAAACATAACGCTATTAAAGATATATTGAAACATAACGCTATTAAAGATATATTGAAACATAACGCTATTAAAGATATATTGAAACATAACGCTATTAAAGATATATTGAAATCCCAAGCTATTAAAGATATATTGAAACATAACGCTATTAAAGATATATTGAAACATAACGCTATTGAAGATATATTAAAATAACGCCATTAAAGATATATTGAAACATGTTATTAAAGATATATTGAAACACCAAGCTATTAAAGATATATTAAAACAACGCCATTAAAGATATATTGAAAGACATCGTTTTAAAAGATATATTGGAACAAAGCGCTATAAAAGAACATATCGCTATATTATATATTAAAACACATCGTTATAGAAGATACATTTCTTAACCTTGTCTGATAATGCATCTTAACCACGTCTTAAAAAAAAAAACCAGGCTATCAGTGACATCAACTTCAATGAAATCGAATGTATTTTTTTTATCTGATCTATTACGTCTGTACACACTACGGAGGCCAACTGAGAGTATTACACAAGAGGCCCTTTTTTGGAATGCCCAGGAGAAAAGATAAATAGAAAGACCGATGAATTCTTGAAGAAGACAGATAGAAGCAGAGATGAAGATGATGGGGAAGACATAGAATGATGTTAAAAGAATGACAAAAAAAAAAAAGAAATTACTTGGAAAGTGTTTGATGAAGACCTATGCTCCATTGGGAGCTAAAAAGGTAGAAGAAGATGAAGATTAATTACTTTTGTTCCGTCATTATCTGACAGCTTTCTCATCCAATGTCAGATTACAGCTGTGACCCCAACAACAATTTGAAAACTTTACAATCTGCTCTATCTTTGAGGTTTTCAGAAGAAAGTATTTTATGCATTATTAAACACCTGATTTCTTATTGCATTCTTTATGAAAATCACAACCGTTTGTAATGTGTTTGTTGTGAACTTTATCTTTGTTTGCTCAGTCTTGAAGTGAAATGGAGTGTTCACGTTAATGTTTTAGTGCCGCTATTATAGTAATTAGCTTGATCAACGCTATTTGATTGACACATCGCTTTTGTTTAATGATCAACTTGAGTAACGCTATTTGATTGACACATCTCTTGTATAATGATCAACTTGAGTAACGCTGTTGACACATCTCTTGTATAATGAACAACTTGATCAACGCTAGTTGAATGACACATCTCTTGTATAATGATCAACTTGAGTAACGCTATTTGATTGACACATCGCTTGTATAATGAACAACTTGATCAATGCTATTTGATTGACAACATCTCTTGTATAATGAACAACTTGATCAACGCTAGTTGATTGACACATCTCTTGTATAATGATCAACTTGAGTAACGCTATTTGATTGACAACATCTCTTGTATAATGATCAACTTGATCAACGCTATTTGACTGACACATCTCTTGTATAATGATCAACTTGAGTAACGCTATTTGATTGACACATATGTTGTATAATGATCAACTTGATCAACGCTATTTGATTGACACATCTCTTGTATAATGATCAACTTGATCAACGCTATTTGATTGACAACATCGCTTGTATAATGAACAACTTGATCAACGCTATTTGATTGACAACATCGCTTGTATAATGATCAACTTGATCAACGCTATTTGATTGACACATCTCTTGTATAATGAACAACTTGATCAACGCTATTTGATTGACACATCTCTTGTATAATGAACAACTTGATCAACGCTATTTGATTGACAACATCGCTTGTATAATGAACAACTTGATCAACGCTATTTGATTGACACATCGCTTTTGTTTAATGAACAACTTGATCAACGCTAGTTGAATGACACATCTCTTGTATAATGATCAACTTGAGTAACGCTATTTGATTGACACATCGCTTGTATAATGAACAACTTGATCAATGCTATTTGATTGACAACATCTCTTGTATAATGAACAACTTGATCAACGCTAGTTGATTGACACATCTCTTGTATAATGATCAACTTGAGTAACGCTATTTGATTGACAACATCTCTTGTATAATGATCAACTTGATCAACGCTATTTGACTGACACATCTCTTGTATAATGATCAACTTGAGTAACGCTATTTGATTGACACATATGTTGTATAATGATCAACTTGATCAACGCTATTTGATTGACACATCTCTTGTATAATGATCAACTTGATCAACGCTATTTGATTGACAACATCGCTTGTATAATGAACAACTTGATCAACGCTATTTGATTGACAACATCGCTTGTATAATGATCAACTTGATCAACGCTATTTGATTGACACATCTCTTGTATAATGAACAACTTGATCAACGCTATTTGATTGACACATCTCTTGTATAATGAACAACTTGATCAACGCTATTTGATTGACAACATCGCTTGTATAATGAACAACTTGATCAACGCTATTTGATTGACACATCGCTTTTGTTTAATGAACAACTTGATCAACGCTAGTTGATTGACACATCTCTTGTATAATGATCAACTTGATCAACGCTATTTTATTGACACATCTCTTGTATAATGATCAACTTGATCAACGCTAGTTGATTGATACATCTCTTGTATAATGATCAACTTGATCAACGCTAGTTGATTGACACATCTCTTGTATAATGATCAACTTGATCAACGCTATTTTATTGACACATCTCTTGTATAATGATCAACTTGATTAACGCTATTGGCACATCTCTTGCAAGGAGATTAACTTGACTAGTAAATTTCTTGATTTGCATTTTTTACGTTTACTTTTGCATCTGAGTGTTAACAGCTACTGACAGCCGTACAATAATGCTCGTGTTGCATGGCCCAATCATTTGAACTGTTACTGCATCTACAATTCGTCTGTTGAAGTGTTGACATATTTCTTATTAAACATAATATCGTGTTCACTGTTACAGCAAATTATGCATAGGACAAATTAAAAAATAGAAAAAATGGCATGTAAGAAGCTTTACGTCATAAATGGACGACACAGATTAAACGACGTTTCGGCCCAATAGGCCTTCATCAGGAACAAACAAAAAAAAAACACACACAAAACTAATAACGAAACAACCAAAACAAAAACAATCGAAATGTGTTAAAGAAAACAAAACAAAAACAATCGAAATGTGTTAAAGAAAACAAAGTTATCTATCCTGTGTGTAAACAGAGGTCAACACTAAAAGGAAATAGCAATCAAGTGCGGCTGTCGTGAACGTACAGAAACGTGCAGAAATGTGCGCAAATGCACACAGAACTAGAGGAGTTCGCATTTTTATGCCTTAACCCTATGCGTAGGACAACGTGAATGGTGGTTACTGCTATTTAACGAAGATAGTAACACATTAATTTGCTGGTAACAATAGCTTCATATCATTTTCATCCAAAGTGTTATAGTTCAATCTATATCCCTATTATCTTTGACTATGTTCTACATTCAGATATGTATACTTTATCATTTGATCTATTGACGATCTCTACGTTGTAATTCCAAATAGTTCGGAATGTATCATCTTTCAATGTTCCATTGACTCTCTCTCCATAGTCGTGGTGTTATACTCTGACTTAAGTTTTCACTGTAGGTTTGTTTTACGGTCGAATGGTAATATCTTTATTTTATCTTCGACACGCTCCAGTTCAAACCGTAATAAAGCCAGGGCAACATACATACTTAACAAAAAAAGGACACAAAAGCCAATAACTCATTAAATAGTGGCTTAAGCGGGCAACTTTAATTGCCTCATGTTCACAATGACACCCCATACAGTTCGCGTACTTACGTAGCACATGTCTAAAACCATCTGTAAAAGTGAAAAAGTAAAAGTAAAGTACCCCCGTCACGTCAAGTGGCGTATAGGGAAATATGGTGTTAGTGACCCTATATTTTACAGACCTTGAGCACATGATTTTTTGGGTAATGTGGTCGGTATTACGCCCGTGCTGCTTTACTTTCCCAGAAAAAATCCGGTACCCATTTAAGGCTGGGTGAAACCGGAAGCCGTCGGTTGGGATCGAACCCTACTCCTTGTCCTTTATAGTCCAGTTCACTAACCACTGAGCTATCGTGGTTCTGTAAAAGTGAAACATCACAATTTATTTACGGAGCAATACATTCTTAAACACTTCAACTGGTTATTGTTGAAAATAAAACGCGCAATTTATATCTCTGAGCCGAAGACTACACAACAGGCAGTAAATATTCCAAATCATCCATGTCTCAAGTTTTGCTGCTGTTATCCGATTGACTTTGCACAACACCCGAAGTCTACACTGGTCAATGAATGATGATATCCTATGACTAAGGACAGTTCAGTTGCGTTCACTGTCAGTGCTTATACGCCTTATGTCTTTTGACGTGTGCTGTGTTTGCTACAATGGGGACTAAAACTGCCTTTCTTTGTTTATATATTTGAAGAGACATTGAATCGGATGATTCCACTGGCACGGGCGGTTTGAGCAATCATGGATTTCCATTAGTTAGTAGTGATGCTGGTGGCCCTTGATAACAATAGCTGTAATTCTTCACTTGACGTATTTCCCTATTTTGGTCAAGCCAGAAAAAGCAAAGGAAAAACAAGAGAAGAGAACATATTTAGCAACTTCTCCAAATGACAAAATAAACGATTATCGATTGAAACTAAGATATGCATCAAAAGGCGGAGAGATCTATAGAGAGATTAATAATAGAGAGATCAACACAGAGATTAATAATAATGAGATCTACATGAGATTAATAAAAGAGATATCTATAGAGTGATCAATAAGAGAGAGATCTATTGAGGGATTAATAAAAGAGAGATCTGTAGAGATATTAATAATATAGAGATCGATAGAGAGATTAATAATAGAGAGATCGATAGAGAGATTAATAAAGTAGATATTCTAGAAATGTGCGAAATAAAATGGTTAGGAACAGAAAGCATAAAACTAAACACAGGAGAAATGATTTTATCATCAGGACTCCAGGAACCTGGAGCACAATATAGTGAAGGGGTAGTTATAATGTTGACAAGGTCAGCACAGAAAACAATGATAACATTGGAAGAAGTAGTATACATGCATACATATATATATATATATATATATATATATATATGACGAACACACACACACAGGTCAATATCAATACCTTCATTAAAGATAAGAAAGGGAATCAGCTAGTAATATATAGGAATAGTGCAATATAGTACTAGTAATATAAAGAAATAGAAGGAGCACTTCGATGAACCCTGAGCAGACCCGGCCCAAATAGCCCTCCAAATATACTACCAGCAGAGGAAGGGTTACACGGAGTTTTCTGCAGAAAAACAATTATCTGCGGGAAGTCTAGCAAGGAAGAAATAATGAAAACCATCAAGCTATTAAACAATGGTAAAGCCACGGAAAAATGAAAATATCTTATGCAACAAATATAAGTCAAGAGATGTGAGAAAGATAGTTCATCGGGGCTATATAGAACCAATTCTGCCCTATGGAAGCGAATCATAGACAGTGGACAAACAAATGAAAAGACGATTAGAGGCCACAGAGGTGGGATTTCTCAGAAGAATGTTGAAAGTTCCCTGAACAGCTAAAGAGACCAATGAAGAAATTCTCAAAGAGGCAAACACAAAAAGGGAACTCCTAAAAAACATCAGAAAGAAGCAATCAACATTTTTTTTTTTTGGGGGGGGGGGACATATCATGAGAAAAGGAAAGTTGGAATACTTGGTTACAACTAGCAAAAAAAGGAAGGAGAAATCGCGGACGACAAAGAGAGAAAATACTGGATAGCTTGGTGTCATGGCATGGTAAACAGTTAACAACAGAACTGATACGATGTACTGTAAATAGAAGATTGTGGAAGGACATGATCGCCTACGCCATCCTGTATGGCACATGATGTTGATGATGACAGCCATGGGTCCAACAAATATTCCTTCAGAAGCCATCCAAGCAGATATTAACACCTCTACCAAGATGTTACATAATCTACTAGATACAATTTGGGAGAGAAAAGAAATACCTAAAGTCTTTTGTGGTTATATACAATATTTTCTCATGAATGAAATATTTCATCACTTAAACCATGAATACTTACATCAGATAACCAGTACTGAAGCTGAGAAGTACATGTAATTATATTGTAAATAACAAAACAACTTTTCCACTTTTCGTTATAGACAACCGTTCGTGTTTATAGGAGCACATATCTCCTCTGTCTCTGTCGCTTGCGTCCTACGCTCAACAGTTATCATCATCATCATGTGCAATACCCTTTGACGTAGGCGATCATGTCATTCCACAGTTTTCAATCCACAGTGTACCGTATCATTTATGTTGTTGACTGTTATCCGTGCCATGACATCAAGATTTCCAGTATCCTCTCTCTTTGTCGTCCGCGATTTCTCTTCCATTCTATTTTACCAGTTGTAACCAAGTATTCCAATATTACTCTTCTTATGATGTACCAGAAAAAATGTCATCACAGGCTTATACGGCAGCAAATCGTTCTCACACGCGGACACAAATGTTTGTCACTAATGCTTTAGTTAGTTTGCTTAATTAGTTATACAATGAAAATAAAAAAAACATACTTCTTCTATTATAATCTCAGCATGATCAAAAATAACTGTTTTAACAAATTTTACGAAATTGTTCTTCTTCTTCTTCTTTCCTTCCTCATCTGCCTTTCAGCGTCGAGGGGAGATATAATTTGCGGTCTTTTGCTCTTCTGTTCGCGTCTGCTGCTGTTATGTTTCCTAGTGCTTCTAATATTCCATCGACCCATCTTTTACGTGGTCGACCCTTGGGTCTGGTGTTCTCACAACGTTTGTTGAAAGCTCGTTGTGTTGTGTTTTGTTCTTTCTGCTTTGTCACGTGGCCAAACCATTTTATCTGTTGTTTCCTTAAATATTCTATCGCGGGGGCTATTCCTAGCTTTTTTCTCAGTTCTTCATTTCTGATCTTATCTCTCAGACTGTTTCCTGTCATTCGTCTAACACATTTCATCTCTGTAGAGGTTATTTTTCTTATTGTTCATATGGTCCAGGTCTGGCATTGGTAGCACAACGAAATTGTTAAAAGTTGAATATTGCATCTCTCGACACTCTCAGATTTAACAATGTCTGATCTTTTCATTGCGAACATTATCTAATACTATATTATTTATATCAAATAATGACTTCGGCTAAATGAAATTACGGTTTGTGTGTCGTGTGTGACAAAGTAAAACCACTTCAATAAAATATCACTTCTAAGAAGAGGTGGTATGTACTAGGTTCAGATTATCTTCAAATATGAACTCGCTCGATTTCAAAGGTAAGAACTAAATTTGTCATTTTTATATAAAAACTAAGAGCTATGGACATTACTTTGACTATCACTTGTTGACCATCTTTAGGACATGATGTCGATGTCATGTATTAGGTCCTGCAAAAACATTGAGTTATTGAGCTATTGAGTTATTGAGCTATTGAGTTATTGAGCTATTGAGCTATTCAGATATTGAGCGATTGAGATATTGAGTTATTGAGTTACAGAGTTATTGAGCTATTGAGTTATTGAGCTATTGAGATATTCAGATATTGAGTTATTGAGTTACAGAGTTATTGAGCTATTGAGTTATTGAGCTATTGAGCTATTTAGTTATTGAGCTATTGAATTATTGAGTTATTTGTGGGTCATCATCATTGCACTCCGAAATGTCCATAGGTGCTGAGATCCCCTCCTCAGCATGTCACGAAGTGTCCAGCGACTGACGACTCCAGTTCTATGTTGGTTGATAAGTCTTCGTACACACCCACTAAGTTTCTCATTTCTGGCTGTGCCCGCCTTAGCTCCCATTTCCATCATCCGAAGAAGTGACGTGGATCTGTGTTTGTCGAAGTCCTGTGCTCTTCCCACATATCAGAGGGCATTGATGATGTCCGCCCAATCCATTCATTGCCCGTCCTCAACGGCAGCTCAGCTAGCCAACCTGTCCGCTCTTTCATTTTCCCGTACTCCCGCATGTCTAAAAACATGAACTCATCTAACCAATTTTTGTATTCTAATATTACCAGCACGAATAGAGATCTCATGTGAGGCTACCTTCGGTCGACAACGGAGTGTCGACAAAGAGCTGATCAAAGACATCGTTTCAGTCGATCAAATGGTGTCTCTGGATAGAACATGTGTCAAAGAAAACCTGACTAACAGTATCATGGATACTTATCATTTCAGAGGAAGAAGTTTACAACCCTCGGAAAATATAAATAAATAAACATCAGAAAAAAAAGAACAACAGACAGCACAAAGCAGGTTTCTATATTTCAATATCTTTATCAATATTGTTCTATTTATGAATGGGACCCGCATTGGTTAAATGCTACCTGCTTCTCTCACAATTCTATACCACTTGGCAAAATAGAAAACTGAGAACTAAAACAGAGGTCGTAATTTACAACGCCGGCATTATCAGTGTCCTTTTACATGGCAGCGAATCATGGACAACTGAAGTTCAGCGGAAGAGAATGATAAATCCATTACCTACACGATGCCAAAGCCGTATTCTTGATATCCTCAGGAAGGACAAAGTGACAAACGGGAAGGGCTTCACACACGCAGGACTCGAAAACATCTACACGGTTTTCACTCAGCTTAGGTTGCGCTGGATTGGTCACTTACACCGCATGAATAATGGCCGCATACAAAAGGAGATATTGGCCCTTTACGTGTTATTTCTTGTGATTTTTTTTTTTTAAGGTTTTGATATTGTCTAGGAGCTTATCTCAGGGTTATACCAATGTTTGACAAACATACAAATAGTTAGCTGAGTGACAGTATACCAAGCATTCGGCTTCTCGTGACAAGGCGCAGTGCCATGGAGTACGGGGTCGATCCTGCTCCGGACCATATATTGTTCTTTGTTTTTTTTCTGTTGTTGTTTAATTGTCATTTTTTTCCGAGTGCTAACACATACCTTTTCCTTCTATGATTCCCTATTATCGCCTCGGAAGTTTCCCTATACAATAATATTTATTTATTATTATTTGTCTTCAGTTTGACAAACACACTCGGCTACAGGAAGAACAAGTCAGGCACACCGATCCACACGTTTTTCCTTCTTTTTGTATGAGTCTTTTCTCTTCTCTGCTTTGCCGTAGTGCGGGTTCAAATAATGTTATGCCATTTTTTTTTAAATAGAAGCACTCAATGATGTGCGATTTCTTACCAAATGTTCCCTGTCATTTTATTACATGGAGAAATCATCCGAAGTTGATGTAAAAAAAACACTCAATTTCGTTGTTTTGATAAGGGTTCTATTACTACAACATTCAGAGTCAACTCTGACTGACTGAGGCTACTACTGTTACTAAATTATTACCATGATTTAATTATTTATTAACATCTATAAAATAGAACAAATCCAGGGAATTATGACGTTTCAACTAGGATGGTTAGAAAGGGGAGATAATATATGTTTGAACGATTAATGTTCGGTGTTAATACTTTCTTGTTTATAGTGAAAAAAGCAAAAATAAAGGACCCAACCTTAATAGCAAAAAGACAGAAGTAATGGTAACAAAAATGAAAAAGACATCACCTCAGAGCAAAATAAAGACAAGTGGAACAATATTAAAACAGGGAAATGAATTTAAATATTTAGGACTTTGTTAACTTCAGACGGAAGATGTACAAAAGAGGTGAGATGGAGAATGGCTCAGGCAAAAGCAGCTTTCCAAAAAATGAGGAAAATACTGTGCAACCTATTTTTGACAATAGAAACAAGAAAAAGAGTTCTTAAATGTAATGTAGAGCCAGTCTTAACATACGGATGTGAATCATGGACAATAGGACAACAGACAAGAAATTCACTGGAGTCTGTAGAAATGTGGTTTTACAGAAGAATGTTGAGAATACCATGGACAGCTAAGAAGAGTAATGACATCGTTCTGAAAGGGGTCAAAGCAAAAGGAGAGCTAATTTCCTATATTAGGAAGAAACAATCATCATTTTTTGGCCATGTAATGAGAATAGAAAAAAACTTGAATATATTGTAACAACTGTAAAAATTGAGGGGCGAAAAGAAAGAGAACAGCAAAGATAAAAAAAAACCAGACAGCTTAAGAGAATGGCTTGACAGAAGGTCAACAACAGAAATGATAAATAACTGTCGAGATCAAAAGTTGTGGAGAGATATGATCACCTATGCCAGCAGGCCCGGAACTTGATGATGATGATATAAATAATGTCTCGCTGTGATCAACACCGTGTGAAGAAATACGCCTCGAGGACAACCGTAAAACACCGTTACTATGGAGACGTTTTCAGCAATAGGAGCTATAAACATCAGACGTGTTTCTACACACAACTGCCACTGCTCGCGATGTTGAAGACGTCACGCTAGATGGAGACTGTTCCTATGTTTCCCTTTCAGCCTACTGGCCTATTTATTTAGACAGCGGTGTAATTCTAAAGATTACATCGTCTTTACTACATCGCCAGTCATCATAGATGTAACTCTGCCGCTGCGTCACATTCTGGTTAGCTTACTATCCAGTTTACTTACTTCACTCGACTTGTACGTTTCCTACAAGAGAAGATGTGATATAGTTACATTACAAATAAAAATAATCAACATTTATAAAAACAATTCGTTTAAATACAATTTCAAGAAGACAAATACGATTTTGGGTTATATTATACAGCAGCCTTCTAAAAGTAACCTTGGGATGGAAAGTACAAAATAAAAGAGACAGAGGCAGACCAAGACTAACATGGATGAGTAACATAAAAAGTGCACAAATCACCATATGACAAACCTGCACTATGAAAGCAAGAGATAGTACGGAATGGCGCTCCTTTGTAGACAATGTTCATGCGGAGATGACACTCAATGACGATGATAACAATAATTACAGTTTATTTCCGTTAATCTTTAATTTCCTTTGAAAAGCATAGCTAGAAATGTTTCATTTTCTAAACTGTTCCTGTCGCTTTGTTAACCTTACCATATTCTTAACTGTCAAGATAATGTTGTTGTCATGGTATTTACCCCCTTTTTAATGTCACTGTTGTATTCTTTTTCCTCATCCAGTACCTGAAAGTCGTTAGAGCACCAATGATAAATTTCTTCATCATTATCATCATCATCATCATCATCATCATCATCACTATGCTCTATTCGTCTCTATCTTTAAACATTGTTTCCGACTTTGTAATGTCTAGTCATGTTCATTCTTTGATATTATTTGTTCGTCTCTTTTATCCGTCTAAATCTTCTTCTCCATCATTTCAGTTCTTTGCAGAATGTTGTTAACTGTATTTATTTTTCATTATAAGTTCCATCACGAGACATGATGGAACTTTTATTATATTCTAGAACATAGATCAATATTTATCCCCTGTCATGGCAGATAGCTATATTCTGACATAGCTGTATTCGTTCACTTGTTGCATGTTATCGCCATCCTTTCTACGTGAACTATTACAAATTCATTATGTACAGAGCACATTGACGGTAGCATATTCACTTGTATATCAGTTCAAGAACAAAATACTTACTGGCGTTATTTCTGGAGATGCAGTCTGGTATATAATAAAAAAATAACTTTAGTTCAGAAAACACATGAGTCAATATAAGCATTCGTCATTTAAGTTTCAAACATTCAAATTATCAACTGTTTTCTAGTGAATGGTTTATCGTTCTTCTCGACCTGTTTAGTAATATGTCAAAGCAGGTTGATATCATTTCTCACATTCGCCATTATTTATTAAACTAATGTACACATTTTCAAAAGTTATTTGTTTTAGAAAACTATACCTATTACCACCAAGAAACAACTTATACATAATATGTTCATTTCAATATCGCGCTACCATCGTCAAACAGGGACACTTACGTCGGAACACCAAAAGCATAACGAAAGGGACGTATACCATCAACTATCAAGATGGGATCAAGTCATCATACTTCGCCTACGCACTGAACACAATAGAATGAGAAATCATGTTCACAAAAATCAAAATAGGTACAACCAGCCTATGGCACTGTACACTGGACAATATGACAACAAAACATGATCTACAGGATTGCGCCCAGTACACAGACCTGTGAAGAGCAATGTGGTCCACACCCACCTCCCTGGAAAAGAAACTATATGGGGCAATCGAGTCACTTAAACAAACAGCTGACTTCATGAGAGAGTCTGGAATCGTACTCTGATTGAGTCTTGATCGCAGAGAGAGAGAGAGAGAGAGAGAGAGAGAGAGATATCTAGTCATAAGCGAAAACTTGTCAATACAGAGATGCGATGTCTAAGAAAAGTACTTGGACTAACCAGAAAAGACGGATTCAGAAATGATGTTATAAGAGAAAAAAATAAAAAAAAGTCGGCACTCAACCAATCTTAAACTACAACCGCTAACAACAAATAAACTGGTTTGTCCATCTAGAATGATTGGCGTGTGATTACTTACCATAGAAGGCATATATAAATATTAATAGAGGAGAAGGGAGTAAAGCAAGAGACAGATCCAGAGTAAGATGGACAGTACAATCAAAGAAACAATACAACAAAATCAAACGAGAATGAATGAAGCCGCCAAAGGGTGAGATTTATAACTTTATATCGCCCTCGACACCCGAACGGGTACAAAGGAAAGTGAAGAAAGATGAAAGTTTGCTTCAGAAGTGACTTGTATCATGGCCTCTTTTTTCTTTTTCTTCTTTTCTCTTTTCACTGATACCTAAAAGGTGTCGTGGTTTATATCATTTGTCGTTCTTGAGCTGCTCAAACTGTCTGAATTAGTGATTTTCCTTTGTTGTTACATGTCTCTGTCACTGCATCTATCCGTCTTCTTCTGGGTCTTCCTCTTGGTCTTTTCCCATGCATTCTTGAGAAGAACGCCCTTGATGGTGAATGGTAAGAGTTCATTCTGACCAGGTGGCCAAACCGTTTAAGTTGTTGTTGTTCTATATATTCTTGGCAGGGTTTAGTTCCTACCATTTTTCTTATGGTTTCATTTGGTATTCTATCTCTTCTTGTGTTGTTTGTTACTTTTCTCAAGCATCGCATCTCACATGTATTGATCTTTCTTCAATGGGATTTAGAAAGAGTCCATGTTTGACTTTCATACACAATGTTGGTATGAAAATGTTGTTTATTATTTGTTGTTTACCTGGCATAGAAATGTGTGGATGTCTTAGCAATGGTGAAAGCTGGTATGTGACAGCATTTGCTTTTTTGCATTCTTATGTCAACTTCTCTGTCTAATTTTCCATCTTCTGTGAACATTGTGCCTAAATACTTGAATTCTTCTACTTGTTTTAATTCTTTATCTTTGATCTTAATGTTAAGTGGGTATCTTAATTTGCAAATGTATCATTGTCACAATGTATCATTGCCAGAATGTATCATTGCCACAATGTATCATTGCCAGAATGTATCATTGCCACAATGTATCATTGCCACAATGTATCATTGCCAGAATGTATCATTGCCACAATGTATCATTGCCAGAATGTATCATTGCCACAATGTATCATTGCCAGAATGTATCATTGCCACAATGTATCATTGCCAGAATGTATCATTGCCAGATTGTATCATTGCCAGAATGTACCATTGCCAGAATGTATCATTGCCAGAATGTATCATTGCCAGAATGTATCATTGCCAGAATGTATCATTGCCAGAATGTACCATTGCCAGAATGTATCATTGCCAGAATGTACCATTGCCAGAATGTATCATTGCCAGAATGTATCATTGCCAGAATGTACCATTGCCAGAATGTATCATTGCCAGAATGTATCATTGCCAGAATGTACCATTGCCAGAATGTATCATTGCCAGAATGTATCATTGCCAGAATGTACCATTGCCAGAATGTATCATTGCCAGAATGTATCATTGCCAGAATGTACCATTGCCAGAATGTACCATTGCCAGAATGTATCATTGCCAGAATGTATCATTGCCAGAATGTACCATTGCCAGAATGTATCATTGCCAGAATGTATCATTGCTTAACTTAAATAATTCTGATGTGCTGTTTTAAAATAGTTAATGGTATTAACCTGCTGGCTCTAGTTTCTATAATGTTACACAGCTGACGTCATACCTATGCGAAGGAAGCACGCTTCATTTTTTTCTCAAGGATTAACAATTAGTATTTTTAATTTACGTTGTTCCTCTTCTTAATCAACTGAGCTGAAGTCGGAGAATAGGAAACTAACAAGAGATCTCCACCCAACACTGTCTGGGGCAAGCATGGACAACTCTCTACGGAGATCTGCTAGCATCTTTCATTTCATCATATATGATTCATCATTTCATTGACAGTTATTAGTTTTGGACCATGAAATGAGAAGGGTACAGCTGGTATATATTGTGGCGACTGGCAATATTGAGAGACGAAAAGATAGAGAGAAGCAAAGAGAAAGGTTACCAGGCAGCCTAAGAGAATGGCAGAAAGTCAACAACAGAAATGATAATAACTATTGAGGTCAAAAGTTGTGGAGAGACATTTGATGATGATGATGATGATGATGAAAAGCTCACTGGCGAATAAGTGTAATGGCTGATCAACATTTTTTTATGCAATGCTACAATCATCATGTACCGGGCCTACTGGCGTAGGTGATCGTGTCTCTCCACAACTTTCGATCTCGGCAGTTCTTTATCATTTCTGTTGTTGACCTTCTGCCAAGCCATTTTCTTAAGCTGTCTGTTATTGTCTCTCTTTGCTTCCCTCTATCTCTTCGTCCCTCAATTTTTCCAGTTGTTACAGTATACTCCAATTGTTCTCTTCTCATTACGTGGCCAAAAAATGCTGCAATATTTTACTTAAAAGTGAGTCTATTTTGTAGCAATGGTCATTTCTTGCACGACTATTCCACTGGCAGAGTAAACGACGCTACTTATTGTATTCAACCGGAAGTGCAATAAAAAAAAGCGACCTCTTCCATGTCATCTGGGAGCAACAGCTGTTCTGAACATAACCTATACCTGAGAGAGAAAGCTCTGTGATGAACGTAATCTATGCACAAGAAAAGCGGTTTAATATTTAATGGTTTTGCTTCTATGACCAACACAAGAAAAGACGTAAAGGGGCCCAGAGATGGGATTTTTCAGAATAATTGTTACAGTTCCCTTGGAATCTAAATAGAATAACAAAAAAAAGTCCACAAAAAGGCCAACACAACAAGGGAGCTCCTATAAAAACATCAGAAAGAAACAATCCACAATTTTCGAACACATCATGAGAAGAGGAAAGTTGGAATACTTAGTTACAACTGGCAAAATACAGGGGAAGAGAGATCGCTGACGACAAAGAGTGAAGATACTAGATAAATTAGGCTTGTATCACAGTAAACAGTCAACAAGAGAATTTATTCGATGCACTGTGGAAAAACAGGGAGCCGCGATAGCTCAGTGGTTAGTGAACTGGACTACCACGGACAAGGGGTAGGGTTCGATCCCAACCGACGGTCTTCCAGGTTCACCCAGCCTTTAATGGGTATCGGATTTTTTTCTGGGAAAGTAAAGCGGCACGGGCGTAATACCGACCACATTACCCCAAAAATCATGTGCCGAAGGTCTGTAAAATGTATGGTCACTAACACCACTTGGCGTGACAGGGGTACTTTACATTACTTTTTTTTTTACTTTGGATAGAAAATTGTGAAATGACATGATCGCCTATACTAACCGGTGTGGCACATGCTGATGATGACCCTCCTCTTTGTTAGACCCGAGTGACAAAGAAACCAACCGTAAAAAATCCGTTAGATCGACATATCTAAGACATATAAGACATATACGACATATAAGACATATAAGACATATAAGACATATACGACATATAAGACATATAAGACATATAAGACATATACGACATATAAGACATATACGACATATAAGACATAAGACATATACGACATATAAGACATATAAGACACATAAGACATACACGACATATACGACATATACGACATATAAGACATATAAGACATATAAGACATATAAGACATATAAGACATATACGACATATAAGACATAAGACATATACGACATATAAGACATATAAGACATATAAGACATATAAGACATATAAGATATAAGACATATACGACATATACGACATATAAGACATATAAGACATATAAGACATATAAGATATAAGACATATACGACATATACGACATATAAGACATATAAGACATATAAGACATAAGACATATACGACATTTACGACATATAAGACATATAAGACATATAAGACATATAAGACATATACGACATATAAGATATAAGACATATACGACATATAAGACATATAAGACATATAAGACATATACGACATATAAGACATATACGACATATAAGACATAAGACATATACGACATATAAGACATATAAGACACATAAGACATACACGACATATACGACATATACGACATATAAGACATATAAGACATACACGACAAATAACAAATAACACAATTACTAATGTTTACATTTACGTCAGTTCTGGAAGAAACCAGAAAAAACTTACAAGGTTTTTGCCACATGGAGGCTGGTTTATAAAGGTAGAAACAGAGTTTCCATTAGAAAACACATCATAAACACAGACTTTCAATCATGAAAGTTACACAACAAACCAATATATCTTCTATGCTCTCGTTATTATCATTGCAAGTTAATCTATTGTCTGTGCCTCTACTGTCCCATTTTTTGTGTGTGTCTATGTTCTCAGTATCTGTACTTACAATGCAATACCTGCTGTGTGACCAACCATATTTTATTATTTACATCATATTCAAGGTACAATCGTTATATACCTATGAGTTGGTAATTCGGATGATTCCACTGGCACGGGCGGTTGAGCAATTATGGATTTTAATTCGTTTGCTGTGATGCCGAGGCCTTCCATAACCAATAACCAATAACCAATACCTATATTGTTGAACTACTCTTTTATTTATTTATATTTTCTAAAAAGTTGTAAAATCAACCAACTAAATTCGTTCATTCTCTCGAAGTACTTCAATTGTGTAATCAATATACCTCGGAGATAAGTTTGATCGCAGCCTATGTTTTCGGGACCACGTCAGCCATGTGATAACAAAATCCTGCAAAGGATTAGCCGTCTTTAAGGTCATGGCAGCTGCCAACATCGAGCAGAGGCTGCTTACTCTTCTGCTCCAGGGATTAGTCCTCGCACCAATCGAACATGCCATGGCAATTCTTACTGTCAGTACGACTCCAATTGATAGGCTGAAGAAAATACAAAATGAAGCAATGCGCATTGTCTTGGGATGAACAAAGGACACTCCCTATGAAGCAATGAGGTATCTTCTTGACTTTCCAACCATGGATGACAGAATCAAGATCTGGAGACCACGAGCATACCTGAAGATTAGTACAGATACAGAGCATCCATTGCACCACGTTCTCAACACAGAGAAAGGTGCCAGGCTAAAAAGAGGCAAAGCATGGGTGTGCCGAGAGAAGATGTCATCAAACAGGTCTGTGGGCTTACCAATATCAGCGTTGGTAAGCAGTGGATACCGATGCCTACGTCATTCAAGGGGACTTTCTCGTGTATTGTCACACTCGACAAGAAAAGTGGGGAACAGAACCCGGCCGTGGTTAATGCTGAGGACAACGGTCTCATCTGCGATAACACTGATGAGAAATATGCAGTCATCTATACAGACCGGATCTGTAAGATGACACCAAAGTAGTGCATGGGCATTTATAGCACGCTCGGCAGGCAGAATAGTCAAGGAAGACAGTGGTGCATACGTCATAACCACGAGTAGTATGACAATGGAGTTGATGGCAGTGACCAAGGCATTTAGATGGTTAGAGTCACAAGACTGCACCCACGCATGTATACTGAGTGATTCGATGAGCATGATTAAAAAAGTGTAGGCGGGCTCTGTACGCATGCAATGGGTAGAGTCGTTGCAGAAATCCAAAATACGTAAGTTCACCTTTGTTTATGTCCCTGGACATGCGGAAGTACGGGCAAATGAAAGAGCAGACAGGTTTGCTAGCTGCGCTGTCGTTGAGGACGGACAACCAATGGATCCGGCGGACATCATCAAGGCCATCCGAGATGTGGGAAGAACACAGGAATTTGACAAACACTGATCCACGTCACTTCTTCGGATGATGGAAATGGGAGTTAAGATGGGCATAGCCAGAAATGAGAAACTTAGTGGCCGTGTAAGAAGACTTATCAACCAACATAGAGCTGGAGTCGTCAGTCGCTGGACACTATAGGAATTACTGATGAGGGGATCTGAGCACCTATGGACATGTTCGGAGTGCAATGATGATGACCCGCAAATAACTCAATCATTTTACGTAAATTCTTTATGGTCACGTCACTTTAGTATGTGAGTGTATCTTCCAGCCGATAGCATTCAAGAAAAAGACGAATAGGTTCAATCGATCGGAAGTTGTTAAACAATATCACATAATACGTTACATACAAGTAAATACAAGTTAATTATATCAGAAATTAAACTAAAACACGCATACGGGGTATAGTATAATAAGTAATAGAAAACTGGATACAGTTCTTTGCAGCGGGAGGCAATCTGATCGTCAGAACTGGATTCAGGTGAGCAAGCGTTTCGGACCTTCAGCTTCATGACACGCTAAGACAAGTGGGCCTGTCTGGGTCATGACTCCCAGACGTCGACCTCCTGTTTGCATTGTCTCTAAAGCTTGTAATATATTCAGCACAAAAAAACTACACTTACTCTACGCTATATTTCTGGTTGAATCTACGGTCTCCACAGGGTTGTATACTTGTCTTAACTTTAATCCAGGACAAAGAAGTTTCTTTGTGGTGACAGCAGTCTAAGATGACTTTTTTTACCGGTCATTTATATGCACTCGAGTATAGACAACTTTTTGTTATGGCGCACACGATGGAGTGGATCAGTGGCTGATCTTCTTCCTTTTCTTTTCTCTTTTCACTGATACCTAAAAGGTGTCGTAGTTTATATCATTTGTCGTTCTTAAGCTGCTCGAACTGTCTGAATTAGTGATTTTCCTTTGTTGTTACATGTCTCTGTCACTGATACCTAAAAGGTGTCGTGGTTTATATCATTTGTCGTTCTTGAGCTGCTCGAACTGTCTGAATTAGTGATTTTCCTTTGTTGTTACATGTCTCTGTCACTGATACCTAAAAGGTGTCGTGGTTTATATCATTTGTCGCTCTTGAGCTGCTCGAACTGTCTGAATTAGTGATTTTCCTTTGTTGTTACATGTCTCTGTCACTGATACCTAAAAGGTGTCGTGGTTTATATCATTTGTCGTTCTTGAGCTGCTTGAACTGTCTGAATTAGTGATTTTCCTTTGTTGTTACATGTCTCTGTCACTGATACCTAAAAGGTGTCGTGGTTTATATCATTTGTCTTTCTTGAGCTGCTCGAACTGTCTGAATTAGTGATTTTCCTTTGTTGTTACATGTCTCTGTCACTGATACCTAAAAGGTGTCGTGGTTTATATCATTTGTCTTTCTTGAGCTGCTCGAACTGTCTGAATTAGTGATTTTCCTTTGTTGTTAAATGTCTCTGTCACTGATACCTGAAAGGTGTCGTGGTTTATATCATTTGTCGTTCTTGAGCTGCTTGAACTGTCTGAATTAGTGATTTTCCTTTGTTGTTACATGTCTCTGTCACTGATACCTAAAAGGTGTCGTGGTTTATATCATTTGTCTTTCTTGAGCTGCTCGAACTGTCTGAATTAGTGATTTTCCTTTGTTGTTACATGTCTCTGTCACTGATACCTAAAAGGTGTCGTGGTTTATATCATTTGTCTTTCTTGAGCTGCTCGAACTGTCTGAATTAGTGATTTTCCTTTGTTGTTAAATGTCTCTGTCACTGATACCTGAAAGGTGTCGTGGTTTATATCATTTGTCGTTCTTGAGCTGCTCGAACTGTCTGAATTAGTGATTTTCCTTTGTTGTTACATGTCTCTGTCACTGATACCTAAAAGGTGTCGTGGTTTTTATCATTTGTCGTTCTTGAGCTGCTTGAACTGTCTGAATTAGTGATTTTCCTTTGTTGTTACATGTCTCTGTCACTGATACCTAAAAGGTGTCGTGGTTTATATCATTTGTCGTTCTTGAGCTGCTCGAACTGTCTGAATTAGTGATTTTCCTTTTTGTTACATGTCTCTGTCACTAATACCTAAAAGGTGTCGTGGTTTATATCATTTGTCGTTCTTGAGCTGCTCGAACGGTCTGAATTAGTGATTTTCCTTTGTTGTTACATGTCTCTGTCACTGATACCTAAAAGGTGTCGTGGTTTATATCATTTGTCGTTCTTGAGCTGCTCGAACTGTCTGAATTAGTGATTTTCCTTTGTTGTTACATGTCTCTGTCACTGATACCTAAAAGGTGTCGTGGTTTATATCATTTGTCGTTCTTGAGCTGCTCGAACTGTCTGAATTAGTGATTTTCCTTTGTTGTTACATGTCTCTGTCACTGATACCTAAAAGGTGTCGTGGTTTATATCATTTGTCGTTCTTGAGCTGCTCGAACTGTCTGAATTAGTGATTTTCCTTTGTTGTTACATGTCTCTGTCACTGATACCTAAAAGGTGTCGTGGTTTATATCATTTGTCGTCCTTGAGCTGCTCGAACTGTCTGAATTAGTGATTTTCCTTTGTCGTTACATGTCTCTGTCACTGATACCTAAAAGGTGTCGTGGTTTATATCATTTGTCGTTCTTGAGCTGCTCGAACTGTCTGAATTAGTGATTTTCCTTTGTTTTTACATGTCTCTGTCACTGATACCTAAAAGGCGTCGTGGTTTATATCATTTGTCGTTCTTAAGCTGCTCGAACTGTCTGAATTAGTGATTTTCCTTTGTTGTTACATGTCTCTGTCACTGATACCTAAAAGGTGTCGTGGTTTATATCATTTGTCGTTCTTGAGCTGCTCGAACTGTCTGAATTAGTGATTTTCCTTTGTTGTTACATGTCTCTGTCACTGATACCTAAAAGGTGTCGTGGTTTATATCATTTGTCGTTCTTGAGCTGCTCGAACTGTCTGAATTAGTGATTTTCCTTTGTTGTTACATGTCTCTGTCACTGATACCTAAAAGGTGTCGTGGTTTATATCATTTGTCGTTCTTGAGCTGCTCGAACTGTCTGAATTAGTGATTTTCCTTTGTTGTTACATGTCTCTGTCACTGATACCTAAAAGGTGTCGTGGTTTATATCATTTGTCGTTCTTGAGCTGCTTGAACTGTCTGAATTAGTGATTTTCCTTTGTTGTTACATGTCTCTGTCACTGATACCTAAAAGGTGTCGTGGTTTATATCATTTGTCTTTCTTGAGCTGCTCGAACTGTCTGAATTAGTGATTTTCCTTTGTTGTTACATGTCTCTGTCACTGATAACTAAAAGGTGTCGTGGTTTATATCATTTGTCTTTCTTGAGCTGCTCGAACTGTCTGAATTAGTGATTTTCCTTTGTTGTTAAATGTCTCTGTCACTGATACCTGAAAGGTGTCGTGGTTTATATCATTTGTCGTTCTTGAGCTGCTCGAACTGTCTGAATTAGTGATTTTCCTTTGTTCTTACATGTCTCTGTCACTGATACCTAAAAGTTGTCGTGGTTTATATCATTTGTCGTTCTTGAGCTGCTCGAACTGTCTGAATTAGTGATTTTCCTTTGTTGTTACATGTCTCTGTCACTGATACCTAAAAGGTGTCGTGGTTTTTATCATTTGTCGTTCTTGAGCTGCTCCAACTGTCTGAATTAGTGATTTTCCTTTGTTGTTACATGTCTCTGTCACTGATACCTAAAAGGTGTCGTGGTTTATATCATTTGTCGTTCTTGAGCTGCTCGAACTGTCTGAATTAGTGATTTTCCTTTGTTGTTACATGTCTCTGTCACTGATACCTAAAAGGTGTCGTGGTTTTTATCATTTGTCGTTCTTGAGCTGCTCGAACTGTCTGAATTAGTGATTTTCCATTGTTGTTACATGTCTCTGTCACTGATACCTAAAAGGTGTCGTGGTTTATATCATTTGTCGTTCTTGAGCTGCTCGAACTGTCTGAATTAGTGATTTTCCTTTTTGTTACATGTCTCTGTCACTAATACCTAAAAGGTGTCGTGGTTTATATCATTTGTCGTTCTTGAGCTGCTCGAACTGTCTGAATTAGTGATTTTCCTTTGTTGTTACATGTCTCTGTCACTGATACCTAAAAGGTGTCGTGGTTTTTATCATTTGTCGTTCTTGAGCTGCTCGAACTGTCTGAATTAGTGATTTTCCTTTGTTGTTACATGTCTCTGTCACTGATACCTAAAAGGTGTCGTGGTTTATATCATTTGTCGCTCTTGAGCTGCTCGAACTGTCTGAAATAGTGATTTTCCTTTGTTGTTACATGTCTCTGTCACTGATACCTAAAAGGTGTCGTGGTTTATATCATTTGTCGTTCTTGAGCTGCTTGAACTGTCTGAATTAGTGATTTTCCTTTGTTGTTACATGTCTCTGTCACTGATACCTAAAAGGTGTCGTGGTTTATATCATTTGTCTTTCTTGAGCTGCTCGAACTGTCTGAATTAGTGATTTTCCTTTGTTGTTACATGTCTCTGTCACTGATACCTAAAAGGTGTCGTGGTTTATATCATTTGTCTTTCTTGAGCTGCTGGAACTGTCTGAATTAGTGATTTTCCTTTGTTGTTACATGTCTCTGTCACTGATACCTGAAAGGTGTCGTGGTTTATATCATTTGTCGTTCTTGAGCTGCTCGAACTGTCTGAATTAGTGATTTTCCTTTGTTGTTACATGCCTCTGTCACTGATACCTAAAAGTTGTCGTGGTTTATATCATTTGTCGTTCTTGAGCTGCTCGAACTGTCTGAATTAGTGATTTTCCTTTGTTGTTACATGTCTCTGTCACTGATACCTAAAAGGTGTCGTGGTTTATATCATTTGTCGTTCTTGAGCTGCTCGAACTGTCTGAATTAGTGATTTTCCTTTGTTGTTACATGTCTCTGTCACTGATACCTAAAAGGTGTCGTGGTTTATATCATTTGTCGTTCTTGAGCTGCTCGAACTGTCTGAATTAGTGATTTTCCTTTGTTGTTACATGTCTCTGTCACTGATACCTAAAAGGTGTCGTGGTTTATATAATTTGTCGTTCTTGAGCTGCTCGAACTGTCTGAATTAGTGATTTTCCTTTTTGTTACATGTCTCTGTCACTAATACCTAAAAGGTGTCGTGGTTTATATCATATGTCGTTCTTGAGCTGCTCGAACTGTCTGAATTAGTGATTTTCCTTTGTTGTTACATGTCTCTGTCACTGCATCTATCCACCTTCTTCTGGGTCTTCCTTTTGGTCTTTTTCCATGCATTCTCGAGAAGAACGCCCTTGATGGTGATTGGTGAGGATTCATTCTGACCAGGTGGCCAAACCATTTAAGTTGTTGTTGTTCTATATATTCTTGGCAGGGTTTTGTTCCTTTTTTTTCGTATGGTTTCATTTGGTATTCTATTTCTTCTTGTGTTGTTTGTTACTTTTCTCAAGCGTCACATCTCACATGTATATATAAATTGGATTTAGAAAGAGTCCATGTTTGACTTTCATATCACAATGTTGGTTTGAAAATGCTATTTATTATTTGTTGTTTAGCTGGCATAGAAATTTTTGTACGTCTTAGCAATGGTGAAAGCTGGTATGTTACAGTGACTGATAATAGCTGATAAAAATAGGGCGAGCTGAGATCTTCATTGCTTTGAACTGTCCATATTACAAACGTCGGGTGTGGCTCACCCACGGTTGATTACGTAATTTCTTATCGCTTTTCGTCAGCGCATCGGATATTCAAGGATTAAATTGTCGTTGTGAATTTGACATACGTGGGAGTTAGGTGTGGTCGATGTGTAAATTAGACTATAAATTGTCTGAACATCACATTATTCAGGGATTGTTCATGTGTCTCTGTTTTGCAAGAGCCATCATGACGCTCTTTCGGCTGACTCAGCCTTCCATAACCAAAATAACCAACCAAACCAGCAATAGCCTTCATTGTGCTTGTTCGCGTTCCCCCATTAATTCCTACCCTCTATAAAACGTCGTAGAGTAATGAGGTTCTATATTTTAAGCGCATTCTTCTTTTTTATTTCAATTTCCTGCGGAGCTTAAGTCTTCAACAAATTTTCAAAGTCGTTCTGTTTTTTGTCATTCTCTTTTGATCGTTCATATCTTTCCCGTCATCTTCATCTCTACTTCCACCTGTTCTCTCCAAAGAATGTTTTTGGTCCTCCTCTTTGCCTCCTCCACTGTGGATTCCAAATAAGGTCCTGTCGTGTAATACTCTCAATTTGCTTCCACAGTATGTTCTAGCAAGCGCCATCGATTTATCTGTTTTTATTTCACAATTTTTTAACCGGAAACACGCCATATGTGACCTATCCTTTTCGACATTTAAGTTGCTAAATTTTTTTAACGTGCGCGAGTGCACTCTAGCCCTCATGTTTATCGTCAATTTTCGAAGAGCTAGACATCGGATCTGAAAATCTAAATACCCAAAGGTCATGGGAGAGTAAAGCCACGAAGAAACCACGGATTCGGTTTTCGACAATTACCCACCTTCTGTGGTGGGAATCGAATCTGGACGTTCCTGTCCAGGGGTCGTCGTTTTATCTCTAGACCACGCAGTCCGCTATTTAAAAAATAATCTGTGCGATCTATTTTTTTTTGTCTCGGGCGGTTATCAGGTAGTTACCTTGTAGTTACCGGGTAGTTACCGTGTCTTCCATGGTGGTTATCTGGTGGTTATCGGGTAGTTATCATGACTTACCTGGTGGTTACCGGGTAGTTACTGTGTGTTACCTGGTGGTTACCGGGTTGTTACCGTGTGTTACCTGGTGGTTACCGGGTAGTTAACATGTGTTACCTGGTGGTTACCGGGTAGTTACCGTGTGTTACCTGGTGGTTACCTGGTAGTTATCGTGTCTTACATGGTGGTTACTGAGACATTTTCGTTCAGAAAAAAAATAATAATCGCCACAAGATCAATCTCTAACCGTTTCAGATCAAGCCCACTAACCATTAAACAACCGAGGCAGCATAACTGCGTGATTGCTATAACACTAAGCATAATTTATTAATGAAACTATTTTGATAACTACTTTCCTCATGTCACTGCATACACCTGTATCAACAAGTAACGTATCTACTGACGTTTGTAATTATTTCCCTGGAAAACATTTTGTTCGACAGTCTAGTGTCAATTTTGTTGCTTCCTAGTTTTCGCGGTCTTCCGAAACTGCCATATGTTGGTCAGATTTAAATTAATTACAGAAACAGGACATGCAACTAAACAGGGAATATGTATCCAACTACGTTAGAAAGCGACGCTGGAAATACCTTGGCCACGTACTCAGAATGGACGTTAGAAGGTTGCCTCATCAGACTCTTATATGGAGACCACAGGGTAAAAGAAAAAAGAAGACCGAAATAAACTCTACGTAGAATCATCATCAAAGTGAGCGCTGCTGTGGGTCTCAGAAACAATGAAGAACTACAACAGGTTCCGGATGACTGTCAGACATGGACAATTATGACTTTTATACTATATACCACATAATAGTAAAAGAAAGCAACAAGAAAGGTCTCAGTCTGAAAAGTAATAAAATAGAAGTAATGGTTTTATCGAAGAAACAATCATCACCATCATGCAGCATAAAAATATACGAGACAAATCTGAAACAAGTGAACGTTTTAAATACTTGGGCACAATAATAACATCAGATGGGAGATGCACCACAGAAATAAAAAGCAGAATAGCTCAGGCCAAAATAGCATTTCAGAAAATGAGAAATATCTTATGCAACAAATCTATGTCAATAGAAATGAGAAAGAGAGTTCATCGGTGCTATATATAACCAATTCTGACCTATGGAAGCGAATCAGGGACAGTAGACAAACAAATGAAAAGACGATTAGAGGCCACAGAGATGGGATTTCTCAGAAGAATGTTGAAAGTTCCCTGGACAGCTAAAAAGACCAATGAGGAAGTTCTCAAAGAGGGCAACACAAAAAGGGAGCTCTTAAAAAACATAAGAAAGAGGCAAACAAGATTTTACGGGCACATCATGAGAAGAAGAAAGTTGGAATACTTGGTTACAACTGGCAAAATAAAAGGAAAGAGAGATCGCGGACGACAAAGAGAGAAAATACTGGATAGCTTGGTGTCATGGCATGGAAAACAGTCAACAACAGAACTGATACGATGCACTGTAGATAGAAGATTGTGGAGGGACATGATCACCTACGCCAACCGGTAAGGCACATGATGATAATGACCACATTTTGCTCAAAAGGATAAAACATCAAGCAATCAATCCACCAATCAATGAACCACTTGTCTATTCTTCTCATACGCCATCTTTATGAGAGAACCAATCTGTTTACGCAAACGTTGACCCTATAATGCATTCACCCAAAGACACAATTTTACTGCGTCGTTGGTAGGTTACAGTAGCGGAGAAATACGGAGAGTAGAAAATGAAGAATCGTTTTATGAAAGCCAATTCACAAACTGAATCATCCCATTTCACACCCACTACAATTGTAGATCAAGTACATACCGGATGAGTGGGTTTCTTCACATACTAAAATTGGAGAAATGTAAAAGTCTTACTAACATTGGAGAAATATAAAATTTTCTTACTAAAATTGGAGAAATATAAAATTTTCTTACTAAAATTGGAGAAATATAAAATTTTCTTACTAAAATTGGGAAAATATAAAATTTTCTTACTAAAATTGGAGAAATATAAAAGTCTTACTAACATTGGAGAAAAATAAACGTTATAACTAATATTGGAGAAATATAAAATGCTCTTACTAAAATTGCAGAAATATAAAACGGTCTTACTAACATTGGAGAAATATAAAATTCTCTTTCTAAAATTGGAAAATTTAAAACGTTTTTACTAAAATAGGAGGAATATAAAACTCTCTTATTAAAATTGGAGAAATATAAAACTCTCTTACTAAAATTGGAAAATCTAAAACACTTTTACTAAAATTGGAAAATTTAAAACGTTCTTTCCAAAATTGGATAAATATAAAACTCTCTTACTAAAATTGGAGAAATATAAAACGCTCTTACTAAAATTGGAGAAATATAAAATTCTATTACTAAAATTGGAGAAATATAAAACTCTTTTACTAAAATTTTAAAATTTAAAACGTTCTTACTAAAATTGTAGAAATATAAAACTCTCTTACTAAAAATGGAGAAATATAAATCGCTCTTACTAAAATTGGAGAAATATAAAATTCTCTTACTAAAATTGGAGAAATATAAAACTATTTTACTAACATTGACACTCTAGAAATCGAAATAAAAAAAGGTCACTCCCCTGCGGTCCAGAGCTTGGTCAGCTTCTGACTGAACTAAAATAAGTGGGCGGGCTGACCAACTATACATCTCACTTAAACAGGCTGGCAGATGAGAAATAAAAAACAAGGGTTCTAAAAATATGGGGAGGTGGGTACAAGATATGTATAAACTATGTATATATAACTGTGGGTGTGCACACCGAAAATATGTGTCAGAAAGCTTGTTTACATAACTATAAATGCGTACATGCAGAAGTGTGTATATATTACCACAAAGCACGAAAGAAAAACCTGAAGGTGTCCAAATGTGCCAATAAATATAATTACAAATATATAAATACATATATTTAAGTATAGGTTAGGTAGCGTAAAAATAAAAAGTAAAGTACCCCCGTCACGCCAAGTGACGTTTGGGAATATGGTGTTAGTGGCCATAAATTTTACAGACCTTCGGCACATGATTTTTGGGGTAATGTGGTCCGCATTACGCCCGTGCCGCTTTACTTTCCCAGAAAAAAAATCCGGTACCCATTAAATGCTGGGTGAAATGGACGCCGTCGTTTGGGATCGAAACGTACCTCTTGTCCTTTGTAGTCCAGTTTACTAACCACTGAGCTATCGCGGCTCCCAGGTTAGGTAGCGTATTGGGGTAAAAATTGTGTCGTTGGTGTTCTATGTGTATGCGAGCGATATGTTCATGCCTTGGGGGGACAGTGAGCCCAACTAGGCAATTAGACGGTTCTCAAGAGTGAACCGGCTGCGATTTTTGGAGTGACACGGGATATTGCCAGCAACTTGCATGTCAGGTTTATCACTATTGCCAGTGGAGTTTAAATGGGTAGACATTGGGCTGCCAGTCTTTTGCTCAACATCACGAAGATGCTCACAAAATCGTTCACTCAGCTGTCATCCCAACTCACCCTCCTAGTTTTTATGTTGTGCGAAAGATGATTTTTCTTCGTTCATTCATTGGGAGCCGTTCCCATATAGAAGGTTGGTTACCATAAAGTGTCGTCTTCACGTCGAAAGTTGACTATACCATAGACATAGAGTGTCGTCTCCACATCGAAGGTTGGATACCACATAGTGTCGTCTCCACATCGAAGATTGGCTACCACATAGTGTCGTCTCCACATCGAAGCTTGGCTACCATATAGTGTCGTCTCCACATCGAAGCTTGGCTACCATATAGTGTCGTCTCCACATCGAAGCTTGGCTACCATATAGTGTCGTCGCCACATCGAAGGTTGGCTACCATATAGTATCGTCACCACATCGAAGCTTGGCTACCATATAGTGTCGTCTCCACATCGAAGCCTGGCTACCATATAGTGTCGTCTCCACATCGAAGCTTGGCTACCATATAGTGTCGTCACCACATCGAAGGTTGGCTACCATATAGTGTCGTCTCCACATCGAAGGTTGGCTACCATATAGTGTCGTCTCCACATCGAAGGTTGGCTACCATAGAGTGTCGTCTCCACATCGAAGGTTGGCTACCATAGAGTGTCGTCTCTACATCGAAGCTTGGCTACCATATAGTGTCGTCTCCACATCGAAGGTTGGCTACCACATAGTGTCGTCTCCACATGCGCCGCGGCTGACACACTTCATCTCTAAAAGGCTGGATCGTGGTTTGAATTTGGAGCTTTCCTTCCCGTAGGGTGGATTCCGGCCAGGTCTGTTAGACTAACCTTGTTTATGGTTTCTGTCTGGGTGTTCTCCCATAGCCTTTCTTTCTCCCGATGGTAACTAATAGGCAGCAGTGGTTTGAAGTCCCTCCCTGTGGATAGAGCTTTGAATGAGGATCTTACTGGACTTATCCCGAAGATGGACATATGGGGCGTCTTTTGTTTTCTTTTCTTTATGGAACAGTTCCACCTATTGTACCCACCCAATCCCACTAGGGTAGGTGGTCCCGCACAACGACTTACACATGAAACCAATTTAAAGTGAAAGAATCCATCCAATGGTTACAACGTATTCAAGTCTAGTCAAATGGTGTACATTCATGTCATAGTAACCTTACGATACCTACATTCGGATTAAACACCTTTTGGAATGCCTGAAATGGAAAATATTGTATTAAAAAGGAAGAGTTTAGTATCGTCGCATCATCATCATCATGTGAAATGCAGGTTGGCCTAGGCGATCATGTCCTTCCACAATCTTCTATCTACAGTGAATCGTATCAATTATGTTGTTGACAGTTTTCCATGCTATAGCACTAAGCTATCTAGTATTTTCTCTCTTTGTTGTCCGTGATGTTTCTTTCCTTCTATTTTGCCATCTGTAACCAAGTATTCCAACTGGACACTAAGAGACTTGCAGATGAGGGAATCTCTGCATCTATGGACATTTTCAATTATGATTACCCGGAAATAACTCCATAAATCACACTGGAAATCCAGACTCGCTTATGATCGTTTTTGTTTGTATCAGTGATTCGGTTGCCCCGTATTGATACCTAAGTGATGCATTATTGTCTTGCCATATAGCTGCTAACGTAACGCTAAAAAGGTCAAGATTCCATCGCGCTTTTGCAAAACTAATGGGAAATGACGTGTTAACGACCGTATTTTTGTTAGCACCATCAGGGCACCTGTGTGATCGTCATCATCAAGTACCGGGCCTGCTGGCGTAGGTGATCATTTCTCTCCACAATTTTCGAACACAAAAGTTATTTATCATTTCTATTGTGGACTTTCTGCCAAGCCATTCTCTTAAGCTGTCTGGTATCTTTTTTCTTTGCTTCCCACTATCTTTTCGTCCCTCAATTTTTCCAGTTGTTACAATATATTCCAGCTGTTCTCTTCTCATTACATGGCTAAAAATGATGATTGTTTCTTCCTAATATTGAAATTTTACACTGAGGTGATGTCTCTTTCTTTGTTGTTAC
Source organism: Megaustenia siamemsis (assembly GCA_032433765.1). Lineage (NCBI taxonomy): Eukaryota > Metazoa > Mollusca > Gastropoda > Stylommatophora > Ariophantidae > Megaustenia > Megaustenia siamemsis. Next base: position 55,380,037 of record JAVIAB010000101.1, on the reverse strand, counting down.
CATTACTTCTGTCATTCTGCTATTAAGGTTGAGTCCTTTATTTTTGCCTTCTTTCACTATAATTTTTAACATTTCTTGTAACGCATTATCACTCTTAGCGATTAAGACTGTATCATCAGCATATCTTAGATTATTTATTTTATGACCTCCGATTGTTATTCCAGACACGCCCCTTATGGATCTTAAAATAATCTCACTATAAATATTAAAGAAATCTGGTGACAGCACACACGTATCGCTTTGAGTGATAATTAATTTTAAAGAGTAATTGTAAAATACGTAAGTCTTTAATAGAAATAACATGAGAGACAAGACAAGAAATGAAGAACTTGGAAAAAGGCAGGAATATATTCCGAGTTAGATCATAAAAGAAACAATAAATAAAACGTAATAAGACAGAAAGGTCAAAACACTATACAACGAGCCTTCAATAAACGTTGCTAGAACACTAGATCCAAGAACCGACTATTAAAAAATGGTTTGATTGAAGAAGTATTAGAAACACTAGAAAACATAGCAGCAGGGGCAAACAGAAGAGCAGAAGTCCGTAAATTACATCCCCACCCAAAGCTGAAAGGCAAATGAGGAAAGAAAGAAGAGGAAGTAGAACTTAATGTTCTCCACTGTGTTACTTACAATGTACACAATATCAATCATCTGGGGAAGAAAAATATATTATAATTTCACTTCAGAAGAGAACATTTCCAATCACTGATCAATATTTCAATTCAAGACATGTTGCTGCACTTCCAATGTTAACTCGGCGTGGATCACATGACTACAGCTGCTATTGTTTAATTATAATGACCTGTTGATTTACAATATCCAATTAAATCTCTCTCTCTCTCTCTCTCTCTCTCTCTCTCTCTCTCTCTCTCTCTCTCTCTCTCTCTCTCTCTCTGTATCTATCTCTCTCCACTTCTTCTTAAACCTCTTCTAGGGTCGGGGGAGATACAAAGTTCTAGATCTTGCCATCCTTGCAGCCTCAATCAAACAATCAGTTTTGTCAGAACAAAAATATCTTATTTTAGATACTCCATTATTAGTTACCTATGTAGGGCTAATGTTCTTTACATACATATATGTGTGTGTGTGTGTGTGTTTGTTTGTTTATTCCACCATAAGAAAAAACTGCGCATTCATCAACTCTACGACACTACATGGCACAAGCAACAGGGTTAAAGAAAGAAGTAGCTAGACAGCCTATATTCTTTAATACAAATGATCTTAAAATAAGCAAGCTGTCAACATAAGAAATGCTATAAGAAGTTAAACAAATCACCCGGTAATACAAACAGAGAAACTGCTTAAATCATTCACACGATCAGCATAACGACCAAGATGAGAAGCTTCACAATAAATAAAGGGAAGTAGGGAAAACAATGTATATATCTTTTCAACATTCCTGTATTGTGCAGAAACATGGACATTAGACAAGAAAACAGAACAAAAAATGGAAGCCTTTGAAACGTGGATTTATAGAAGAATAGGTAGAATTGGATGGAAAGAAAAGAAAACAAAAGATGAAGTCTTAAAACAACTAAAAATGAAAAGAAAACTGCTAATTATAATTCAAACAAGACAATGAGATGTTATGGGGATGTTAAAATACACAACAGCCTACTAAAAGTAATCTTGGAAGGGAAAATTCACGGTAAAAGAGACACAACTACCAAGACTAACATGGACAAGTAATATCAAAAGATGGACAAGTCAGCCTATGACAACCTAGACAATCAATTCAAGAGGCACAGCGGAATGGCGGTCCATGCTTGCCAACCTTCGTTGCGGAGACGGCACTCGATGATGAAGAAAATTAAAATAAAATGGTATTGAGCTGCTAGACATGAAAGACAAGACAAACTACGTTTCAACAAAAGCTTCCGTCAGATATACCAAACAAAATATACACATTAAGCCAAACAATTCCAAGACAGAATAAACAACTACAAAGATTTTTAAAATAGCCGAAAAGAGTGGCCATAATTTAAAAAAAAAAAAAAAAAAAAAAACTATCTTTACGACACATAGCACCATTGCTGGTGTTTGTCGGGGGGCAACTATAGAACCAGCGGGATAAAAGCCGCTTAGTCAAGCAGTCGACACGACGTGTGCGACTCAGGAATTTTATTTCACTCCCGATAGAAAAAGTCCTTTCTGCCTACCGCGGGCTTCAGTGAACAGTGGTTTTAGCCGCACGGCCACGCGCACCTTAATTTTCGTAGAGTCAGGTTAAAATATAAATTGGCAATATGGAAGGTAGGATTTAATTAGACCAAAAGAACCAAACAATGAACATTTTTTTAAATCGGAAAAATGAAAGCTATTGTACAAAGAAAACGTAAAAAGAGTAAAAGAAAGTGAAAATAGGGGTGACAAGATTGAAGAAGATCAAGAGAGATAATAAGGATAACCTTAGGCAAGAATAGGAATATGAAACAGGAACGACTTGGGGGGGGGGGGGTGGGGTCAGATAATAAAGAAAAGAGTGAAACGAGTTTAATGTTCTTAATTGGAGAGTATCAAAGTGGGATATGAGTGAGTTCTACAACTTGAAACGGATATGGGTATCAGAGGAACAAGAGATGATACCAGTAACACGGAAGTCTTCAGGGGAACAAGAGATGATACCAGTAACATGGAAGTCTTCAGGGGAACAAGAGATTATACCAGTAACATGGAAACCATCAGGGGAACAAGAGATGATACCAGTAACATGGAAACCTTCAGGGGAATAAGAGATGATACCAGTAACATGGAAGTCTTCAGGGGAACAAGAGATGATACCAGTAACATGGAAGTCTTCAGGGGAACAAGAGATGATACCAGTAACATGGAAACCATCAGGGGAACAAGAGATGATGCCAGTAACATGGAAGTCTTCAGGGCAACAAGAGATGATACCAGTAACATGGAAACCATCAGGGGAACAAGAGATGATACCAGTAACATGGAAACCATCAGGGGAACAAGAGATGATACCAGTAACATGGAAGCCTTCAGGGGAACAAGAGATGATACCAGTAACATGGAAACCATCAGGGGAACAAGAGATGATAGCAGTAACATGGAAACCATCAGGGGAACAAGAGATGATAGCAGTAACATGAAACCATCAGGGGAACAAGAGATGATACCAGTAACATGGAAACCTTCAGGGGAACAAGAGATGATACCAGTAACATGGAAACCTTCAGGGGAACAAGAGATGATACCAGTAACATGGAAACCTTCAGGGGAACAAGAGATGATAGCAGTAACATGGAAACCATCAGGGGAACAAGAGATGATACCAGTAACATGGAAACCTTTAGGGGAACAAGAGATGATACCAGTAACATGGAAACCATCAGAGGAACAAGAGATGATACCAGTAACATGGAAGTCATCAGGGGAACAAGAGATGATACCAGTAACATGGAAACCATCAGAGGAACAAGAGATGATACCAGTAACATGGAAGTCATCAGGGGAACAAGAGATGATACCAGTAACATGGAAACCATCAGGGGAACAAGAGATGATACCACTAACATGGAAACCTTCAGGGGAACAAGAGATGATACCAGTAACATGGAAACCATCAGAGGAACAAGAGATGATACCAGTAACAAGGAAACCATCAGAGGAACAACAGATGATACCAGTAACATGGAAACCATCAGGGGAACAAGAGATGATACCACTAACATGGAAACCATCAGGGGAACAAGAGATGATGCCAGTAACATGGAAACCATCAGGGGAACAAGAGATGATGCCAGTAACATGGAAACCATCAGGTGAACAAGAGATGATACCAGTAACATGGAAACCATCAGGGGAACAAGAGATGACGCCAGTAACATGGAAACCATCAGGGGAACAAGCGATGATACCACTAACACGGAAACCATCATGGGAACAAGAGATGATGCCAGTAACATGGAAACCATCAGGGGAACAAGAGATGATGTCAGTAACATGGAAACCATCAGAGGAACAAGAGATGATACCAGTAACATGGAAATCATCAGAGGAACAAGAGATGATGTCAGTAACATGGAAGTCTTCAGGGGAACAAGAGATGATGCCAGTAACATGGAAACCATCAGGGGAACAAGAGATGATACCAGTAACATGGAAACCTTCAGGGGAACAAGAGATGATACCAGTAACATGGAAACCATCAGGGGAACAAGAGATGATACCAGTAACATGGAAACCATCAGGAGAACAAGAGATGATGCCAGTAACACGGAAGTCTTCAGAGGAACAAGAGATGATGTCAGTAACATGGAGGTCATCATAGGAACAAGAGATGATGCCAGTAACACGGAAGTCTTCAGGGGAACAAGAGATGATACCAGTAACATGGAAGTCTTCAGGGGAACATGAGATGATGCCAGTAACATGGAAGTCTTCAGGCGAACAAGAGATGATGCCAGTAACACGGAAGTCATTAGAGGAACAAGAGATGATGCCAGTAACACGCAAGTCACCAGAGGAACAAGAGATAATGCCAGTAACACGGAAGTCACCAGAGGAACAAGAGATGATGTTAGTAACACGGAAGTCATTAGAGGAACAAGAGATGATGCCAGTAACACGGAAGTCATTAGAGAAACAAGAGATGATGCCAGTAACACGGAAGTCATTAGAGAAACAAGTGATTATGCCAGTAACACGGAAGTCACCAGCGGAACAAGAGATGATGCCAGTAACACGGAAGTCATTAGAGGAACAAGAGATGATGCCAGTAACACGGAAGTCACCAGAGGAACAAGAGATGATGCCAGTAACACGCAAGTCATTAGAGGAACAAGAGATGATGCCAGTAACACGGAAGTCATTAGAGAAACAAGAGATGATGCCAGTAACACGGAAGTCATTAGAGAAACAAGAGATGATGCCAGTAACATGGAGGTCATTATAGGAACAAACAAAAGATGATGCCAGTAACACGGAAGTCATTAGAGGAACAAGAGATGATGCCAGTAACATGGAGGTCATTAGAGGAACAAGAGATGATGCCAGTAACACGGAAGTCATTAGAGGAACAAGAGATGATGCCTGTAACATGGAAGTCATCAGAGGAACAAGAGATGGTGCCATTAACACAGAAGTCGTCAGAGGTATTATGTCCTGGCAATTCAAAATGGGAGGAAACAGGAGTGCCACTGCAATAGTCAGAGAGGCACACATTGTATACAATATAATACTGTTAAATTAATCATCAGGACTGTGTAATGGATTGTGAGGTGCGAGGAAACACATAATATTGAAACACTTAATCTTGAAACACTTAATCCTGCTTGTGTTATGGAATGGTCATCTTGCTATATCCACTCTTGTCTGATGTTATTTGATTATTTGGTTATGTAAGACCCCGGTATCACTGCAAACGAATTAAAATCCATAATTGCTAAACCGCCTGTGCCAGCGTAATCATCCGAATTAATATCTCATCTCCCAAACAAAGAAAGGTAACTGTAGTCCCCATCGTAGCAGTCTCAGCACACGCCAAAAGGCATAAGGTAAAACCGTGCAGAAAGTGAACACAGCCAACTGTTCCCTATCATACGATATCATCACTCATCGTAACAATTGGAATATGGAAACATGATCAAAACGGATGAGACACACAGCTCACGGTGTGCACAGAGCACTTAACTCAGTAGCTCATGCAACAAGCCGGAGAGTCTGACGTAATATGTCACATTATTTTCTATCAAGAAAGGAAAGGCCAGTCATCAATCAGTTTGTTTACGAATGTTATTTTCCTCTTTCAAACAAATGAGAAAGATACATAGAAATCCATTTTTGGTAATGGAAACAAAGAAAGGAGTTCTTAAATGTTATATTGAACCGGTCTTAACATATGGATGTGAATTGTGGACAATAGGACAACAGACAAGAAAATGAACTTGAGGCTACAGATTTGTAGTTTTATAGAAGAGTGTTGAGAATACCTTGGGCAGCTAAAAAGAGTAATGAAAACGTTCTGAAAGAGACCAAAGCAAAAAGAGAGCTGATTTTTAATATTAGGAAGAAACAATCATCATTTTTTGACCACGTAATGAAAAGCGAACAGGTTGAATCTATTTTGATAACTGGAAAAATTCAGGGACGAAGAGATAGATGGAAGCAAAGAGAAAAGATAACAGACAGTTTAAGAGGATAGCTTTACCAGAAGGTAAAAATTCAGAAATGATAAATAACTGTCGAGATCGAGAGCTGTGGAGAGACATGTTCACCTACATCAGCAGGCGTTGTACTAGATGATGATGGTGCTTTCCTTCTGAACAGTTTCACTATCCCAGAAGTCATGTGTTGGGTACATTTGTCTACATCGTATTATCCTATTGTGTGTGTGCATCCATCAACGTGTCTAAAATTCTACTTTGTTATAGAAACTAGCAGCTGTGCCTACTTTCTGACCGCCTGTCGTAAGAACGTCACATAATGTTTTATTATACGAACATCGATGTCTCTCATATTACATGCGTGTATGTTGAAGACATAATGGTATCTCATGTAAACCAATCAGACTCCATGGCTACTGAAACCAATCTGACGTTTCACTTCCAATGGGTGGAGCTGCAGTTTTATGAAACTGAGATAACAAAACAATCACGAGTTGATTTCCTAGTGTAACTGCTTAGCTGTGATGATATATCCCTCCTGCGTAAATCTCGACGACTTTTATGAATGTCATCATCATCATCAAGTACCACGCCTCCTGGCGTTATTGATCATGTCTCTCCACAACTTTCGATTTCGACAGCTATTTATCATTTCTGTTTGTTGACCTTCTGTCAAACCATTCTTTTAAGCTGTCTGTTATCTTTTCTTTCCGCTTCCCTCTATCTTTTTGTCCTTCAACTTTCCCAGTTGTCACAATATATTGCAGCTGTTGCCATGGCGACTCATGATTATACAAAGACGTTACGGCCATGTTTTTCTTTTGCCTTTCGTCGGTTTTGTTACGGTTGACTCTGCAAGCCTTTGACTAAAAGGTCTCACCCATAAGGCACTGGGGTTGTTTTACTTCAGGGTACACTCCCTTGGCCTTCTAATCTCACGAACATACCTGCAAGGCAGCAGGACAGGCGCAGATTGTACTGTCTTCTGCATACAATAGAAGGTAAAATAACCTGCCGACTACCTATTGTTATGTATTACATATGAATGTCATAGCAGGATAATTACAGAACAGGGTGTTTCCATATGAATGCCATAGCAGGATAATTAAAGAACAGGGTGTTTCCATATGAATGTCATAGCAGTATAATTACAGAACAGGGTGTTTCCATATGAATGTCATAGCATGATAATTACAGAACAGGGTGTTTCCATATGAATGCCATAGTAGGATAATTACAGAACAGGGTGTTTCCATATGAATGTCATAGCAGGATAATTAAAGAACAGGGTGTTTCCATATGAATGTCATAGCAGGATAATTACAGAACAGGGTGTTTCCATATGAATGTCATAGCAGGATAATTACAGAACAGGGTGTTTCCATATGAATGTCATAGCAGGATAATTACAGAACAGGGTGCTTCCATATGAATGCAATAGTAGGATAATTACAGAACAGGGTGTTTCCATATGAATGTCATAGCAGGATAATTACATAACAGGGTGTTTCCATATGAATGTCATAGCAGGATAATTACAGAACAGGGTGTTTCCATATGAATGTCATAGCAGGATAATTAAAGAACAGGGTGTTTCCATATGAATGTCATAGCAGTATAATTACAGAACAGGGTGTTTCCATATGAATGTCATAGCAGGATAATTACAGAACAGGGTGTTTCCATATGAATGCCATAGTAGGATAATTACAGAACAGGGTGTTTCCATATGAATGTCATAGCAGGATAATTACAGAACAGGGTGTTTCCATATGAATGCCATAGTAGGATAATTACAGAACAGGGTGTTTCCATATGAATGTCATAGCAGGATAATTAAAGAACAGGGTGTTTCCATATGAATGTCATAGTAGGATAATTAAAGAACAGTGTGTTTCCATATGAATGTCATAGCAGGATAATTACAGATCAGGGTGTTTTCATATGAATGTCATAGCAGGATAATTACAGAACAGGGCGTTTCCATATGAATGTCACAGCAGAATAATTACAGAACAGGGTATTTCCATATGAATGTCATAGCAGAATAATTACAGAACAGGGTGTTTCCATATGAATGCCATAGTAGGATAATTACAGAACAGGGTGTTTCCATATGAATCTCATAGCAGGATAATTACAGATCAGGGTGTTTCCTATCACGATCTGTAGTCTTGTTCATTTCGTCATATACTTGTATTTGTTCTCATGTAAAATCACGCCAGCTCCAGAATCTAGTACTTACTTCATCTGCGGTTTTATTGGCATTAGCAGCCTAAAGGAAGAGAGAGAGATCGATGTTTAGAAAAATATTTCGCTAAACATATCATTAAACATATTACTAAACTTATCACTAACATATAGCTAACATATAGCTAACATATAGCTAAACATATAGCTAACATATAGCTAAACATATCGCTATACATATAGATAAACATATCGGTAAACATATAGCTAAATATATCACTAAACATACCGCTAAACATATCGCTAAGCATATCACTAAACATATCATTAAACATATAGCTAAACATATAGTAAAACATATAGCTAAAATGCCGCTAAACATATTGTCATACATGTCGCTAAGAATATCACTAAACATGTCGCTAAACATATAGCTAAACATATCGCTAAAGATATCGCAAAATATATCACTAAAAATATTGCTATACAAATCACTAAAATACATAGCTAAACATATCACTAAATATATAGCTAAATATATAGCGAAACATCATTAAACATATCACTAAACATATCGCTAAACATATCGCTAAACCTATCAATAAACATATCACTAAACATATATCTAAACACATAGCTAAACATATAGCTACACATGTCGCTAAAAATTTAGCTAAACATGTCGCAAAACACATTGCTAAAAATATTGCTAACCCTCTACTGCCAGATATGGCTAATGCCGAATAACGGTACACCTATAAATAAGAATGAATGCAAAAATGTACTACAAACACAGATGAGGTAGCTAGGATACATTGCTAAATGATTTGAGTGTTCTCCCTTTCTTGAAATCTTCAGTGAAGAAGTTAGAGTTCGTTATTGGTGACTCATCGGAACATCCGCTTCGTCTGTGGCTTTGGTCAATGTGTTGAATTGTTTCTATTCTTATTCTCAGTGCTAGAGTTTTATAAAAATTATTTAATAGAACTATCACATTATTTATCAAAATTAACACTTCATTAGAGCAAAACAATTAACTAGTATTGATTAATTCGCGTTTCTAGCTTTGTGCCAGATGTGGAACATTGTGCAGTAAAACTACAAACGCTTCCGGGGATTCCCCTTCGTCAGGCCGGCTCAGTGACACAACAAAAGTGTCAGTCTATCGTTTTCATTTTCAAGTGCTATCTGAACGAATGTAATTATAATCATCTATAATGAATACAGCTACATTTTATGGCAACTCTGCACCAAAGAGATCAAGATTTTTGCCGTCCAGTAGTGAAGATAGCAATTTATCTGCTGATTCTGATTCTGATGAATTAGACCTACTACAGAAAGTAGGTACACATATTTCTAACGCTCCTCAACTTGAGGGGTCTGATACAGATTCAGATGGCACTGATCAAAATGATGTTGATCAGCTAACTGACATCATCTCTGTTAAGCCTGGCCCAAGCAGACAGAATAAAAAAAAAGAATGTTGGTCAAACAACTGCTACAAAAAAAAAAGATTGACATCAACTGGAGACATGAACCTCAGAGCTTTGTGCCTGATGAGGGCATGTTTTGGGAGATAGTCTGCTGTCTGAGGACATATTGAACTTTCAAACACCATATGAGTTTTGTAAGTTTATATTCACAACAGAAATAATTAGACATATTGCATTACAGACTTGCCTGTATGCAACTCAGTGTAGACCTGAAAAACCTTTGGACATTGACAACTCTGAAATTGAAGTGTTTCTAGGAGTTCTGTTGTGGATGTCGTTGATTCAGCTTCCCAATACACGCATGTATTGGAAACCAGAGGTAAACATTAATGTCATAACAAGTAAGATGCCGATCAATCGGTTTGAAGAGATTAAGAGATATTTGCATTTTAATGACAATAGTACAGCAGCTCAACGTGGTCAGCCTGGATTTGATCGTCTCTGCAAGATAAGACCATTGCTTGATATGCTGAATGAACAGTTCGAACAAGTACCTGTTGAAGAAAGTCTCTCTGTAGATGAGCAAATGTGTGCTTTCAAAGGTCAACACAGTCTGAAACAGTACATTCCAAAGAAACCTCACAGATGGGGTTATAAACTATTTGTTTTGTCAGGAGTATCTGGCTTTCCTTACAACATAGAAGTTTACACCGGTGAGGAGAAAGGATGCCCTGACCAAAACATGAACTGTGGTGCAAGCGGAAATGTGGTTTTGCGGTTATGTGATGTTGTGCCAGAAAAGAAGAACCACAAAGTTTATTTTGATAACTTTTTCAACAGCCCAGAGCTTCAGCTTTGCCTTGCAAAAAAAGGTATTCTTTCACTTGGAACTGTTCGAATGAATAGAGTACCCAAGTGTAACATAATATCAGATGGTGATTTGAAGAAGAAAGGAAGGGGCGCATTTGATGAGGCATCTGCAGTACACGACTCAGTTAGAATTTCTTGTGTTAGGTGGTTTGATAACCAACCTGTCAATTGTCTGTCAACATTTGTGGGCAGCCAACCAGTCGGCAAAGCAAGGAGGTTGTCAAAAGCACAGAAGCAGTTTCTAGAAATTGACTGTCCCAGTGTTGTTGCTGTTTACAATAAACACATGGGAGGTGTTGATTTATTAAATTCCCTTTTGGGGCTTTATAGAATACAGCTACGGTCCAAGAAATGGTATTTTCGTTTGTTTACACATTTACTGAATGTGTCAATCATATCAGCATGGCTGCTATATAGGTTACTGGATGTGTCAATCATATCAGCATGGCCGCTATATAGGTTACTGGATGTGTCAATCATATCAGCATGGCCGCTATATAGGTTATTGGATGGGTCAATCATATCAGCATGGCCGCTATATAGGTTACTGGATGGGTCAATCATATCAGCATGGCCGCTATATAGGTTACTGGATGTGTCAATCATATCAGCATGGCCGCTATATAGGTTACTGGATGTGTCAATCATATCAGCATGGCCGCTATATAGGTTACTGGATGTGTCAATCATATCAGCATGGCCGCTATATAGGTTACTGGATGTGTCAATCATATCAGCATGGCCGCTATATAGGTTACTGGATGTGTCAATCATATCAGCATGGCCGCTATATAGGTTACTGGATGTGTCAATCATATCAGCATGGCCGCTATATAGGTTACTGGATGTGTCAATCATATCAGCATGGCCGCTATATAGGTTACTGGATGTGTCAATCATATCAGCATGGCCGCTATATAGGTTACTGGATGTGTCAATCATATCAGCATGGCCGCTATATAGGTTACTGGATGTGTCAATCATATCAGCATGGCCGCTATATAGGTTACTGGATGTGTCAATCATATCAGCATGGCCGCTATATAGGTTACTGGATGTGTCAATCATATCAGCATGGCCGCTATATAGGTTACTGGATGTGTCAATCATATCAGCATGGCCGCTATATAGGTTACTGGATGTGTCAATCATATCAGCATGGCCGCTATATAGGTTACTGGATGTGTCAATCATATCAGCATGGCCGCTATATAGGTTACTGGATGTGTCAATCATATCAGCATGGCCGCTATATAGGTTACTGGATGTGTCAATCATATCAGCATGGCCGCTATATAGGTTACTGGATGTGTCAATGATATCAGCATGGCCGCTATATAGGTTACTGGATGTGTCAATCATATCAGCATGGCCGCTATATAGGTTACTGGATGTGTCAAACATATCAGCATGGCCGCTATATAGGTTACTGGATGTGTCAATCATATCAGCATGGCCGCTATATAGGTTACTGGATGTGTCAATCATATCAGCATGGCCGCTATATAGGTTACTGGATGTGTCAATCATATCAGCATGGCCGCTATATAGGTTACTGGATGTGTCAATCATATCAGCATGGCCGCTATATAGGTTACTGGATGTGTCAATCATATCAGCATGGCCGCTATATAGGTTACTGGATGTGTCAATCATATCAGCATGGCTGCTATATAGGCGCGGGCAACTGCAGCTTCGTAGTCCTCCAAAAGATGTCATCAGCCTCAACGACTTCAAGCAGCAAGTTGCTGAATGTTTGTGCAAGTGTGGCAAGTCTTCAATACCTCCTACAAGTTGCTGAATGTTTGTGCAAGTGTGGCAAATCTTCAATACCTCCTACAAGTTGCTGAATGTTTGTGCAAGTGTGGCAAATCTTCAATACCTCCTACAAGTTGCTGAATGTTTGTGCAAGTGTGGCAAATCTTCAATACCTCCTACAAGTTGCTGAATGTTTGTGCAAGTGTGGCAAATCTTCAATACCTCCTACTGTAAAAAAGCGAGGCCGCCCAAGTAGTGAAGTGGAATACCAACTTCAGCTGAAGAGAACTAAAGGTCCAACAGCCGCAGTTCCCCTTCATGCAGTCAGAAAGGACGAAATAGGTCATTTTCCTGTTGTATCAGATACACGACAAAGGTGCTGTTGTATCAGATACACGACAAAGGTGCTGTTGTATCAGATACACGACAAAGGTCATGTTGTATCAGATACACGACAAAGGTCATGTTGTATCAGATACACGACAAAGGTCATGTTGTATCAGATACACGACAAAGGTCATGTTGTATCAGATACACGACAAAGGTCATGTTGTATCAGATACACGACAAAGGTGCAAAAGACCCAATTGTACAAGCAAATCCTTTATCCAGTGCATCAAATGTGCAGTGCATTTGTGCTTAAACAAAAATAACAGCTGCTTTGTTGAATTTCATGTTATATAAAAAATCTTTTTTTTTGTGTGTGTGTAAATTGTTCATTGTATGCGCAATGTGCCATATTTGGCACAAAGCTGCAAATGTATTACAAAATAAAATATTTTTAAAATAAACACATATTTTGTGTACTGTATGTATTTTAATGTAAAAAAATTAGAAAAAAAATTTGGGGGGCAAATTTAAAATAATTCATGCAATAGAGGGCTAAACATATCGCTAAACATATAGCTAAACATGTCGCTAAAAATTTAGCTAAACATGTCGCTAAACATATAGCTTAACATATGAGACTAAACATATTACTAAATATACCGCTAAACATATCGCTAAACATATAGCTAAACATGTCGCTAAAAATTTAGCTAAACATGTCGCTAAACATATAGCTTAACATATGACTAAACATATTACTAAACATACCGCTAAACATATCGCTAACCCTATCCCTTCATCGTTATCTTAAACTGTTCAAATAACATTACTACACAAGCCTCCAATGGACATAATAAACGTACAATAAATGTTGATAAATGTGTTCTCAGAGCGTCTTTCTTTCTTGTTGTTCAACTTCACCATCTTCTTCATTACCTCATCATCATCGTCATCATTATCTTCTTCATCTTAATCGTCATCATGTTCATCTTCTACTTTTTTCTTGGTCATCACCATCTTCATTTTCTTCATCTGCTTGATCATCATCTTTTCTCCCTCCCTCTACCTTTTTCCTCATTTGGCTTTCAGCGTTTAAATGTTTGCCTACCTAATTTAGATTTCAGCTTATTATTTTTTTTCTCTTGTCTATTTTATCCCACCCTTCATGTGATATTGTTTCCTGACTATAATCTTATTGTTTGCCCTATCAAGCTTACTCGATTGTTTTTTTTTTCCTCTGTTACCCAATTAATCAAGTTTATTTATTAATTGTATTTCTCTGCCCATCACTAGTAATCCTTCCAGCTTCATACATCAGTCCCTCGGATCAACGAAGTCATTATTCTTTCTAACTGACTGATTTTAAGTTCTAAGAGTTGAATTAAAATGACTTTATGTATCTTATTTTTCATTTTTACGTTCATTGTTCTATGCACTGTTCATTATATCCAAAGATGCCAACTCTTCATTAATCTGATCATCAACAGTGTCTCATTATATCCAAAGATGCCAACTCTTCATTAATCTGATCATCAACAGTGTCTCATTATATCCAAACATGCCAACTCTTCATTAATCTGATCATCAACAGTGTCTCATTATATCCAAAGATGTCAACTCTTCATTAATCTGATCATCAACAGTGTCTCATTATATCCAAAGATGTCAACTCTTCATTAATCTGATCATCAACAGTGTCTCATTATATCCAAACATGCCAACGCTTCATTAATCTGATCATCAACAGTGTCTCATTATATCCAAAGATGCCAACTCTTCATTAATCTGATCATCAACAGTGTCTCATTATATCCAAACATGCCAACTCTTCATTAATCTGATCATCAACAGTGTCTCATGTTCCACTAGCTTGTGTATCACTTTTCTCTCCTCACAAATTAAATCCTTTCTAAAATCTCTATACAGTCGACCTACAAAATGAGCCGGTTTTTGCGGCTTGCGGTACAGGCATTGTTAAAAGTTCACAAAAGGTTCAGTACTCCATTTTAAGTCCACATCAGATCTTTGTACTTACCAGGGTTAAATTATTTGCTACCTGAAATAGAAAACATGGGATTTTAGTTCAGAGAATATATTGCTCGATTCAACTATTTGGTATCATGATCGATCATAGAGAACAGATCTAGAACTACCATTTGCACGTTGTCTTTATCGGATTAATCATTCCGGCTATATCCATGGTCTTGTCCCTGTCTGATGTATACTAAAACTCAGCAAAGCATCTATCTTGTGTTTCTTGCCGTGTTGAATTCGTCTAGATTACGTTACTCTTGTTTGATTTACTATATTTAGAAATGGTATCATCATCATCAGGTGCCTTGCCTGCTGGTGTAGGTGATCATGTCTCTTCACAACTTTTGATCTCGACAGCTATTTCTCATTTCTGTTGTTAATCGTATGTCAAGCCATTCTCTTAAGCTGTCTGGTATCTTTTCTCTTTGCTTCTCTATATCTCTTCGTTCATAAATACTCCCAGTCGTTACAATATATTCCAGCTGTTCTCTTCTAAAAAAATGGCAAAAAATTATGCTGTTTCTTTCTAATATTGGAAATAGCTCTCTCTTTGCTTTGGCTGCCATCAGAACGTTTTCATTGCTCTTCTTAGCTGTCCATGGTAATACCAAAATTATTCTGTAAAACCACATTTCTACAACTTCCATTGATTTTCTTGTCTGTTGTCCTATTGTCCAGGATTAACATCCATATGTTAGGTCTGGCCCTAGATAACATTTAAGAAAGCTTGTTCTTTTTTCTATTGTCAAAAACGAATTGCTCAGTACCTTCCTCATTTTTTTTAAAGCAACTTTTGCCTGAGTTCTTCTACATCTCATCTCTGTTAAACATGATCAAAGACATATTTCCAAGCAGTGCCAATATTGTTAGAACATAATTAAGAACAGATAAATAATGTGGACCTTAGTTTGTGACCAAATTAACACTCAAGTTAAAGAGAAATGCGAGGAACTATATTATCTTTGAAACCTAACTTCTTTTTTTGTTTGGATATAATACAAATGTTGAGCAGTCGTTGTGCTTCATACACAGCAATGTATTTTTGTTATATTCGAGCTGTCATCTGTCTCATTAATAGACCTGCTGTAGACTGTTATTCCACTTGGTAACAAGAATCCGTAAATATGTAGTACGTAAGAGCACATACTGCATGAACTGTTGCAGCAGGTCGTACCCAACATGTTCTGGCCAGGGTTCCGGAGGTGGCTCCTGACCAAAATGTCCCGAAGGTTCCTATCTCGTTTAAAAGTCACTAATGGTGTGTCGGAGAATAGAAAGTGAGTGGTAGGGTCAGAGTGGAGGATAGGTTGGTGTCGTTTCAGGATCCGGAGTGCAGATGGTTTGAGTTGAATGTACTAGGTTCAGGACATCCACATGATTACAAGTGTTAATATCTCAAGTATAGAGGTAGAAAACTCCAACATTCACATGATTACAGGTGTTAATATCGCAAGTATAGAGGTAGAAAACTCCAACATCCACATTATTACAGATGCTAATATCTCAAGTATAGAGGTAGAAAACTCCAACATCCACATTATTACAGATGTTAATATCTCAAGTATAGAGGTAGAAAACTCCAACATCCACATTATTACAGATGTTAATATCTCAAGTATAGAGGTAGAAAACTCCAACATCCACATTATTACAGATGTTAATATCTCAAGTATAGAGGTAGAAAACTCCAACATCACCTAAGATAAAAAGTTGCACAAACTACAGTATGAAAATTAACACAGCAAAAACAGAGGCTATAAGAATAAGCAAATTAAGACACCCATTAAATATTAAGATCAAAGATAAAGAAATAAAACAAGTAGAGGAATTCAAGTATTTAGGCACAATGTTCACAGAAGATGGAAAACTAGACAGAGAAATTGACATGAGAATATAAAAAGCAAATGCTGTCACATACCAGCTTTCACCATTGCTAAGACATCCAAACATTTCTATGCCAGCTAAACAACAAATGATAAATAGCATTTTCATACCAACTTTGTGCTATGAAAGTCAAACATGGACCCTTTCTAAATCCCAATTCACATATATTTGTGAGATGCGATGCTTGAGAAAAGTAACAAACGACACAAGAAGAGATAGAATACCAAATGAAACCATAAGAAATATGGTAGGAACTAAACCCTGCAAAAAATATATAGAACAACAACAACTTAAATGGTTTGGCCACCTGGTCAGAATGAACCCTTACCAATCACCATCAAGAGTGTTCTTCTCGAGAATGCATGGGAAAAGACCAAGAGGAAGACCCAGAAGAAGATGGATAGATGCAATTACAGAGACATGTAACAACAAAGGACAATCACTAATTCAGACAGTTCGAGCAGCTCAAGAACGACAAATAATATAAACCACGACACCTTTTAGGTATCAGTGAAAAGAGAAAAGAGGAAGATGGATAGATGCAATGACAGAGACATGTAACAACAAAGGAAAATCACTAATTCAGACAGTTCGAGCAGCTCAAGAACGACAAATGATATAAACCACGACACCTTTTAGGTATCAGTGAAAAGAGAAAAGAAGAAGATGGATAGATGCAATGACAGAGACATGTAACAACAAAGTAAAATCACTATTTCAGACAGTTCGAGCAGCTCAAGAACGACAAATGATATAAACTACGACACCGTTTAGGTATCGGTGAAAAGCGTAAAGCGGAAGAGAAGAAGAATATCTCAAGTTGAAGAATGCCGCTTTAATATGCATACAGCATTACCTACAACCTGACTGCCAATCGCTTGAACGTCATAAGTGTCTTATAGGCTCTTCAACGTCTCACGTGATCTCTTTAACGTCTCTCATGATCTATTCAACATCTCTCATGATCTCTTCAACGTCTCTCATGATCTATTCAACATCTCTCATGATCTCTTCAACGTCTCACATTATCTATTCAACATCTCTCATGATCTCATCAACGTCTCACATGATCTATTCAACATCTCTCATGATCTCTTCAACGTCTCACATGATCTATTCAACATCTCTCATGATCTCTTCAACGTCTCTCATGATCTATTCAACATCTCTCATGATCTCATCAACGTCTCACATGATCTATTCAACATCTCTCATGATCTCTTCAACGTCTCTCATGATATTTCCTGTGTGTATGTTGAAGAGATAATGTTATCACATGTAAACCGATCAGACTCCATAGCTACTGAAACCAATCAGACGTTTCACTTCCAATGGGCGGAGCCGCAGTTTTATGCAATTGAGATTACAAAACAATCACGATTTGATTTCCTAGTGTAACTACAATAAATATGATAATACATGTCACCTGCGTAAACATCGAAGTCTTTTATGAATATGAACTCTGGATAATAGAATAACTTGAAGAATTATTTAACTCATAACTTAATCCCTAAGAATAAATTGACATCTGAATAAATTGTCTTACCTCTATCAGAGCAGTCGCTATCTGTAATAAAATGCATGTGCTTTTAATATTCTAAAACTCATTACACAAACCATGAATGCATTGTTATTATCAAGTATGTGACAAGCTTAACAAACGTACACAAGTCAAGAGCCCCGTTACGTCACGTGACGCTTAGGCAATATGTTGTTAGTTAACACAATGTTTACAGGCACATGATTTCTGGGCTATGTGGTCAGTGTTACGGCCGTGCCCTTTACTATCCACGGGAAAAAAAAATCCTGTACCCATTTAAGGCTGGGTGAACCTGGAAGCCGTCGATCTCTTGTCCTTAGTCGTCCAGTTCACTAACCACTGAGCTATCGCAGCTCCCTTTAACAAACACTTAGCCATAATTAATGTTTGGGTTTAGTTCGATCATGTCTTAATTACACGGCACGTCAGATAAATCGATAAGTTACCAGATCCCTCTAGGTTACCCCAGAAAGCAAGTAATGAAAAGATGAGAAAGTGGGAGAGTACGAGGTAGACTCAATGTTAGAGGGACAGGCAAGAACAAAGGAAAAATACATCATCAATTTACAATGAATGAAACAGTCAAATGGGCGAGAACTAGAATTGTGTATCTCTCTCAAAAACTGAATGGGTACAAGAGGAAGTGAATACAGAGAGAATTATCTTATCATTTCCTAGAAATATCCCTTAGCATATGATAGATGGTAAGACAAACTCTATGTTTCTTTACCAGACATCTATTAATCCATTTCCTGGCTTCATTATTTTTGATTGACATTATCTCTTTTCAGTGCTATCATTACTCCCTCATTATTATAGGAGCTGAAAGATGGAAATCCACCCAGAATTTACTTAGGAAATTAAATGTCTTTGAAAATAAATGTTTTCGTTGGATCTCTGACATAAGCTGGAAATAATACATTTCAGATGAACAGATAAGAGATTTAATAAAAGCAATAATACGTGTCGAGCTTTATAAGAAGAAGGCGGTGGAAATACATCGGTCATGTGTTGAGAATGAATGAAGAAAGACTTCCGCTTTAGGTATTCATGTGGAAAACATCAGGTAAAGGAAACAAGACAGACCAATAGAATCACTATCTATCTATCTATCTATCTATCTATCTATCTATCTATCTATCTATCTATCTATCTATCTATCTATCTATCTATCTATCTATCTATCTATCTATCTATCTATCTATCTATCTATCTATCTATCTATCTATCTATCTATCTATCTATCTATCTATCTATCTATCTATCTATCTATCTGTCTGTCTGTCTGTCTGTCTGTCTGTCTGTCTGTCTGTCTGTCTGTCTGTCTGTCTGTCTATCTATCTATCTATCTATCTATCTATATATCTATCTATCTATCTATATATCTATCTATCTATCTATCTATCTATCTATCTATCTATCTATCTATCTATCTATCTATCTATCTATCTATCTATCTATCTATCTATCTATCTATCTATCTATCTATCTATCTATCTATCTATCTATCTATCTATTGGCCTTAAGAGCCGTAGCCGGCCCATAGGGCATATACCCAGATACTCTTTCTCTTATCTAAATTTGTATTCTAGCAGTTTTCAATCCTTCTAAAGATATTTTATCAAATATTGTCATTTGCCTCTGTTCTGTGCAAGCAATTCTTTCTCATTGAGGGAGCCGATTCCTGCTGCTCTTGCCTCTCTCATCAATGTTCTTCTTAGTGTCCCTCTGGGTCATCCTCTTTCCGATTTTACCTGTTGTTTCCCACATGAGGGCTTGCTTTGTTATTCGGTTATTATCTCTCCTCATCACATGCCCAACATATGACCATCGTATTTTATTGATTACTGAAGCAGTTAGCGGTTGATTGGCGATTTCTCTAATTTTCTAGTTTGTTTTGAATTCGTTCCACGCTATATGAAGCGTAGAATCGCTATAGTGAAGAAAAAAATAAGCAAAGAGCCCCCGTCACGTCAAGTGGCGTATAGGGAATATGGTGTTAGTGACCATACATTTTACAAACCTTCAGCACATGATTTTGGGGTAATGTGGTAGGTATTACGCCAGTGCCGATAAAAATCCGGTACCCATTTAAGGCTGGGTGAACCCGGAAGCCGTCGGTTGGGATCGAACTCTACCACTTGTCCTTTGTAGTCCAGTTCACTAACCACTGAGCTATCGCGACTCCCTGTAGAATCGCTATGCACAACAATTAATAGGAAAGACTCAACAATGGGAATAAGAAACAGCCAAGAACTACAAGAACTTGATCGTTAATCGTGAAGAACTATGACTTCCACCCTATGTACCGTCTTTGGCCCGGGAAAAAAAAAACAAATGATGATTATTCCTTCAACAGATATGCTCTGGTTTCCTGTGTCATCTTTCCTTGCTACACGTTGGGCATATAAATATCAGTGAGAGACGCGTGTGAAGTATTTATTAAAATAGCTGGAAATGTTCGCCAAACAATAATGTACTTCATGTCGGTACAAGATGATTCGGTGTGTCTTGTTGTGTTGTCTCGTCTATTACAACAAGAGGCGTTATTTTGGAATACCAACGCAACATTTCAGATTTCATCGACATGACATTTTTAGTACGGTTATTTCGAATGTTTCATAACGGATTTGTCATTTCTCTTAATCACCAGTAGGTCACTTCTCATTTAGTAAAGTTATGCTGTTTATCATGTAATAACGGTGTGTCATTTATAATTGAATAAGGGAATGTCAGTTCACATTTAGTAAGGGTATGCCGTTGATTATTTAGTAAAGGTAAGCCATTTATCAATTAGAAAGGGAATGCCGTTGATCATTTAGTAAAGGTAAGCCTTATATCAATTAGAAAGGGTATGCCGTTGATCATTTAGTAAAGGCAAGCCATTTATCAATTAGAAAGGGTATGCCGTTGATCATTTAGTAAAGGTAAGCCATTTATCAATTAGAAAGGGAATGCCGTTGATCATTTAGTAAAGGTAAGCCTTATATCAATTAGAAAGGGTATGCCGTTGATCATTTAGTAAAGGCAAGCCATTTATCAATTAGAAAGGGTATGCCGTTGATCATTTAGTAAAGGTAAGCCATTTATCAATTAGAATGGGTATGCCGTTAATACTTTAGTAAAGGTAAGCCATTTATCAATTAGAAAGGGTATGCCGTTGATCATTTAGTAAAGGTAAGCCATTTACCAATTAGAAAGGGTATGCCATTGATCGTTCAGTAAGATAAGGCCATTTATAAGGCTATATCATTTCCACTTTATTATGAGTATGTCGTTTCTTGCAGATATACCATGCCTCTATTATCACGATATTTGATTTATTCTTTACACGGGTATGTCATTATTCATTCCTCGCGGGTGCGTCATTTCGCATTTATTAAGAATATGCCATTTCTACGTTTGTACGAGTATGTCATTTCTCTTTTATCATGGTGTAGAAATGCTGTTCTAGCACAGTATATCATTTCTACTATTTAGTAGGAGGCATAAAAGAAAGACAAGCAGATAGACAACTAGGCAAAAAGATGGATAGACAGACAGACAGATAGACAGACAGACAGACAAACAGAGAGTAAGACAGACATATAGATAGATAGACAGACAGACAGACAGATAGATAGATAGATAGATAGATAGATAGATAGATAGATAGATAGATAGATAGATAGATAGATAGATAGATAGATAGATAGATAGATAGATAGATAGATAGATAGATAGATAGATAGATAGATAGATAGATAGATAGATAGATAGATAGATAGATAGATAGATAGATAGATAGATAGATAGATAGATAGATAGATAGATAGATAGATAGATAGATAGATAGATAGATAGATAGATAGATAGATAGATAGATAGATAGATAGATAGATAGATAGATAGATAGATAGATAGATAGATAGATAGATAGATAGATAGATAGATAGATAGATAGATAGATAGATAGATAGATAGATAGATAGATGTAGATAGAAAATGTGTCTTGGTTGTTTCTTAGTCCCATTGTTAAACTTTCCGTAGTAATTGTTTTGTGCGGCGTCTCTCTTGGCCTGCCTTGATTTATTTTACCATATTGTTTCTACGTGAATGCCCTACGGCATTCATTCTCAGCACATGACCGATGTAGTTCCAACGCCTTCTTCTAAGAAGCTCGATAACTTATTCTTGTTTGCATATATCTCTTTCTTGTTTTCTCCAGCTTATATTTGAAATAATAGCTACAAATTCATTTACAATGTCTAATAATGACTGAAAACAATACTGGCGCCACGAATCGTGGCAAACCAAAAGATTAAGATGGCATATCTCAAACAGGGGACCTCATTTGATACGACTTTACACTTTACTATCATTTCTGAGTGAAAGATCGCTAGAAGTGAAAATGAGTTACAAGAAATGTCAGACATTATAATGAAAGAAAGTAAAAAAAAGGACTTGATAGCAAAAAGATAGAAGTAAAGGTTGCAACAAAGAAAAAATCATCACCGCAATGCACAATAAAGAAAAGTGGAACAATATTAAAACAGGTAAATGAATATTAATATTTGGGAACATTGTTAACTTCATATGGTAGATGTACAACAGAGGTGAGATGCCAAGTGGCTCAGGTAAAAGAAGCTTTCTAAAAAATGAGGAAGATAATGTTCAATAAACATTTGACAACAGTAACACACGGTCCTAGTATATGGCTGTGAAACATGGAGAATAACAAAATTGACAATCACGAAGGTACATAATTTCATTAATGGATGCTTGCGGAGAATAAAGGGATGGGAATGGCAGGACAAAGTCACTAACGTGGAATTATGGAAATGTACCGGTCAAATACCAGTGGATAAAGAGATACAGCGTAGACGATGGCGATGGATAGGACACACACTACGGAAGCCAACTGAGAGTATTACACAACAGGCCCTTTTTTGGAATCCCCAGGGGAAAAGACAAAGAGGAAGACAAAGGAATTCTTGGAGAAGACAGATCGAAGCAGAGATGAAGATGATGGGGAAGACATGGAATGATCTTAAAAGAATTGCAAAAAACGACTTGGAAAGTGTTTGTTGAAGACCTATGCTCCACTGGGAGCTAAAAGGTAGAAGAAGAAGAACACACAATACAGATTTCTTAAATGTTATGTAGAGCCAGTCCGAACATATGGATGTGAATCATGGACTATGGGATAACAGACAAGAATATAACTCGAGGACGTAAAATTGTGGTTTTACAGAAGAATTTTGCGAGAATACCATGGACAGCTAAGAAGAGTAATGAAAGCGTTCTTAAAGAGGTCAAAGCAAAATGAGAGCCAATTTCCAATATTAGGAAGAAACAATCATTACTTTTTGGCTATGAATTGAGAAGGGGACAGCTGGAATATTTTGTAACAACTGGGAAAATCGAAGGACGAAGAGATCGAGGGAAGCAAAGATATACCAGACAGCTTAAGAGAATGGCTTGGCAGAAGGTCAACAACAGAAATGATAAATAACTGTCGAGATCGAAAGTTATGGACTGCTATGATGACCTAGGCCAGCAGGTACCGTACTTGATGATGATGATGATGATGATGATGATGATGATGATGATGATGATGATGATGATGATGACGACCATTATAGAATAGACCATCACATAAAACTTACTCTTCTCCTGATCGGAATTGATATTTTCGGCTAAACGAGAAGACAAAATACTTTCTGTGTGAAAACATATCGGCGTCAACATCTCTCCATTACTATCATCCATCAATCTACTTTCATCTGATCGCCGATCACCTCCATAGTTCCTACGTTTTATCTATGCTTTTCATTTTGTCCATTTCCTCATCTTTCTCTATTTACCCCTTTTCTCTATTTTCTCCTCTTTCTCTATTTCCCCCTCTTTCCCTATTTCCTCCTCTTTTTCTGTCCCCCCCCCCTATTTGTCTATTTCCTTCCCTATATTAATTTGCCCCTCTTTGTATATTTTCTCTTCTATATGTTCCCCCTCTTTGTATATTTTCTCTTCTATATGTTTCCCCCTCTTTGTATATTTTCTCTTCTATATGTTCCCCCTCTTTGTATATTTTCTCTTCTATATGTTTCCCCCTCTTTGTATATTTTCTCTTCTATATGTTTCCCCCTCTTTGTATATTTTCTCTTCTATATGTTTCCCCCTCTTTGTATATTTTCTCTTTTATATGTTTCCCCCTCTTTGTATATTTTCTCTTCTATATGTTTCCCCCTCTTTGTATATTTTCTCTTCTACATGTTTCCCCCTCATTGTATATTTCCTCCCCTTTCTCGGCTTCTTCCCTATGTCTGCTTCTTCCTCTTTGTCTATTTCCTCCTATTTGTCTACTTCTTCCTCTTTGTCTAATTCACTCTCTTTATCTATTTCCCCCTCTTTGCCTATTTTCCCCTCTTTGTCTACTTCCCCCTTTTTGTCTATTTCACCCCTCTTTGTATATTTCCCCATCTTTGTATATTTCGCCCTCTTTGTCTTTTCCCCCTCTTTGCCTATTTCATCCTCTTTGTCTGCTTCCTCCTCTCTGTCTGCTTCCTCCCTTTGTCTGCTTCCTTTTTCATTTCCTCAATGTCTTCTTAGAAATGTTCTTCTGCTCCATATTATTCATCTTCTACACCTCCGGCTTTTCTTGTTATCTCCTCTATTTCCTTCTTTTTAACCCTCTTTTCTACATCTACTTTTTCTGCGTCTTCATGCTTATTTTCTTAGTCTATTTTTAGGCCTCTTAATTGTATTTTTTTTATTGTTCTTTTTATGTATTTTCTTTTTTCATTTCTTCTTTCATGCTTTTTTCTTCTTATTTTTTGGACTGTTTCCTACTTTCCATTTTTTCTTTCAATTCATCTACTTCTGTTGTATATTTTTCTACTTTCTTTCCTTCATTTCATCTACTTCTGTTGTATATTTTTCTACTTTCTTTCCTTCATTTCATCTACTTCTGTTGTATATTTTTCTACTTTCTTTCCTTCATTTCATCTACTTCTGTTGTATATTTTTCTACTTTCTTTCCTTCATTGCATCTACTTCTGTTGTATATTTTTCTACTTTCTTTCCTTCATTTCATCTATTTCTGTTGTAAATTTTTCTACTTTCTTTCCTTCATTTCATCTACTTCTGTTGTATATTTTTCTACTTTCTTTCCTTCATTTCATCTACTTCTGTTGTATATTTTTCTACTTTCTTTCCTTCATTTCATCTACTTCTGTTGTATATTTTTCTACTTTCTTTCCTTCATTTCATCTACTTCTCTTGTATATTTTTCTACTTTCTTTCCTTCATTTCATCTACTTCTGTTGTATATTTTTCTACTTTCTTTCCTTCATTTCATCTACTTCTGTTGTATATTTTTCTACTTTCTTTTCATTTCCTGCTGCTTCTTCCTGCTCATCGTCATCAGCCTCTTCATCTACTTTCTTTTCTTGCAATTGATCTTCTGCTTTCTCTTTTCATTTTCTACATTTTGTTTTCTTTTCTTTCTATTATTCATCTGTTTTTAATTGTTTTTTCACTTCTTCTGTTTTCTCTTCTCAGTATATATCTTCTTCCACCTTTTCCTCTTTATCTAATTCTACAAGTTTCAGTCACCTCATGCGCTTTCTTCCTTTTAGTTATTTCTTTATCTTTTTTTTTGTTCCATTTGTCCATCAACTATTCTGTGTTAATTCCATTTGTTGCCCAAACTCAAATCCTAGATTTCTTTTAATTTGAATCATCTTTCTTGTTTCACTTTCAAACAAATTCCATCAACCCACATGTCAACCCGCAGTAACGTTTTGATAAATCAACGGTGACATCATTCGCTTCGTCACATGTAAACCTTAACATCGTCATCATCATTACTGAGTGCCGTCTTCGTATCGAAGGTTAGCTACAACGGAACGCCATTCCGCTCTGTCTCTTGATTTCAGATGCAAACATCAAATTCAAACTACACTGCATCAGGTGCAAAACAGAATATTGATTTCTTGATCTCAGTTTCGATTTCTAGACACATTTGGCTGAACCAGTCTTTGTTTGCCCTTTTGCACATTTTGCATATTTAATTATCTATTTTCTTATATTGGGTAGTTTTCTTCGCTTGTTATCTTTCTTCTATTTTTCCTAAATGTCGTGTTCTGTCGTGTTCGAAAATGCTGCTTTTCCCTTTCTCATTGTTTGTACAGCTTTTACCACCTCAGAATTTAAGATTTTATAACCTCAAGTACATTTTATAATTAGTTTCTTGTCCTTTCTTCGTTAAACAAAAAAAAAATTATATATTCCTGCATGCATTGACTATATGTATATTGTTTATTAGCATTTCTCTTTTTGTGTTTGCCATACATCCATTTTCAGGGCCTTCTTCTCCCCTAGTCATACCGTTTACTTATGTGTGCATCCCTCTTAAATCTTATTTATTATCCATCGTTTCGATTTATAGACATCTTTGGCTGAGCCAGTCTTTTTTTTTTTTTAGGCTCTTTTGTGCATTGTGATTATTTCATTATCGATTTTGTTTTATTGGGTAGTTTCTCTGCTTGTCTTCTTTCTTCCATTTTTTTTTCAAGAATCCGTCAGATATCCATTTTAGTTTTTTTTTTTTTTTTTTTTTTTTTTTTGTTCTTCTCCTTTATGGGTAAGATATCGCAAGTTTCTTGTGTGCTTTTCTTCATACATTACTATTTTGTATGTACATTTTTCATCCGGATTTAATTTTCTGTACTGCTCAATCCCTTCTTCTAGCAGTTTCTGTATGCGTTCTTTCATCATTATCATGTGCCATACCGGTATTTGTAGGCCATAATATCCTTCCACAATGTTTTATCCACAGTGCATCGTACCAATTATGTTGTTAACTGTTTGCCATGCCATGACACAAGCTATCTATTATTTTCTCTCTTCGCCGTCCGCGATCTCTTTTTCCCTGTATTTTTCCAGTTGTAACAAAGTATTTCAACATCTCTTTTCACATAATGTGAACATGTTCATTGTTTCTTTCTGATGTTTTTTTTTTTTTTATGAGGTCCCTTTTATGTTGGCCTCTTTGAGAATTTCATTGTTGGGCTTTTTAACTGTCCAGGGAACTTTCAACATTATTCTGAGAAATTCAATCTCTGTGGCCTCTAATGGTTTTTTATTTCTTTATCTACTGTTCATAATTCGTAAGAATGTGTTCTATATGGCCCCTATGAACTCTCCTTCACACTTCTAGTGACATAGATTTATTGCATTAGACGTTTTTCATTTTCTGAAATTCTATTTTGGCCTGGGTGTGTTTTTTGCTTGCATTAAATAAGTATCTTTAACAACCTTTATGATTTAAAGCTGTTTTGTCTAGTGGTATTGTTGATGAATTAGTCTTTTTTTTTGTGTTTCTCTTTAGTTTGACTTTCATTTTAATCATTACAGGAGTGTGTTCTGAGTTCATACCTGCTCCTGTCTATGTTTTAACTTTCATGACGATATTACGGAACCTATCTTTTATCATTATGTAGTATTTTGGATTTTATTCTTATCTCCAGTGCTTTTCCATGTGTATAGTTTCGTTTTCTCTTGCTCAAAGAAGGTGTTACATATAATCGGCCTGTTTTCTTCACAAAATTGTATTAATCTTTCTCCACTTTCATTTCCTTTTCCTAAACCATTGTTTCCTTTATTGGTGATGCATTAACCGTTTTCCTACTTTAGCATTCATATCACCCGTTACAATCAAGATGTCCAAGCATTGCACTTGCTTCACAAATTTATTTAAATCTTCATAGTTTGTTGCTATTTGTTCATCTGTGTAGTTTTGAGTAGGTGCAGATGTCTGTATTATTGTTTTGTCGAATGGTTTTGCTTACAATTTGAGTATCATGGTCATGTCATTGTATATCCAGTTGATACTTATATATTTTTTGTATCTCCCTTTTTATTTGTATTCCTAGTCTGTAGTTCCCTTTTTATTTGTATTCCTACTCTGTAGTTCCCTTTTTATTTGTATTCCTACTCTGTAGTTCCCTTTTTATTTGTATTCCTACTCTGTAGTTCCCTTTTTATTTGTATTCCTACTCTGTAGTTCCCTTTTTATTTGTATTCCTACTCTGTAGTTCCCTTTTTATTTGTATTCCTACTTTGTAGTTCCCTTTTTATTTGTATTCCTACTCTGTAGTTCCCTTTTTATTTGTATTCCTACTCTGTAGTTCCCTTTTTATTTGTATTCCTACACCTATTTCATGTTCTGTTGTGTTGCCTGAATGTATAAATATAATTTTTTGTCCTCTATGTACCCACATTCTTTCCATCTTGTCACTGATATGCCTAAAATATATATGTTTAATAGTTCTGCTTCTAAAATACAATTTTCTAATTTTCCATCTTGGTAAAGAGTCCTAACATTCCATGTACATATTCGTAGATCTTTCTTCTGACTTAAGTTATAATTTCTCTCTATGGCTTTCTTTGGAATAGAACATGAAGAGGCTCCAATCTCGTTCACAGTGGCCAGGCATATTCGTCTTTCGTGCCCTGAATATGCCTCTTGTGTATCACGCACTTTGCTGTTTTCGTTTTCTGAGCCGTTGCTGATTTCTGATTCGTCCGCCTTATCTACCGTCACAGACATTTCATATTCGGGATGGACATTCCCTCTAGGTGCCATTGTTGTTAAAATAGATGTGTGTCTGTCGAACTGTGAGCATAGGTTGGCCTATAGAAGATAGGTAACACGTCGACACAAGAATAATAAACTATATTACATTAAGATATCAATAAAGTTTACAGTCCATCAGCTCGTCAGATGTAAACATAACTACAACGGGGAATAGCAGCACATATTTCATAATTAAACAGCCCAGTAAATCATTTAACCACGTCAGCTACAGCCAAGTCGGAGAAACATTTAAACACGTCAGCTACAGCCAAGTCGGAAAAACATCATTTAAACACGTCAGCTACAGCCAAGTCGGAAAAACATCATTTAAACACGTCAGCTACAGCCAAGTCGGAAAAACATCATTTAAACACGTCAGCTACAGCCAAGTCGGAAAAACATCATTTAAACACGTCAGCTACAGCCTAGTCGGA
This sequence comes from Megaustenia siamemsis, assembly GCA_032433765.1. NCBI lineage: Eukaryota > Metazoa > Mollusca > Gastropoda > Stylommatophora > Ariophantidae > Megaustenia > Megaustenia siamemsis. Next base: position 55,350,818 of record JAVIAB010000101.1, on the reverse strand, counting down.
AAAACATCATTTAAACACGTCAGCTACAGCCAAGTCGGAAACACTGCGCATAGCCGCCATGAAACTGGAAACTGTTCATTTATCAGCTAAAACTGTATCTTCTTTTTTTTTTTTTAAATTGTAAAATTGTGTTTATTTTGCACCTGAAGGTTAAATCTCTCAAAATGTTCAAACAATTTTTCTCATAAACATTACTGAGTGAGATTATTAATGGCTCAGAAATTCAAGGTTCTAGATTATTCATTTCTTTGTGGAGTGTCACAAATTGGAACCACAACAATATTGTAACAACCTCAAGGATGAGTGGAGTGTAGCTTCCTGAGGACATCTTCACTCATAAATATAACAACAGTGTAGGGATTGCAACTAAAAGTGCCACTTCAAACTGACAACGAACATATGCGCAGCAACGTTATTATATGAAGGAAGCAGTTGAGTTCAAATGAGCACATAGAGGCCCTCCAGCTGATTCATTGAAGTATCAGAGTATACGTGGACATTTGTGATGGTAATCCATTCACATGTTGTCAATAAATGTGAATATTTACTTACGTTTGCTATAATATGCGTATTCTGAAAAACCAAAAAGCGGGTGATATTTATTTTTTAATGGCGACAGTTACAATGTTATCAATAAAGAGTGTCGTATTACATCACCCATGAAATCCATGATCACAACATTTAAAATAATGAGTTTAAATATTCAGTTTACAGCTAAAAAATATCCGTAATAATTATCAAGAATAGATATAGTTTGGAAACAACTGGTAAAAGACCTGATCCGTACAGAGAACTTCATAAATGACATATATATATATACTATCGCGGGTCTTATATTATGCGTTTTATTCTGTACTTTCAGTGTCAAATTTAGTGGACAATAATTCATTATGCTTCACTTGCCTAGTTTTAGTAGTATTTATAACGTGTCATAGACTATCATGTAATCATCTCATGATAACTCTAACTAATGTTGTGTTAGGTTAAGATCAATATGATGGAGTCAGCTCACATTCATTGTGGTTGCTGAGCTTAAGTACAAAATAGTTACAGGCACACAGCGACTACCTGTACTGTATTTTCGAATAATTCCTTTCATTCGTACAGAACACCAATCCGTTCTCGTCAACCTTCACTCAGGCCCATACTGTTCACATAGCAATGTTGTGTTTATTTTGTTTTGTCATTTCTCTAAGTCCTTTCTTCCACACACTCCTCTGAGATTGCTAATACACTGTATCTGCCGTTCACATTGGCTGTCCATTCGATTTGATCACCGAACCTACCCTCTCGCCCTTTAGATGAAGTTGAAGTATTTTCTCAATCTTTCTTATATTTACCAAAGAACAAATAAAGGAATTGATAGTTCTTTCCGTCATCCGTTATAAAAAGTAATTTAAATGGGCGTAGGTGCATTGTGTTGAGGTTTGAAGTAGAACTATAATATGTGCGCCTTTCTGCCCAACATATCCGACTTCAGCTAGGCATATTTGAATACCGGATTGCTTTCCCTCTTCAATCGTGATATCCTCTGCCAGGATGAATGAAATAAAACCGGAACTGAGTGGGCGTATGAGAAGACTATCAACCAACACAGAACTGGAGCCGTCAATCTCTGGAGCTCGCGGGACTTGCTGAGGAGTGGGATGTGAGCACCTATGGGCACAGTTTGGAGTGCAATGATGATAACCCGCAAATAACTCAATACCTCCTTTGCCAACCTAGACTGGTTACTCTGTTTCTAGATGCACCACTAAGAGAAGGTGTAGCGTGATGATGTTTCTGACTCACAGTTCCTGGACAAACTATGAAGCACCGACAGCTTGCAGCGCTGTTGCTCCCAGGACCATTGTTTTCTTAATCTGAATATATAACAGGATGTATAATTGTGTTAATTTTATAAACGGATGTATAATTGTGTTAATTTTATAACCGGATGTATAATAGTGTTAGTTTTACATCAAAAATGTTCCTGGCACTCCTATCTCCTCGCATTTCAGAATCCCAGGCCGTAATTCCTCTGATGATTTCCGTATTACTGGCATCACTTCTTGTTCCTCTGGTGAGTTCCGTATCACTGGCGTCATCTCTTGTTCATCTGATGATTTCCGTATTACTGACATCATCTCTTGTTCATCTGATGATTTCCGTATTACTGACATCATCTCTTGTTCATCTGATGATTTCCGTATCACTGGCATCACCTCTTGTTCATCTGATGAGTTCCGTATTACTGGCATCACCTCTTGTTCCTCTGATACTTAGCCGTTTCACGTTGGAGAAACGACTCATACTCTCCAACCGAGAGGATTAATCTCTTTCTACTTTTTTCTTAATATCTGGCCTCCTCTCCATTTCTTTCCTGTGTTCTATTCCTCCGTGCATTATCCTTATTGTCTTATTTGCTCTGCTTCTCACTTGCCACTCCTATCCTCTCTCACGTTTCTTCTCCTTCTTGCTTTAATCGTACCCTACGGGGCATCTTCTTTCATTTTTTTCCCGAATTATTCACTTTTTGGTTCCATTTGGTCTAATTCAATCCTACCTGCCCTATTGTCTATTTATCCTTTAACAATACTTTACGTAAAACCTGCCACCTTTTTTCCGCCATTCTTTGTGCCATTTTTTGAGCTGTATCGTGTTTTCTGACTTGGATTATTGTGTTTCATTTGTATAGTTTGTTTGCTAAACCTGATGAAGGCTTTTGCCGAAACATAGTAATTTATCTTGCTTTTCTATTAATCTAGGTATTCAATAAAATGTTATGTTTATTTTATATACAGTTGTACCACCTCCGCTGTCTGACCGTCATTATGCGATATCATTTAGCAACTCAATCAATCAATTACCTTTGAAGTTTACTTCTTCTTCTCCTTTCCTTCCTCATCTGCCTTTCTAATTAATAGAAAGATAATCAATAACCTAAGATATGCTGATGACACCGTATTCTTCTTCTTCTTCTTTCCTTCCTCATCTGCCTTTCTAATTAATAGAAAGATAATCAATAACCTAAGATATGCTGATGACACCGTATTCTTCTTCTTCTTCTTTCCTTCCTCATCTGCCTTTCTAATTAATAGAAAGATAATCAATAACCTAAGATATGCTGATGACACTGTATTCTTCTTCTACTTCTTCTTTCCTTTCTCATCTGCCTTTCTAATTAATAGAAAGATAATCAATAACCTAAGATATGCTGATGACACCGTATTCTTCTTCTTCTTCTTTCCTTCCTCATCTGCCTTTCTAATTAATAGAAAGATAATCAATAACCTAAGATATGCTGATGACACCGTATTCTTCTTCTTCTTCTTTCCTTCCTCATCTGCCTTTCTAATTAATAGAAAGATAATCAATAACCTAAGATATGCTGATGACACTGTATTCTTCTTCTACTTCTTCTTTCCTTTCTCATCTGCCTTTCTAATTAATAGAAAGATAATCAATAACCTAAGATATGCTGATGACACTGTATTCTTCTTCTTCTTCTTCTTTCCTTCCTCATCTGCCTTTCTAATTAATAGAAAGATAATCAATAACCTAAGATATGCTGATGACACCGTATTCTTCTTCTTCTTCTTTCCTTCCTCATCTGCCTTTCTAATTAATAGAAAGATAATCAATAACCTAAGATATGCTGATGACACCGTATTCTTCTTCTTCTTCTTTCCTTCCTCATCTGCCTTTCTAATTAATAGAAAGATAATCAATAACCTAAGATATGCTGATGACACTGTATTCTTCTTCTACTTCTTCTTTCCTTCCTCATCTGCCTTTCTAATTAATAGAAAGATAATCAATAACCTAAGATGTGCTGATGACACCGTATTCTTCTTCTTCTTCTTTCCTTCCTCATCTGCCTTTCTAATTAATAGAAAGATAATCAATAACCTAAGATGTGCTGATGACACTGTATTCTTCTTCTTCTTCTTTCCTTCCTCATCTGCCTTTCTAATTAATAGAAAGATAATCAATAACCTAAGATGTGCTGATGACACCGTATTCTTCTTCTTCTTCTTTCCTTCCTCATCTGCCTTTCTAATTAATAGAAAGATAATCAATAACCTAAGATGTGCTGATGACACCGTATTCTTCTTCTTCTTCTTTCCTTCCTCATCTGCCTTTCTAATTAATAGAAAGATAATCAATAACCTAAGATGTGCTGATGACACTGTATTCTTCTTCTACTTCTTCTTTCCTTCCTCATCTGCCTTTCATCGTCGAGGAGAGATATAATTTGCGGTAATTTACTCTTCTGTTCGCTTCTGCTGTTATGTTTCCTAGTGCTTCTAATATTCCATCGTCCCAAGGGTTTCGTGGTCGACCCTTGGGTCTGGTGTTCTCACAACGTTTGTTGACGGCTCGTTGTGTTGTGTTTTGATCTTTCTGCCTTGTCACGTGGCCAAACTATTTTATCTGTTGTTTCCTTATATATTCTATGCCGGGGGCTATTCCTTGCTTTTTTTCTCAGTTCTTCATTTCTGATCTTATCGTACGAGGAATAAATCAAGACCGTTTCTCTCCCTCATCTTTAACTCAGTGGACACACGTTTCTCTGTTATTTTTTAACATATTCAATGCTACGCTTTTCCGTGTGTGTTAACAAAATATAGTTTATTTTTCTCCATTTCATTTAAATTTTACACCATATGGCATCATTGAAAGCTCTTTTGTTCCAAATTTAACATAATTGCATTACAAATATGATCAATATATTTACTAATTTTAAAAATTTTGATCGTCTTATTAGACGTTAACATCTTCGTATTTTGTATGAAAAGGGTTAAGGTAGAGGTACGAGACTTGAATCGGCGTCTTGGAATTTTACTCCTATATGCTGTGAAGGTTATCCAGATGTGTCCAGAGACTCCTGTCTAGTGTCCGCTCAAGCATCGTGACTCACGAGCGAGTCGCCTGTTACCCTAAAGTAGAATTTGTATGAATTAATGTTTAAAAAAATGTGTCACTATTTCTGTATACTTTCTACAGAATCCAAAGAGCTTAACCACTAAATTCTCTCGTAGTAGCGGTACTACTAAATAGAGGAGGATGCAGTTATGTTGAAAACTGTAGGCTTGATTTACTGCACATATTCAGGTAGACTGATCAACACTATGAGACTGTAAATTGACAATTTTTAAAACAAATTAAACAACAAGAGAAGAAAGTTGGTGATATGTTGGCCATGTGATGAGAAGTGACAACGAGAAGACGGTGGTCATATGTTGGCTATGTAGTGCGAAGAGGCAACAAGAGAAGAAGGCGGTCATATGTTGGCCATGTGATGAGAAGTGACAACGAGAAGACGGTGGTCATATGTTGGCTATGTAGTGCGAAGAGGCAACAAGAGAAGAAGGCGGTCATATGTTGACTATGTGATGAGAAGTGACAACAAGAGAAGAAGGTGGTCATATGTTAACCATGTGATGAGAAGAGACAACAAGAGAAGAAGGTGGTCATATGTCGACCATGTGATGAGAAGAGACAACAAGAGAAGAAGGTGGTCATATGTTGACCATGTGATGAGAAGAGACAACAAGAGAAGAAGGTGGTCATATGTTGACCATGTGATGAGAAGAGACAACGAGAAGAAGCTGGTCATCTGTTGACCATGTGATGAGAAGAGATAAGAGAAGAAGGTGATTTTATGTTGACAATGTGATGAGCAGAGACAACGAGAAGCAGGTGGTCATATGTTGATCATGTGATGAGAAGAGACAACAAGACAAGAAGGTGGTCATATGTAGACTATGTGATGAGATGGGACAACAAGACAAAAAGGTGGTCATATGTAGACTATGTGATGAGATGGGACAACAAGAGAAGAAGGTGGTCATATATAGACTATGTGATGAGATGGGACAACAAGAGAAGAAGGTGGTCATATGTAGACTATGTGATGAGATGGGACAACAAGATAATATCAAAGCGAGCCCTCCATTGGGAACCGGATGGTAAAGAAAAAGGAAGGCGACATAGATAAACATTTAAAAGAACACAGCGACCAGAAGCAACAGCATCAGACATCAGCTCCCTCGTCGACACTCAACAACTCGCCCATAATTCAGTAATGCAGGGACATACAAAGAGAGTCATTTGGACGATCCGGTATTTGAGAACACCGATCACCGAACACAAAGAGTCTAGGATTTATGTTCTATGTACCGTCTTTGGCTCGAAAGGACAATCTATATATAAACAGAATTGATCGCTATTATTTACAATTGTGCACACCTACCCATGGGGGTTTATGCCGTCATCGTACATGAAAACATGCTTTGAATATTGTGCTCAGATATCCTTCAGCCAAAATTCACAAACTTCTTTACTCATAGACACGACGTTTTTTTTTTACCATGACTTTAACTGCTTCAGTATGGAAAGTTTTATCAAGGTATTATATTTCACCAATACCAAGATAGATGCACCACAGAAATAAAAAGCAGAATAGCTCATGTCAAAAAAGCATTTCAGAAAATGAAAAATATCTTATGCAACAAATCTATGTCAATAGAAGTGAGATAGAGAGTTCATCGGTGCTATATAGAACCAATTCTGACCTATGGAAGCGAATCATGGACAGTAGACAAACAAACGAAAAGACGATTAGAGGCCACAGAGGTGGGATTTCTCAGAAGAATGTTGAAAGTTCCCTGGACAGATAAAAAGACCAATGAGGAAGTTCTCAAAGAGGCCAACACAAAAAGGGAGCTCTCAAAAACATCAGAAAGAAGCAATCAACATTTTTCGGGCAAATCGTGAGAAGTGGAAAGTTAGAATACTTGGTTACAACTGGTAAAATAAAGGGAAAGAGAGATCGCGGACGACAAAGAGAGAAAATACTGGATAGCTTGGTGTCATGGCATGGAAAACAGTCAACAACAGAACTGATACGATGCACTGTAGATAGAAGATTGTGGAGGGACATGATCGCCTACGCCAACCGGCAGGGTACATGATGATGATGAATACCAAGATGATACAAGACATATACAAAGAATATGGTTTGATGACGGTTTACACTAATCAAATTGAGAGTGACGCACTGTGCGGCTAAACGTACATGACCGAAATCGACGTGACGCATGGTGTGTCGAAACGTACGGTAAGAGTTAAAACATGTACCTGCCATCAAAATAAAGTTTACTGAGCAGACGTTTTCAACGGCGCATTTACTTACGTTTTCATGAACAAAATACTATCAGATACAAAACATAAACATGATTAGTTTAGGGTCATAAATACGAATTGAGTTATTGAGTTATTTGCGGGTCATCATCATTGCACTCCGAACATGTCCATAGGTGCTCAGATCCCCTCCTCAGCAATTCCCTCAGTGTCCAGCGACTGACGACTCCAGTTCTATGTTGGTTGATAAGTCTTCTTACACGGCCACCAAGTTTCTCATTTCTGGCTGTGCCCATCTTAATCCCATTTCCATCATCCGAAGAAGTGACGTTGATCTGTGTTTCTCGAAGTCCTGTGCTCTTCCAACATCTCGAAGGGCATTGATGATGTCCGCCCGATTCATTGGTTGCCCGTCCTCAACGACAGCACAGCTAGCCAACCTGTCCGCTCTTTCATTTCCCTGTACTCCCGAATGTCCAGGGAAATAGACAAAGGTGACCTTACGTATTTTGCATTTCTGCAACGACTCTACCCATTGCATGCGTACAGAGCCCGCCTCCACTTTTTTTTATCATGCTCTTCGAATCACTCAGTATACATGCGTGGGTGTAGTCTTGTGACTCTAACCATTTGAATGCCTTGGTCACTATCGCACACTACAGTTTCTCATTTGTTTCAATTATAACACAACAGTTGCCACAGAGACGATAGAACAGGTCATCGCCTACTACGTATATCCTCAGATAATCATGCCACATAATAATAATGTCACATAATAATGTCACATCTCATATCATTGTATGTTCCTATCTATGTTGGTCATATCTCATATCTGTGTGTGCATGTCCATGTTAGACATGTGTAATTTCTTTGTGGGTGCATGTCTATGTTGGTCATATCTTTATGTGCATGTTTATGTTAGTCATGTGTCATATATCTTGATGTATGTCAGTGTTAGTCATGCCTCGTATCGCTATGTGCATGCCTGTGTTTGTCACATCTCATATCTTTGTGTGTGCATGTCTGTGTTAGTCACCTCTAGTGACTCGGGCAGATGGTGCTCGTAAACCATCTAAGGGCAGAATCCACCTACAGAAAAGATCACCTGCTGCCTTGCAGGAAGATTGGGGACAATCAAAGGCTAGGGAAAGCGAACCTGAATAAAATGCTGGCTGAAATCGGATGCACTGGGCCACTGGCGCAGAAAACAGTGCAACGTTTTTAACGGGTGTTCAATCAGAGTGGATCTGGCAGACTCTAATTGTGATGTTCTGTTTGTAACACACCTAACCTGACAGCTGAGTTCATGTGAGGAACTGGAATCCTACTGTGATTGGGTTCTGATCGCAGAGAGAAATAATCATTGTTTGGTAATACAGTTTTACGCCATTTGTTTCAGTTTTCTATTGTACAGTAAAAAGTAAAGTATCCCCGTCACGCCAAGTGGCGTATAGGGAAATATGGTGTTAGTGACCCTATATTTTACAGACCTCCAGCACATGATTTTTGGGGTAATGTAGTCGGTATTACGCTCGTGCTGCTTTACTTTCCCAGAAAAAAAATCCGGTACCCATTTAAGGCTCGGTGAACCCGGAAGTTGTCGGTTGAGGTGGAACCCTACCTCTTGTCCTTTATAGTCCAGTTCACTAACCACTGAGCTATCGCGGCTCCCTTTTGTATTGTATACGCTTGTTTAAATGCGTACATCAACCATGTCACCTCTGTTGTACATCTACCATCTCACCTCTGTTGTACATCTACCATATCACCTCTGTTGCACATCAACTATCTCACCCCTGTTGCACATCTACTATCTCACCTCTGTTGTACATCTACCACCTCACCTCTGTTATATATTTACCATATCAACTTTGTTGTACATCTACCATCAGAGGACAACACTTGTTCCAAGGTATTTAAATTCATTTACCTTGTTCGGAAAAATAAGTGTCTTATAATATAAGAGTTGTGGAAAGTTTAACATTTTTAATTGTTTTATATTTTTAACGTGTCTAAGTAACATTTACTTACATGATCGTTTAGTGCCATCTAAAAGATAAAACACAGCTATTTTGACCTCTTTGTTTGAATAAAATAAAATACAATACACAAGTTAAACACTTGTGTTGCAGACAAACAGAATAGGTATGGCAAAAAGTAATTTTAATGCCATGAAAAATATACTAACAACGAAACAAATATCAACAAGGCTGAAACTAAGAATGGCAAAATGTTACATCTTCTCAATATTCCTGCATGGTGCAGAAACATGGACATTAGCCAAGAAAACAGAACAGAAAATTGAAGCCTTTGAAATGTAGATTTATAGAAGAATAGGTAGAATTGGATGGAAACAAAAGATAACAAACGATAAAGTTTTAAAACAACTGAAAATAAAAAGAGAACTACTAAATACAATTAAGACAAGACAAACGACATTTTTGGAGCATGTTAAAAGACACAACAGCCTACTAAAAGTAATATTGGAAGGAAAAATACAAGGTAAAAGAGGCAAAGGCAGACCAAGACTAACATGGACGAGTAACATCAAAAGATGGACAAGTCAATCTATGACAGCCTGCACCACCAAAGCAAGAAACAGAGTAGAATGGCAATCCATGGTAGCTAACCTTCGTTGCGGAGAAGGCACACGATGATGATGATGATGATGTTGCAGACAAATGATTTTAGGATGATACAGCACGAATAGTAGTTTCCAGTGCTTTATACTGGAGACAAATAATAATTAATGAATATTATTATAGAGGGAAACTACACAAGTATTCAGCCCTACTAGCAACATAAGTATTTAGCCCTACCGTGAGATACTTGTCTTAATAGGAAAATATAGAGAACACCTACGCGAAAGCCATCACCAGTAATAGCCATTTTTTTAGTTAGCTGAATTAGCCGTGCTCCCTGGCGTTTGGCTTCTTGTGGCAAGGCGCAGTGCCAAGGGATACGGGTGTGATCCTGATTAGGACCATATATTGCTCTTTGTTTCTTTTTTCTGTTGTTGATTGTTTGTCATTTTTTTCCGAGTGCTGTAAACATAACTCCTCCTCCTACTATGATTCCCAGAATTATCGCCTAAAACAGTACCTAATCTGTTATACATGTATAAGTATCGAGAAATCCCTAGTCTGTTATATTAGCATCACGTTATACCTAATCTGTTATATAAGCATCGAGAAATCCCTAGTCTGTTATATTAGCATCACGTTATACCTAATCTGTTATATAAGCATCAAGTGATCCCTAGCCTGTTATATTAGCATCACGTTATACTTAATCTGTTATATAAGCATCAAGTAATCCCTAGTCTGTTATATTAGCATCACGTTATACCTAATCTGTTATATAAGCATCGAGAAATCCCTAGTCTGTTATATTAGCATCACTTTATACCTAATCTGTTATATAAGCATCAAGTAATCCCTAGTCTGTTATATAAGCATCACGTTATACCTAATCTGTTATATAAGCATTAAGTGATCCCTAGTCTGTTATATTAGCATCACGTTATACTTAATCTGTTATATAAGCATCAAGTAATCCCTAGTCTGTTAATTTAGCATCACGTTATACCTAATATGTTATATTAGCATCACACACTCCCTAGTATGTTATATTAGCATCACACAATCACTAGTATGTTATATTAGCTTTGACATTAAGGACACATTTACCCACTTCCAAGAAGATTCCTGTAATCTGCATAGCAAAAAATAACAACTGTTATATTTTTAAATAGAAGAACCAAATACAACAAAAAGCTCCGTTTCATTGTTTATTGTCAGCTCTATCCACTAAGAATGATAGGTCTTTAATTAACATACCTGGTTTGCCGCTGCAGCAAGCCAATCGTTTGTTGCTTTCAACATTAGTCTCCGTTACTCTTTCAGTAAGGAATTTTTTATCAATTTATCGGTAGAGATTTCAGAAACCAAATTGTTCATGTTTTGAAATATTAATCTACATGTTTATATTTATCTAACACTTAACATGTTATTTATGAATTTTTAGATAATTAAACAAGGAATTAAATTTCACCAATACCAAGATGATACAAGACATATACAAAGAATATGGTTAGATGACAGTTTTAACTAATCAAATTGAGAGTGACGCACTGTGCGGCCAAACGTACATGACCATAATCGGCATGGCGCAGGGTCTCTATCTATCCATCTATCTATCTATCTATCTATCTATCTATCTATCTATCTATCTATCTATCTATCTATCTATCTATCTATCTATCTATCTATCTATCTATCTATCTATCTATCTATCTATCTATCTATCTATCTATCTATCTATCTATCTATTTATCTGTCTGTCTGTCTGTCTGTCTGTTTCTGTCTGTCTGTCTGTCTGTCTCTGTCTGTCTCTGTCTGTCTTTGTCTGTCTATCCATCTATCTGTTGAACTTTCGAGCCGTACGGAATAGACCCAAATACTATTTTTCTTTTTCTAAATTCTTTAAAGGAATCTCAATCCTTGTAAAGATCTTTTATTATATCTCGCCATTTGTCTCCGTTCTGTGCCAAGCATCTCATTCCCATTGAGGATCCGATTTCTGCAGCACTTGCCTCTCTAATCAATGTTCTTCTCAGTATCATTCTGGTTCAGCATCTTTACCTCCTTTTTATCCCACATGAAGGCTTACTCTGTTATTCGGTTATTATCTCTTCTCATCACCTGTCCAACATATGACCAACGTCTTTTCTTGATTACTGATGATATTAAGCCCATTTATAACGCTGTACTTTTCAAGCTTTGTTTACATTTGCTTGCATATTCAAGTTTCAGTATTTAAACTCATCCCAGATATGCTAAAGAGGGGGAATAGTTAGTCTCGTGGCAAAACGCCGGCCTCGAGACAGAGAGATTGTGGGTTCAAATCCTGGCTGCACCAGTTGGCATTTTTATTTATGATTTCTCTCTGCAGCAACCACCCCTGGTCTCAGCAGCGAGGCCAGGCTTGAAATGTCAATTACACATGGATGGAAGAAATATGAGTACCTTTGAAGACGGAGATATTTGCCAATGCGGCGAGGGACCCATGTGCACACGGCTGCCAGGGAAAAACAGATTAACACGCAAAATTCAGTTTCAAAATTAGTCTCTCGGGACTAAGTCAGAGGTAAACGCTGGCGGACACAAATATAAAGATATATATTATAGGTATAGAATCAGATATAGATGCAACTCAAGATGCAACAAAGCTTGTCAAATCATCGGACAGTTATCACCACTATTGTCCAACAGGGAAATAAATTTCTGTACTGATTCTAGTGGGCAGTCTTTTAGAGTAATAGATATCGGTTTGAAGTCACCTTGATTTAGTATTACTGTCTTCTGAACATTAATTGACAGTGAAAAAAGGTCGGATGCTTTATCCAGGTTGTTGATCAGCGACTGTAGGGTGGCCTCACTATGAGCGACTAGGGCTGCATCGTCAGCAAATAAAAATTCTTTAAGTAGGGCAACATTTGTTTTGGTTTTTGCTCTTAGTCGTGCTAGGTTGAACAGTGAGCCATGTGGTCTAGTGCGAATGTAAATATCTCCTGAGCTTTCTCGAAGGCGTAATTTAGGAGGGCAGCAAAAAATATACCAAAAATGGTGGGGGCGAGGACACATCCCTGTTTCACTCCTTTGTTGACTTTGAAATTCTCTGATGGACTCCCATCAAAATGGACTTTGCCATTCATGTCACTCTTCACTCTTAGACAACTGCAGGAAAAATGTCGGGAACAAAATATGCCGCTCTATATTGCCTTTGTGGATCTCACAAAGGCATTCGACACAGTAAACAGAGATGGTCTCTACAAGGTGTTAGAAGGCATAGGCTGCCCTCCTAAATTACTTAGGCTGATAATTTCCTTCCATGAAGACATGAATATGAAAATACAAGAATAAGAAAATGGGTGAACGACAATGTTTTGTCACATGACATCTACTCGCTGTACAATGAGACACATTATAGGAGCAATATAGGGGGAATTAATATCACTAGACACATTATAGGAACAATATAGGGGGAATTAATATCATTAGACACATTATATGAACAATATAGGGGGAATTAATGTCACTAGACACATTATATGAACAATATAGGGGGAATTAATGTCACTAGACACATTATTGGAACAATATAGGGGGAATTAATGTCACTAGACACATTATTGGAACAATATTGGACGGAATTAATATCACTAGACACATTACAGGAACAATATGAGGGAAATTAATATCACTAGACACATTTTAGGAACAATATAGGGAAAATTAATATCACTAGACACATTTTAGGAACAATATAGGGGAAATTAATATCACTAGACACATTACAGGAACAATATAGGGGGAATTAATATGTCTGTTCCCTTGTGTGTTCCAAAAAAGGGTCTGTTGTATAATACTATCAGTTGGCTTCCGCAGTGTGTATCTTATCCATCGCCATCCTCTTTGATGTATATCTTTATCCATAGGTATTTGACAGGTGCATTTCCATAATTCTATGTTAACGATTTATTCTGTATAAAGGGGTATAAAATAGCTAAACGTATTCTCTACAACACTTCTTGTCGAGTCTATAACTGGTAGTAAACTACTGGTTTAGCTTTAACCTAGCACATTTAATTCTTCATTGTGGCAGCACTAACGGGGTTTGTATTTGGAACGTCCTTTTATTTACACTCACATACACGCTGCTTCTTGTCGTGACGTAACTCGGCTCTGTGGTGGGCCGGTATTTCATAATAGGTGATAAAGATACGCCTGACTACTGCTACATTGAGTGAATACTACTTCCTGGTAGCGAATCAAAAACTATAAACAAAGAGATACAACGCAGGCTAGAATCAGTTAACATGTTGCATTTTATGGGGAAGCTAAAGGTCCTGTTTTAAAGAAAAGTATACTACAATATATTATAATAATACAAATTAGGAAAAGGCAGTCCAGATATGTTAGGCTTGTGTGAAGAAGAGGCAGGGTGGAATACATACCAACAAAAAGAAGATAGGAGAAATAGAGATAGCCAAAGGGACAAAAATTACGGATGCTTTAGATAGTTAAGTTAGTCGTCGGATGCTGATGCAACATTTAACTGTTTATAAGCGCTCAGATCTCCTCCCTGCTAATCGCGCAGTGTAAAAGATAAACTGGTTTACAAGTCCTCCCCATCTGTCCACGTAGCGCTCCTGAAGTTAGACATCTTTCCTGATTAACATGAAGATACGAGAGCTATCAACAGGGCTGCAGATTCAAGAACTGCGCCGATATCGTTATATTATTACCCTTATTTTTGAGCATTAGGTTAGGGAAATATAGAATTATCCATCATTATGATGTAATACGCACAACGTAGCCAACAATAGACGTACTACAACGTTTTATTCACTCTAAAGAACGCAGCCAGACGTATGAACACTGTAGCACAGGAGTAGAAAAAGGCGTTCTATAGAGTTAACCTTCGGTTGGCATGGCACAACGATTTACAATACTACATGAAGGAGTTAAAAGTAATCGGCGCCGAACACATCCAACGGCGGTTATTGGACAGCACTCACTGTCGTGACATAATGCGAGCATCAAATTCTATTACTAAGATTAGATTAAAAACTTAGACTAGACTAAGGAATGCGTATACAATCCGACTGATTCACCAAAATTGAACATTGCCAAGTAAACGAACTTTGTAGCACCGGTGAGAATCCGTAAAGAGGTTAAACCTGTTGATTTTTAGAAATCTATCTACATTAGAGTGCTGAAAGTAATCAGTCTCCAAGCTGCAAATCCAGCAGCAAATAGTTTGACCATGTAGACGAGATAGATCAACATTGAACTCTTTTATGTTGCCTTGCGTGGATGTATCCTTCAGATCGTTATTGCAGGCTTGTGATGAAAGCAATTTCAATTATTCCTGTAATGTTATACAAGTCCATCTCACATTTACTTACGTTATGTGCTATGTGTTGAAGCTAAAATCGGGGGGGGGGGGGGGAATAGTGTGAGAAAAACATATAATTCTAGAGTTTATTACCATATTTGTTCTAGTCGACAAATATAGTTCTAGAGTTTATTACCATATTTGTTCTAGTCGATAAATATAGTTCTAGAGTTTATTACCATATTTGTTCTAGTCGACAAATATAGTTCTACAGTTTATTACCATATTTGTTCTAGTCGACAAATAGTACATGTCTGAGTCTGATGCAATTGGTCTCTGTTTTGAGGTTTTCAAGTTGTTTTGACCCCAATCATCAGCACAACCTTTGTTTCAATTTGCTACAGGAATGTCGTTGTGTTTACAAGTCAAGTCTTCAGAAGTCTTCTTTCCTTATTCCAGCTGGTTGTCTTCGCTGACTATTCTTCATGTTGATGTTCAGATCATCATCACTACACACTGGACTAATCCATACACGCTTAGGTATCCCACCCAAGAATCTTTAGAACGTCTGAGGCAAACCTTGACCTACATGCACGAGCACCGTTGCACGGTCTGTGGGGAGGTTTTTTTGCTGATAATTTATGTTGTTATTCTTTATTAATGCCGCTTCTTATATTATTTATCATGTCATGTTTTTTTCTTTATTTTATCAAGGGTCTCTTTATTTGTCATCCTATCACGCATAATCAGCTCTTCTGTTTTGCAACAATAACATCATCATTTCTGGTGCTGTGCTCGAGTAACAATTTACAGAAGCATTTACAATTTGGTTATGGTTATGGAAGGCCCCGGTATCACTGCAAACGAATTAAAATCCATAATTGCTCAATCGCCCGTGCCAGTGGAATCATCCGAATTACTATTTCATCTCCCAAACAAAGAAAGGTAGATGCAGTCCCCATGATATCAGTCTCAGCACACGCCAAAAGACATAATGCGAAATCGCACAGAAAGTAAACACAGCCAGCTGTTCCCTGTCATACGATATCAGCATTCGTCGTAAACAATTGGAATATCGGAACATGACCAAAACGGATTAAACACACAGCTCATGGTGTACACAGAGCACCTAACTCAGTAGCTCCTGCAACAAGCCGGACATGGGATATGAGGAAACTGCAACCAGGAACACTTATCATATATAGCCTTCAATGGTTCCTGCCGCCTATCCACCATATTGACCGGAAGTTCCAACATTTAAAATAAGAAAAGGATTTAAGGAAGGGACGCCTACTATCTCCATTTATCTTTCTACTGGCTATAAATTTGATTATGAAAATAACTCTCAACAACAGAGATGGAATCCAATGGTCACTGACCAAGCAACTTAATGACTTAGACTTTGTTGATGACATAGCTCTCCTATCACATTATCATAAGCAGATGGAAGATAAAATGATCATACTTGATGAGAGATCACAACAGTTTGGACTGAAAATAAATACAGATAAGAACAACATTATGAGATTTAAAGCACACGATATTGCCAAATAATAATAGGTGAAATACCTCTACTCGGCGTAGGATCTTATATATGGGCATAAATATAGACGAAGAGGGAAGAATTGAGAATGATACTAAAATATAAATGCAAAGAGCAAGAAGAGCCTTCCTTGCACTAGGAAACATAAAATCCAAAGAAATTAGATTAAATACAAACATAAACAATTTTCAACTCCAATTTTAAGTCAGTCATAATATATTGTTGTGTAACATGGAGAACGACAACAATTACAATCACGAAGATACAGACCATTATCAATGGATGCTTAAGTAGAATAAAAGGATGGACGTGGCAGGAGAAAATGACTAACATAGAATTATATAACAGTGCAGGGTAAATTCCTGTGGATACAGAGATACAGCGAAGATGATGATCTAGATAAGACATACACAGTGGTAGCCATGAGTTTTACACGACAGACCCTTTTTTCGAAATTTCTGGGAAAGAGACACAAAGGAAGACCAAACCATACGTGGAGAAGACAGATGGAAGCAGAGATGAGAAGACATGGAATGATCTTTAAAGAATGACAAGCAACAGAGCGGCTTAGAAAGTGTTTGTTGAAGACCTATGCTTCACAGGGAGTTGAAAGGAAGCAGAAGAAAAATGTTAATGAGATCGTATTTATGTGTGTAAAAGAGAAAACCCATCCATGGACTGCACCTCAATTTGTTGTCATTGGTTTAACCAACAAAACGTCAAACAAGACGTCGGCAATATGTCAACACTATCTACAAACGACAACAAAAATGAACTTGCTCACCACCCATGCTTCTTATTTATCGTTTACTCTGAGTGTCTAGTACCAGCTTTCTTGATCTATACCACAAACACAGCTCATGTACAATCAGGGCTGTCTTGTCCGAGTCAGCTAATGTCTGGAAGCCTCCAGGTGCCATTTTGATCAAGGTTTACTTCCTTGGCGATTGTTGTGTCCTTCAACTCGTAACAAAACCAGGCTGTGTTAAATTGTCTAACCTTGTATTGGTGATATAATCTTTCACGTTACTATTTGTCTAACCTTGTATTGGTGATATGATCTATCACGTTACTATTTGTCTAACCTTGAATTGGTGATATAATCTATCACGTTACTATTTGTCTAACCTTGTATTGGTGATATAATCTATCACGTTACTATTTGTCTAACCTTGTATTCCTGATATAATCTATCACGTTACTATTTGTCTAACCTTGAATTGGTGATATAATCTATCACGTTACTATTTGTCTAACCTTGTATTGGTGATATAATCTATCACGTTACTATTTGTCTAACCTTGTATTCCTGATATAATCTATCACGTTACTATTTGTCTAACCTTGTATTGGTGATATAATCTATCACGTTACTATTTGTCTAACCTTGTATTGGTGATATAATCTATCACGTTACTATTTGTCTAACCTTGAATTGGTGATATAATCTATCACGTTACTATTTGTCTAACCTTGTATTGGTGATATAATCTATCACGTTACTATTTGTCTAACCTTGTATTCCTGATATAATCTATCACGTTACTATTTGTCTAACCTTGAATTGGTGATATAATCTATCACGTTACTATTTGTCTAACCTAGTATTGGTGATATAATCTATCACGTTACTATTTGTCTAACCTTGAATTGGTGATATAATCTATCACGTTACTATTTGTCTAACCTTGAATTGGTGATATAATCTATCACGTTATTATTTGTCTAACCTTGTATTCCTGATATAATCTATCACGTTACTATTTGTCTAACCTTGTATTGGTGATATAATCTATCACGTTACTATTTGTCTAACCTTGTATTGGTGATATAATCTATCACGTTACTATTTGTCTAACCTAGTATTGGTGATATAATCTATCACGTTACTATTTGTTTGACCTTGAATTGGTGATATAATCTATCACGTTACTATTTGTCTAACCTTGTATTGGTGATATAAGCTATCACGTTACTATTTGTCTAACCTTGTATTGGTGATATAATCTATCACGTTACTATTTGTCTAACCTTGTATTGGTGATATAATCTATCACGTTACTATTTGTCTAACCTTGTATTGGTGATATAATCTATCACGTTACTATTTGTCTAACCTAGTATTGGTGATATAATCTATCACGTTACTATTTGTCTAACGTTGTATTGGTGATATAATCTATCACGTTACTATTTGTCTAACCTTGTATTGGTGATATAATCTATCACGTTACTATTTGTCTAACCTAGTATTGGTGATATAATCTATCACGTTACTATTTGTCTAACCTTGTATTGGTGATATAATCTATCACGTTACTATTTGTCTAACCATGAATTGGTGATATAATCTATCACGTTACTATTTGTCTAACCTTGAATTGGTGATATAATCTATCACGTTACTATTTGTCTAACCTTGTATTGGTGATATAATCTATCACCATGCTATTTGTCTATCTCTTGTATTGGTGATATAATCTATCACCTTGCTATTTGTCTATCTCTCGTATTGGTGATATAATCTATCACCTTGCTATTTGTCTATCTCTCGTATTGGTGATATAATCTATCACCTTGCTATTTGTCTATTTCTCGTATTGGTGATATAATCTATCACCTTGCTATTTGCCTATTTCTCTTATTGGTGATATAATCTATCATCTTGCTATTTGTCTATCTCTTGCATTGGTGATATAATCTATCACGCTGCTATTTGTCTGATATTGTATTGGTGATATAATCTATCATCTTGCTATTTGTCTATCTCTTGTATTGGTGATATAATCTATCACCCTGCTATTTGTCTATTTCGTGTATTGTTGATATAATCTACCACGCTGCTATTTGTCTAACCTTGTTTTGGTGACATAATATATCACCTTGCTTTTTGTCTATCTCTTACATTGGTTATATACTCTATCCCCTTGCTATTTGTCTATCTCTTACATTGGTGATATACTCTATCCCCTTGCTATTTGTCTATCTCTTACATTGGTGATATACTCTATCACCTTGCTATTTGTCTATCTCTTACATTGGTGATATACTCTATCCCCTTGCTATTTGTCTATCTCTTACATTGGTGATATACTCTATCACCTTGCTATTTGTCTATCTCTTACATTGGTGATATAATCTAACACGTTCCATTTGTCTACCTCTTGTCTTGGTCACCCAATCTTTCACCTTGATCCAACTTGTTAACCTTTGAATTGTTCCTGCCATCTGTTTGGCAGTTGTTTCTTTGCCAATGTACTTTCATAAGGGCTAATGACCAGCTCAGGCACCGACATAGAGTCAAACACTTGCATTTATGTGTCTAATTCTTATTTGTTCGTGCAATAACGCTTGTTTCTGCATCTACTGACAAAGCTTATAGTCAAGGCGTCTGTTACTGAGTTATACTTTGTCAGGCTATGTCTGTTTGTGAGTAATTGTCTTTAACAAGACATAAATAACAGAAAGTTGTGATATTCCAATAGTGGTCAGTGGTTACATCACATACCGTTCTGAAATGGGCCATTCATTTTTTTTAACAAAAATGAACAACTTGTTGAACCAGCCATCGAATACATAAAGAAACAACATATAAAGTGGTTCAACCACATAACAAGACAAAAAGAACTAACAATGAAAGAGCCATAAAAAAAAAACTCTACATAAACGCAAGAGTAAGAGGAAGCCCGAGTTAGAGATGGATAAAGAGAATACTAATGTCACTAGGAGGGATAACACCAGACGAGGCCAACAGAAAAGCAAAGAATCGCAGATTGTATCTCCCCTCGACGCCAACGGCAATGGAGGAAGGATAGAAGAAGAAAGAAATCCACTTCGTAACACTGAGAATATTCTGGGCAGCTTTATATGTTGTTACTTACATGATGTGGTAACACTGAGAATATTCTGGGCAGCTTTATATGTTGTTACTTACATGATGTGGTAACACTGAGAATATTCTGGGCAGCTTTATATGTTGTTACTTACATGATGTGGTAACACTGAGAATATTCTGGGCAGCTTTATATGTTGTTACTTACATGATGTGGTAACACTGAGAATGTTCTGAGTAGCATTATATGTTGTTACTTACATGATGTGGTAACACTGAGAATGTTCTGAGTAGCATTATATGTTGTTACTTACATGATGTGGTAACACTGAGAATGTTCTGAGTAGCATTATATGTTGTTACTTACATGATGTGGTAACACTTAGAATATTCTGAGCAGCATTATATATTGTTACTTACATGATGTGGTAACACTTAGAATATTCTGAGCAGCATTATATATTGTTACTTACATGATGTGGTAACACTTAGAATATTCTGAGCAGCATTATATATTGTTACTTACATGATGTGGTAACACTTAGAATATTCTGAGCAGCATTATATATTGTTACTTACATGATGTGGTAACACTGTGAGTCTCGTTGCCTGTAACAGAAAACATTCATTTTGAATGTCATAATATAACACTTCAGTATATAAAAGGGGAACTAAAACACACCGAAAATCTATTTTTAAATAAGCTAAAATATAATGCTATAAAAAATAAATAAGCTAAAGCTTATTGCTATAAAAATAAGCTCGAACCAATTGCTATAAAAAATAAGCTAACAAATATTGGTATAAAAAAATAATCTCAAACATATTGTTATAAAAAAATAATCTCAAACATATTGCTATAAAAATAAGCTCAAACATATTGCTATAAAAAATAAGCTCAAACATATTGCTATAAAAAATAAGCTCAAACATATTGCTATAAAAAATAAGCTAAAAAATATTGCTATAAAAAATAAGCTCAAAAATATTGCTATAAAAAATAAGCTCAAACATATTGGTATAAACAAAATCAAACATATTGCTATAAAAAAATAAGCACAAACATATTGATATAAAAAAGCACAAACATATTGCTATTTAAAAAATAAGCACAAACATATTGCTATAAAAAAGCACGAACATATTGCTATACAAAATAAGCTAAAAAAATATTGGTATTAAAAATAAATCAAATCACATTGTTATAAAAATAAACTAACACATATTGCTACGAAAAAATGAGCTAAAACATACTGCTATAAAAATAAACTACAACACACCGTTATAAAAAATTAAACTTAACCATATGGATATTAAAACTAAATAAATCACTTCGATAAATATATCAACACAACACGAGCATTAACAATTCGCCTGTTATCAGTAAAATAACGTGTTTTTAATTGGTTCTACAATGAGCATTCGCTCCTTGTGTTAGAAAATGTTCAATTATCTTGTTTTTGCTTCTTATATTTACATGCAGTAGATAATGATAGTTTTGGCCATTGTGAAGAGGTGGATAAAAGTGGTTTCAACACGGATCTCGATAGTGGTATGTCATCATTATCATTGAGTGCCGTCTCATCATCGAAGGTTGCCACCCATGGAGAGCCATTCCTTTATGTCTCCTGCTTTGATAATGCATAGACGTTGTCATAAGCTGACTTGTCCATCTTTTCATGTTACAAGTCTATGTTAGTCTTGGCCTCTTTTACCTTTATTTTCCATTCCAAGATTACTTTACATTGCCAACTGTGACTTTCAACATGCCATAGAAATCTCATTTGTCTTCTTTGAATTGTATTTGTATTGCATATCAAAGACAACTCTACAAATAAAAAAAAACAAAACGAGAAAAGGTAGGCAGAGACAGTGATGACTTGAACAGACCTCGACTTTTAACAGACTAAAATAATGACAGAAGATTGAAAGAGAATTAGAAGGTTAACGAAGTCTGGCAGTGGTACCATATCTACACAACAGGGATACGGGGATAAGAAGAAGCAATGAACAATTTTTACTTCTTTGCGAACGTGCTGTTCCTTAATTAGATTTTAGCGTAGTGTAAAGAGAACATTTGGTCACTGCTTTGTCGTGTCGTTCTATACACGATGCCATTTGTATATGATGATCCACAATTTACTGTATCCTCTATTCTACCTTTTGTGTTGATGAACCTTTTCTATTTCTTCTTTTTACTTTATTTTTGAGTGTCAATGTTCTAGAGTTGGGGAAAGTAGGGGGGGGGGGGGGGGGGTTAGGGAGTGGAGTTCTTCTACATCTAAACTCCCTGTGGAGCATAGGTCTTTAACAAACACTTTCAGCTCCTTCTGGAACATACGTCTTCATCAAAAACTTTCAGCTCCCTGTGGAACATAGGTCTTCAACAAAAACTTTCAGCTCCGTGTGGAACATAGGTCTTCAAAAAACACTTTCAGCTCCATGTGGAGCATATGTCTTCAACAAACACTTTCAGTTCGCTGTGGAGCATACGTCTTCAGAAAACACTTTCAGCTGCATGTGGAGCATAGGTCTTCAACAAACATTTTCAGCTCCCTGCAGAGCATAGGTATTCAACAAAAACCTTCAACCCCCTGTGGAGCATAGGTCTTCAAACAAACACTTTCAGTTTCATGTGTAACTTAGGCAACTCCAAAAAAGGGCCTGTCGTGTAATACTCTCAGTTTGCTTCTGCAATGTGTATCCTAGCCAGGACCCATGTGATGCTAAGTGATAGCGATCATCCAATGTGACGAATATATAGGATCTATGCTTCGATATAATCTGTTGAAGATTTACTGATAACTTCTCGCAATTCCAAACCAGGAGAGAGCCAGTTGAATACAAGCTAAGACCCACCTCATTGGACAAGTAGCTATTACGCTCCAGCCCTATAAAACCCCAACCTTTTATATTTTAAATAATATATATATATATATTGAGTTATTGAGTTATTTGCGGGTCATCATCATTGCACTCCGAACATGTCCATAGGTGCTCAGATCCCCTCCTCAGCAATTCCCTCAGTGTCCAGCGACTGACGACTCCAGTTCTATGTTGGTTGATAAGTCTTCTTACACGGCCACCAAGTTTCTCATTTCTGGCTGTGCCCATCTTAACTCCCATTTCCATCATCCGAAGAAGTGACGTGGATCTGTGTTTGTCGAAGTCCTGTGCTCTTCCAACATCTCGAAGGGCATTGATGATGTCCGCCCGATCCATCGGTTGCCCGTCCTCAACGACAGCGCAGCTAGCCAACCTGTCCGCTCTCTCATTTCCCCGTACTATATATATATGTGTGTATATAATATATATATATATATATATATATATATTTATATATATATATATATAGTGAGAGAGAGAGCTAAGACGCCTCTCAGCAGGACAGGTAGAAGCTGTTAGCGACCCACAGCTGATGGCGTGCGCTACGGTCAGTGAACCGGAATCATCCAGCCACCACCTTTTCGCAGTGTCTCCAGAAAATAACCTGCCTAGTATGGCCAAGCGAGTAGGGACAAAGAGGAACGAAAAACCGGTACTCAAATATATCATAGGAAAGTCGGATGTGTTGGGTCGAAAGGCTCAAATATTATAATTCTACTGCAGAAATAACGCAACGTATCTATGCCCAATTAACGTACTTCTAATGCGAATGACGAATCAGTTCTTTAATTAATCAAAGACGGAGCGACAGAAACAATAAGAGCTGAGCGACAGAAACAATAAGAGCTGAGCGACAGAAACAATAAGAGCTGAACGACAGAAACAATAAGAGCTGAGCGACAGAAACAATAAGAGCTGAGCGACAGAAACAATAAGAGCTGAGCGACAGAAACAATAAGAGCAGAGCGACAGAAACAATAAGAGCTGAGCGACAGAAACAATAAGAGCTGAGCAACAGAAACAATAAGAGCTGAGCAACAGAAACAATAAGAGCTGAGCGACAGAAACAATAAGAGCAGAGCGACAGAAACAATAAGAGCTGAGCGACTGAAACAATAAGAGCTGAGCAACAGAAACAATAAGAGCTGAGCAACAGAAACAATAAGAGCAGAGCGACAGAAACAATAAGAGCTGAGCGACAGAAACAATAAGAGCAGAGCGACAGAAACAATAAGAGCTGAGCGACAGAAACAATAAGAGCTGAGCGACAGAAACAATAAGTGCTGAGCGACAGAAACAATAAGAGCTGAGCGACAGAAACAATAAGAGCTGAGCAACAGAAACAATAAGAGCTGAGCGACAGAAACAATAATAGCTGAGCGACAGAAACAATATATCTCCAAACATGGTAGTTCTAGGACGAATGTATTGCCAATGTAAGGAGGTAAGACTGATACGCTAGTCTTAATTGGGAAAATGTTTGTGGTGGAGTCGTTGCAGATGTCAAAAATACGTCGTGACCTTTGTCTTTTTCCTTGTGCTTGCAGGAGTACAGGGAAATGAAAGAGCGGACAGTTTGACTAACTATGCTGTCGTTGGAAAAGGTTAACCAATGGATCGAGCGACATCATCAATCTCCTCCGAGATGTGGGTACAACACAGGACTCACAACCATGTGTCCATGCCATTCCTCCGGATGAAAGAGATGGGAGTTAAGATGGGCACAGCCAGAATTTAGAAACTTAGTTGGCGTGTAAGAAGACTTATCAACCAACACAGAACTGGAGTCGTCAGTCGCTGGACACTGCGGGACTTAATGCTGAAGGGATCCGAGCACCCACGGACATGTTCGGAGTGCAATGATGATGACCTGGCAATAACTCAATAAGTTTGGGATAATTGACAGTTTGCTGGAAACCATCATATCTGTTGTTTATGTTGTCTCGTGGCAGCTTCAATTTGGAATACATCGGTGATCAGGCATGATCAAGAACCTGCATCCGAGTTGCACGATGTGTACAAAATCAGTGAACTTCCACACAGCTTCCAACATAATTCATATAAATGTATAGGTAAAGGTAAAGGTAAAAGTAAAGGTAAAGGTAAATGTAAAGGTAAAGGTAAAGGTGAAGGTAAAGGTAAAGGTAAAGGTAAAGGTAAAGGTAAAGGTAAAGGTAAAGGTAAAGGTAAAAGTAAAGGTAAAGGTAAAGGTAAAGGTAAAGGTAAAGGTAAAGGTAAAGGTAAAGGTAAAGGTAAAGGTGAAGGTAAAGGTAAAGGTAAAGGTAAAGGTAAAGGTAAAGGTAAAGGTAAAGGTAAAGGTAAAGATAAAGGTAAAGATAAAGGTAAAGATAAAGGTAAAGGTAAAGGTAAAGGTAAAGATAAAGGTAAAGAAAACGGTAAAGGTAAAGATAACGGTAAAGGTAAAGGTAAAGATAAAGGTAAAGATAAAGGTAAAGATAAAGGTAAAGATAAAGGTAAAGATAAAGGTAAAGGTAAAGGTAAAGGTAAAGATAAAGGTAAAGATAAAGGTAAAGGTAAAGGTAAAGGTAAAGATAAAGGTAAAGAAAACGGTAAAGGTAAAGGTAAAGATAAAAGTAAAGGTAAAGGTAAAGGTAAAGGTAAAGGTAAAAGTAAAGTACGAGACTTGAACCGGCGTCTTAGCACGCGAGTTTCCATCTATATGTGCTCGGCCGCCTATCCAGAAATGGTCGGAGACTTCTGGATAGTGTCGCTTCAAGCATCGAAACTCACAATGCAAGGCGACATTCCTCACCTTCCCAGGGTAAAACCCTGGTACCCATTTCTGCCAACGGCTGGGTCGACCGTGGGGGTATTTTTTTTTTCCAACCACGTGTACAATTCACACTGCTCCCATCGGGAATCGAACACGGGTTGTCCGAACGTCGGTAGTCCAGTCGGGTGGTTGTCCCAAATAGGCTACCAAGGCCCCCAAGAAGAATAATTCATATTTACTTACGTAACATAGACGTGTCAGTAACTATATAAATAAGGTCCAAATTTCTTATATAACAAGATACTTTTCAACATAATTATTGACACCAAAGCAAGAAAACATTGATTATCGTTATTGAGCGCCGTCTAGACAAGGCTGGCACCATGGTTGGGCTACCTTTTGTTGTTATTCGTCCATGTTAGTTTTGGCCTGTCTCTGCCTCTATTTTCTTTATTTTCAATTACAAGATTACTTTTAGTAGGCTGATGTGTCTTTCAAAATGCCTCAAAGATCACATTTGTCTTGTTTGATTTAGTAGTTCTCTTTTCATTTTTAGTTATTTTAAGACAACATCATTTGTTTTCTTTTCCTTCCATCCAATTCTTTCTATTCTTTTATAAATCGATATTTCAAAGGCTTCAATTTTCTGTTCTGTTTTCTTGTTTAATGTCCATATTTCTGTATCATACAGGAATGTTGAGAAGTTATAACATTTTGCTTTTCTTAGTTTCAGCTCTGGTGTTATTTATTTTGATATTAGTATATTTTTCATGCATTAAAATTGTTCTTGCCATACCTATTCTTTTGTTTATTTTAGTTTTACATTTTCCATCGCTGGTTATGTATGTCAACGAATCAATTCAGAGGAAGAGGTATGTTTACAGCACTCTGAATTAAACACTGAACTGCCTCCTGGTCAATTCCTTTAACTTTGATATCCACTTGGAGGTTTTGAGTATTATCTTTGTATATTATATATGATTATAGTTTTAGTCTTTTTGATTGTCATGATTATTTCATTAAGTAATTTTTTGTAGATCTTTAAGTTTTTCTGCTAGTAATACAGTATCATCAGCATATCTTAGGTTATTGATTATTTTTCCATTAATGTTTAAGCCTGGCATCTCTGTGACGTTTTTTAAAGATTTGCTCAGTGTATAGATTAAACAAGATAGGATGCATCCTTGCCTTAATCCTCTTTTTATATCAATGGGTGTAGAGTTCTCCTTGTTATATTTTATTATTGCTGTTTCCTCCCAATATAAATTACAAATTAGTCGTATAAGTAAACATGTAATTATTATTATAAAGATAAGTGGAACAATATTACAACAGGTAAATGAATTTAAATATCTGGGAACATTGTTAACCTCAGATGATAGATGTACTACAGAGGTGAGGCGCAGAATAGCTCTGGAAAAAACAGCTTTCCAAAAAATGAGGAAGATACTGTGCAATCTATTTTTGACAACAGAAACTAGAAAAAAGTTCTATGTAGAGCCAGTCTTAACATGTGGATGTGAATCATGGACAAGAGTACAACAGACAAGAAAATCACTGGAGGCTGTAGAAATGTGGTTTTACAGACGAATGTTTAGAATACCACGGACAGCTGAGAAGAGTAATGAAAACTTTATGAAAGAGGCCAAAGCAGAAAAGAGAGCTAATATCCAATTTTAGAAAGAAAGAATCATCATGTTTTTTTACCATGTTCTGAAAAGGGAACAGCTAGAGTATATTGTGACAACTGGGAAAATTGAGGGACAAAGAGACAGAGGAAAGATACAAGATAGCTTAAGAGAATGGCTTGGCAGAAGGTCAGCAACAGAAATGATAAATAACTGTCGAGATTGAAAGTTGTGGAGAGACATGATCAATTACGCCAGGAATACTACCTGATGATGATGACAGCTTTTTTTCCTCTTCCAATTAACAAAATGTGTAGGCTCAAGTACTTTCTATATTCGTTTCTTGTCTCTTTCGTCTTAAAATAATTATGTTATATATTTATGCCATCTATTGATTTTATTGAATTTAAATATTTGGGAACTTTGTTAACCTCAGACGGTAGATGTACAAAAGAGGTGAGATGCAGATTGGCTCAGGCAAAAGCAGCTTTCCAAAAAATGAGGAAGATACTATGCAATCCATTTTTGACAATAGAAACAAGAAAAAGAGTTCTTAAATGTTATATAGAGTCAGTCTTAAAATATGGGTGCGAATCATGGACAATAGGACAACAGACAGGAAAATCACTGGAGTCTGTAGAAATGTAGTTTTACAGAAGAATGTTGAGAGTACCATGAACAGCTGAGAAGAGTAATGAAGATATACTGAGAGAGATCAAAGCAAAAAGAGAGCTAATTTCCAATATTAGGAAGAAACAATCATCATTTTTGGGCCATATAATGAGAAGAGAACAGCTGGAATATATTGTAACAACTGGAAAAATTGAGGGACGAAGAGATAGACGGAAGCAAAGAGAAAAAAAAATAACAGACAGCTTAAGAGAATGGCTTGGCAGAAGGTCAACAACAGAAATGATAAATAGCTGCCGAGATCGAAAGTTGTTGAGAGACATGATCACCTACGCCAGCAGGCCCTTATTTGATGATGATGATGATTGATTTTATCTTTCTTTACTGTTAGCATTTTGCTTTTTTGTTTGCAAACTACATCCTCTTTCTGTGGCTTTATTTTTGTTACTAGTCATTCTCTTTATTTCTGTGTAGATCCCACTTAAATCTTTATTTTTGTTACTAATCATTCTCTTTATTTCTGTGTAGATCCCACTTAAATCTTTATTTTTGTTACTAATCATTCTCTTTATTTCTGGGTGGATCCCACTTAAATCTTTATTTTCCATAGTTCCGATTTCCAGACATGTTTGTCTGAGCCAATCTTCTTTTGCCTAATTGCACATTGTGCTTATTTCGTTATCTATTTTGCTGTATTGGATAGTGTTCTTCGCTTGTCTTATTTCTTTAATTTGTTTCCCAAGAAAGCATCCGAGTTTTTTTTCGTTTTTGTTTTTTTTCTTTCTGTTCTCAAGATGGGTCGCAAAAAACAACAAAGCCCAATGTGACGTCACTGGAATCATCCAGATTATGATAAACGTTTTACTTACGCTTCCAAGCAAGTACTGAATCTGAAAATGTGTACAAGACTATTATTTACACAAGCTTCTTGCTCAGCATAGGCATTCATCATCATCATCATAATCGCGTGCCTTCTCCGGAACGAAGGTTGGCTACCATGGATCGCCATTCTACTCTGTTTCTTGCTTTGATGGTGCAGGCTGTCATAGATTGACTTGTCCATCTTTTGATGTTACTCGTCCATGTTAGTCTTGGTCTGCCTCTGCCTCTTTTACCTTGTATTTTTCCTTCCAATATTACTTTTAGTAGGCTGTTGTGTCTTTTAACATGCCTTACAAATTTCATTTGTCTTGTCTTAATTGTATTTAGTAGTTCTCTTTTTATTTTCAGTTGTTTTAAAACTTCATCGTTTGCTATCTTTTGTTTCCATCCAATTCTACCATCAGTACTGGCAAATGTCCACTTTACAAACATCTGACACAAGATATACTCTAAAGAGGCTGCGGATATTAACAAAGAATGGTGCGGGTTACATGCTAGTGGCAATCATCAACACAAAATAATACAAGAATATTATTACAGAGGGACACTTCATAGGCGATAGATCAGAGAATCATTTCAGAGGAAGAGGTATCTATACAGCCCTAAGAAAATATCACACATAATAAACAACAGAAAAATAACAAATAATTTATAATCCAAAGCAGGATCGAACCTGTACTACTTGGCACAGCGCCTTGCCACGAGAAACTAAAATGACAAAGGAGCTCGTCCCGACGGTCCCTTTGGTTTCTAGCGCCCTGGGTAAGCTGAACTTGGGCGTCTCATTATATGTATAATTTTAAATATTTCATAAAAAAAAAGATTTTTTTTTAATTATAAGACACTTAATGGCGCCCCTAAACTCATGCCACGCCCCGGGCGACTGCCCGAATTGCCGGTACCCTGAGCCGGCCCTGATAGTCCCCAACATGTTCAATTTCTCCTTTAACAATATAAAAATATGTGTCAGTTTTCAGCATTGATTGCAACTGACTCCATCTCGCCGATGTTCGCGGATTGTGAGACACTCTCTCAACAAGTTCTACTTGACATAGGTCCAGCTGGGTGATCGTAATTACCAACCGATGTTCTAGTCCACTTCAACATTGACATGTCTTGGCTGGTAATCGTCATTAACCACTCATGTTCTAGTCCACTTCAACATTGACATGTCTTGGCCGGTGATCGTCATTAACCACCGATGTTCTAGTCCACTTCAACATTGACATGTCTTGGCCGGCGATCGTCATTAGCCACCGATGTTCTAGTCCACTTCAACATTGACATGTCTTGGCCGGTGATCGTCATTAACCACCGATGTTCTAGTCCACTTCAACATTGACATGTCTTGGCCGGCGATCGTCATTAACCACCGATGTTCTAGTCCACTTCAACATTGACATGTCTTGGCCGGCGATCGTCATTAACCACCGATGTTCTAGTCCACTTCAACATTGACATGTCTTGGCCGGC
Source organism: Megaustenia siamemsis (assembly GCA_032433765.1). Lineage (NCBI taxonomy): Eukaryota > Metazoa > Mollusca > Gastropoda > Stylommatophora > Ariophantidae > Megaustenia > Megaustenia siamemsis. Next base: position 55,320,180 of record JAVIAB010000101.1, on the reverse strand, counting down.
GATCGTCATTAACCACCGATGTTCTAGTCCACTTCAACATTGACATGTCTTGGCCGGTGATCGTCATTAACCACCGATGTTCTAGTCCACTTCAACATTGACATGTCTTGGCCGGTGATTGTCATTAACCACTCATGTTCTAGTCCACTTCAACATTGACATGTCTTGGCCGGTGATCGTCATTAACCACCGATGTTCTAGTCCACTTCAACATTGACATGTCTTGGCCGGCGATCGTCATTAACCACCGATGTTCTAGTCCACTTCAACATTGACATGTCTTGGCCGGTGATCGTCATTAACCACTCATGTTCTAGTCCACTTCAACATTGACATGTCTTGGCCGGTTATCGTCATTAACCACTCATGTTCTAGTCCACTTCAACATTGACATGTCTTGGCCGGCGATCGTCATTAACCACCGATGTTCTAGTCCACTTCAACATTGACATGTCTTGGCCGGAGATCGTCATTAACCACCGATGTTCTAGTCCACTTCAACATTGACATGTCTTGGCCGGCGATCGTCATTAACCACCGATGTTCTAGTCCACTTCAACATTGACATGTCTTGGCCGGCGATCGTCATTAACCACCGATGTTCTAGTCCACTTCAACATTGACATGTCTTGGCCGGCGATCGTCATTAACCACCGATGTTCTAGTCCACTTCAACATTGACATGTCTTGGCCGGCGATCGTCATTAACCACCGATGTTCTAGTCCACTTCAACATTGACATGTCTTGGCCCATAGCTTGTTCTGTACAAGCCGACTTCATTATTTCATAGAATTCTGAAGAGGTCACGTGTACATTTGCTTTAAAGCACTATGATGTGACGTCACACTAACAACAAAAATACGTCGTCTGAAATCGCTTTTTGATGTATCCAACGTTACTCTCTTCAGTACAGCAATTCTCTTTACTTTGGTCTGCCAAGGGGAAAGGGTTTGGGGGGGGGGGGATTTAGGAGAGGTTAAACACTTACAAGAATGGTGCGGATACGCCTTATATAATTTGCTGCGTGCTGTAGCTGCTATGGCGGAGACTGCAGCTGCTTTTCTTTGTTTGAATCCTTCAATGATTAAGATGTTAATTCGAATGATTCCACTGGGACGCGCGGATGAGCAATTATGGATTTTAATTTGTTTACAATGATGCCAGTGCCTTCAACTAAGCTACAACTAAGATTCTGGTACATACAAATATATATATGTGTGTGTGTGTGTGTGTGTGTGTGTGTGTGTGTGTGTGTGTGTGTGTGTGTGTGTGTGTGTGCGTGTGTGTGCGTGTGTGTGTGTGTGTGTAATTCAAAATATAAACAATAACAAATCATGACACAAAAATTGTATATATTGAAATTAAACAAAACGTACAGTAAGATTAAAAATAATGTTTATTTGTGTATTATTTCACTTTATTTATATTTGAAAAGATTTCTCCTACTTCTCAATTGTGAATTCTTTGATCAGATAATTAGAACTAATTGTATGTAACACATCAGATGTAGCATCTACTTCTGTACTTGATAGAGATAAGGCATACGGTCTTATTCGATTTCATGACCCTTTGTCTGCACTCACTGAGTTTTCTTGTTATTATTGTATATATATGTATTCAATGGGAGCCGTGATAGTTCAATGGTTAGTGAACTGGATTACAAAGGACAAGAGGTAGGGTTAGATCCCAACCGACGGCTTCCGGGTTCACCCAGTCTTTAATGGTAGAGAATTTTTTTTCTGGGAAAGTATAGCGTTACGGGCGTAATACCGACCACATTTCCCCAAAAATCATGTGCCGAAGGTCTGTAAAATTTATGGTCTCTAACACGTATTTCCTATACGCCACTTGGCGTGACGGGCTCTTTACATTTTTTTTTACTATGTATTCAATGTTTTCATTTAATGTTGGGGACCCCAAAGTGGTGACCCCTTCTCTGATACTCTAAGCACGTGCATTTTTTTGCTGAATAGTTAATCCACGCCTAGCCGCATGTCTTGAGCTGTCGTCACGAGGTGTTCAGGTCTGAGTCTCTCACACATCTCCGAACGAGAAGACAACTTGGCACTACCGGGAGGGGAACACGTGTTCCCTGTCTTGGAGTACAATTTATCTCTCTCCATCTCTTACTCTCCCTCTCTCTTTCTTTCTCTCTCTCTCTCTCTCTCTCTCTATATATATATATATATATATATATATATATATATATATATATATATATATATCATCATCATCATCAAGTACCATGCCTGCTGTCTTAGGTGATCATGTCTCTCCACAACTTTCGACCTCGACAGTTATTTATAATTTCTGTCGTTTTTGACAATCTGTCAAGTAATTCTCATAAGCTGTCTGGTATCTTTTCTATTCGCTTCTCCATATCTTTTCGTCCCTCACTTTTCCCAGTGTCACAACATATTCCAGTTGTTCCCTTCTCATTACATGGCCAAAGAATGATGATTGTTACTTTCTAAAATGGGAAGTTTTAGTTTTGGCCTCTTTCAGAACGTTTTCATTACTCTTCTTAGCTGTCCATGATATTCTCAACATTCTTCTGTAAAACCACATTTCTACAGCCTCCAATGAGATGTTCTTGTCTGTTGTCCTATTGTCCTTGATTCACCTCCATATGTTAACAATGGCTCAAAATAACATTGAAGAAATATTTTTCTTGTTTCTATTGTAAAAAAAATTGTTTGCACAATATCTTCTTTGTTATTTTGGAAAGCTGCTTATGCCAGAGCTATTCTGCATCTCATTAAAATAAAGATCAATCAATATTTAACTTCATATAGCGCAAGTGTCCGCTATAGCTGGAAAGTGGCCTCTACATGCACAAAGTCTGTGACGGTGGATGGAGGCGGAGGAATCAAGAATGATCAACGGCACAGAAAGCGAAAACAGCAAAGTGTGTGGTACACAAGAGGCATGTTCAGAACACGAAAGACGAACATGGCTGACCACCGTGAAAGAGATTGGAGCCTCATCACGTACCAGTCCAGAGGAAGCCATGGAGAGTCGGAGAAATTCGAACTTATGTCGGAGGAAAGATCTTAAAATAAGTACTTGGAATGTTAGGACTCTATATCAACAAGGGAAATTGGAAAATCTAATTCAAGAAGCAGAACGAATAAATATAGATATTTTAGGCATATCAGAGACTAGATGGAAGGAATGTGGGTACATTGAAGACGAAAAATATACATTTATATACTCAGGAAACACAACAGAACATCAAAGGGGGGTAGGAATACTGATAAAAAGAGAGCTACAAAAATATATAAGTACCCACTGGACATACAGTGATAGGATTATACTACTCAAGTTGAAAGCAAAACCATTCGACATAGCAATAATACAGACATATGCACCTACTCAAGACTACACAGATGAACAAATAGAGGCATACTATGAAGACCTAAATAAAGTTATGAAGCAAGTGAAATCTTCAGACATCTTGATTGTAATGGATGACATGAACGCTAAAGTAGGAAAAGGTAGATATAAGACAATTATAGGAAATCATGGTTTAGGAAAAATAAATGACAGAGGAGAAAGATTAATACAATTCTGTGAAGAAAACAGGCTGATAATATGTAACACCTACTTTGAGCAAGAGAAAAGGAAACTATACACATGGAAAAGCCCTGGAGATAGGAAGAGGAATCAAATAGATTACATAATGATAAAAGAAAGGTTCCGTAACAGCGTAAAGAAAGCCAAAACCTACCCAGGAGCAGATATTAATTCTGATCACAATCCTGTAATGATTAAAATGAAAATCAAACTAAAGAGAAACAAGCAAAAATCTGATTCATCAACAAACCCACTCGACATAACAGCTTTAAATCAAAAAGATATTAAAGATACCTATACAATACAAGTAAAGAACACATACCAGAAGCTGCTAGAGGAAGGAATTGAACAATACAGAAGAGAAAATCCTGATGAAAAAGTAACAACCAAATGGCAATGCATAAAGAAAAGCATACAAAAAGCCTGCGACACCTTACCCAAAAGAGAAAAGAACAAAAAACAAAAATGGATAACTAACACCATCTTAGAAAAAATGGAAGAAAGGAGACAAGCGAAGAACACTGCCCAATACAATAAAATAGATAATGAGATACGCAAAATGTGCAAAAAGGCAAAAGAAGACTGGCTCAGCCAAAAATGTATAGAAATAGAAACTATGGAAAGCAAACAAGACCTAAGAGGAATGCACACAGAAATAAAGAGAATGACTAATAAAAATAAAAAAGCCACAGAAGGTGGATGCATTGCAGACAAAAAAGGAAAAATGCTAACAGACAATAAGGATATCATAGATAGATGGCAGGAATATATAACAGAACTATTTCATGATCAAAGGGACAAGAAACCAGTTATAAAATGTACATCAGGCTATAAAATCTTAAAATCTGAGGTGGAAAAAGCTATAAAAACAATGAAAAGGGGAAAAGCAGCATGACCTGAAAGCGTACAGATAGAGATGATACAGGCACTTGAAGATTTTGGCATTGAAGTGATTACAGACATATGCAACGACATATACCACACAGGATACATACCAAATGAACTAAAAACATCAACTTTCATTGCATTGCCTAAAAAGAATGGTGCAGTTGAATGCAGTGACTTTAGAACAATAAGCCTAATGAGCCATGTTACAAAAATCTTGCTAAAAGTTATACAAGGAAGGATTCAGAATAAAATCAATACTGAATTAGATGAGCAGCAATTTGGATTTAGGAAAAATAGCGGGACAAAAGAAGCCATATTCTGCATGAGAACATTAATCGAAAAATACACAGAAGTAAACAAACCAATATATGCCTGCTTCATAGACTACACCAAAGCTTTTGATAGAGTACACCACAAACAACTTATAGAATGCCTAAAAGAGATACATCTAGATGACATGGATATACGACTAATATGCAATCTATACTGGGAGCAAACAGCAATAATAAAATATAACAAAGAGTTCTCTACACCCATTGATATAAAAAGAGGAGTAAAACAAGGATGCATCCTATCACCAAGCTTGTTCAATCTATACACTGAGCAAATCTTTAAAAACATCATAGAGATGCCAGGCCTACAAATTAATGGAAAGATAATCAATAACCTAAGATATGCTGACGATACTGTACTACTAGCAGAAAATCCTAAAGACCTACAACAATTACTTAATGAAATAAACACGACAAGCAAAAAATATGGACTAGATATGAATATCAAAAAGACTAAAACTATGATCATAAACAAAGAAAATACTCAAAACCCACAAGTGGATATCAAAATTGAAGGAATAGACCTTGAGACAGTTCAGAACTATAACTACCTTGGACATACTATAACCAGTGATGGAAAATGTACAACTGAAATAAACAAAAGAATAGGAATGGCAAAAAGTAATTTTAATGTCATGAAGGACATACTAACATCAAAACAAATAACACCAGAACTAAAACTAAGAATAGCAAAATGTTACATCTTCTCAATATTCCTATATGGTGCTGAAACATGGACATTAGACAAGAAAACAGAACAGAGAATTGAAGCCTTTGAAATGTGGATATATAGAAGAATAGGTAGAATTGGATGGAAGGAAAAGAAAACAAATGACAAAGTCTTAAAACAACTAAAAATGAAAAGAGAACTTCTGAACACAATTAGAACAAGACAAATGCGATTCTTAGGCCATGTTAAAAGACACAACAGCCTACTGAAAGTGATCCTGGAGGGGAAAATACAAGGTAAAAGAGGCAGAGGCAGACCAAGATTAACATGGACGAGTAACATCAAAAGATGGACAAATCAACCGATGACAACCTGCACCATCAAAGCAAGAGATAGAGCAAAATGGCGCTCCATGGTAGCCAACCTTCGTTGCGGAGACGGCACTCAATGATGATGATGACATGCACACTAGACAGGCACTAAACCTGCCGAGCAGAAGATAGGATGAAAAAAGCTAACATGTCAAATTGGCCACGCCTAGCAGTCACAAGGCTGGAAGCGTATGGGGGTAGAGAGAAATGATTGGATCAAACATTTGGGCGAAGCGAAGTGGGAGTTTCAAGATGGCGTCCGTGTGTGGACAGGGTTTTCCGTTACAGCGTGTGTTGTTTCGAAATACGCCGTTACACGCGGTGTGTGATTCTTGAGATTAATATTCTCCTCATGCCTGTTGTGGTTGTTTAACTTCTGACAGGCTGGTGGATGGTGGAAGTATTCATCTATACGGACGGATCTGTAAGACGACACCAAAGAAGTGCATGGGCATTTACAGCACGCTCGGCAGGCAGAATAGTCTACGAAGACAGTGGTGCATACGTCGTAACCACGAGTAGCATGACAATGGAGGCGATGGCAGTGACCAAGGCATTCAAATGGTTAGAGTCACAAGACTACACCCACGCATGTATACTGATTGATTCGATGAGCATGATAAAAAAAAAGTGGAGGCGGGCTCTGTACGCGTGCAATGGGTAGAGTCGTTGCAGAAATCCAAAATACGTAAGGTCACCTTTGTCTATGTTCCTCTATATAGCTTGTTTTACCCCGGTTATTAATTACTTTAGTGGGGCTTGTGATTGTGTTTCACATTTATCTTGTTTTACTCCAGTTATTAATTACTTTAGTGGGGCTTGTGATTGTGTTTCACATTTATCTTGTTTTACTCCAGTTATTAATTACTTTAGTGGGGCTTGTTATTGTGTTTCACATTTAGCTTGTTTTACTCCAGTTATTAATTACTTTAGTGCAGCTCGTGATTGTGTTTCACATTTAGCTTGTTTTACTCCGGTCATTAATTACTTTAGTGGGGCTTGTGATTGTGTTTCACATTTAGCTTGTTTTACTCCGGTCATAAATTACTTTAGTGCGGCTTGTGATTGTGTTTCACATTTAGCTTGTTTTACTCCGGTCATTAATTACTTTAGTGCGGCTTGTGATTGTGTTTCACATTTAACTTGTTTTACTCCAGTTATTAATTACTTTAGTGCGGCTTGTGATTGTGTTTCACATTTAACTTGTTTTACTCCAGTTATTAATTACTTTAGTGCAGCTTGTGATTGTGTTTCACATTTAACTTGTTTTACTCCGGTTATTAATTACTTTAGTGCGGCTTGTGATTGTGTTTCACATTTAACTTGTTTTCTATCTATCTATCTATCTATTGTCCTTTCGAGCCGAAGACGGCACATAGGGCAGAACCACAATCTCAAAAACAGAAACCTTGCGTGGCACATATTGCAGAGATCACTGCTTCTAAAATCTATGGTCTGTTTCCATAACAATGCTTTTTACAATGACAGCTTGTCAAGCCATCGATCAACCTCCTTAGTCGCCTCTTACGACATGCCTGGAAGGTCACAGTGTCACTATTCTTTACATCCCACGTAATGAGGCCCCGGTAACTTGTTTTACTCGTTATTAATTACTTTAGTGGGGCTTTTGATTGTGTTTCACATTTAACTTGTTTTACTCCAGTTATTAATTACTTTAGTGCAGCTTGTGATTGTGTTTCACATTTAACTTGTTTTACTCCGGCTATTAATTATTTTACTTGCCTCAACCTTGATATCATGTTCCTGGAAGATAAGGATTTATATTCTAATTTGAATTTAAAATAATTAAAGGAAAACACTTTCAAGATAATTATTCGTCTCATTACTATCACTCTGTCACTTGCTGCTAAGAATACACCTTCTACCCATCTCTTTCTCTTTCCATCCACACGTTCTGGTAATATATTACGACTTTATGATATAGATGTTTCTATGTATTTGAATTAATATTGTCACACCACTTGTATTGTTTCATGATAATGTTAAAGAAATCATATAGTTAAATTAGCAAAATAAAAGGATATAGCCAACGATCTGGGACAGCAGGGATTCCAGGTTAGAGTGTTCGCTGTGGAAACTAATGTCAGAGGACTCACGATCTGGTCCATCTTCGACTTATTAAAGAGGCTAGAAAATAGAGGTTTAGGGAGGGGGGGTGGGATGCGAACAAGGACACTGGAGGCTATTGCTGAGTCAACAGGGAAGGTCATACTGGCGCTGATTAAACAGAGACAAATCAATAATATCTGAATAATCTGATGTTCAGACGATTAGGCGATTTACACATCGACCACTTCTGACTGCCACGTAAGTCAAAGGCGTAGCGACAGCTTAATCCTTGAATATCCCAGGCAAGGGTGTTAATCGATAAGGAATGACAATATCAACCGAAGGTGAGCTACACTGGATGTTTCCACTGCCGATAGTTAAAATGAATGAAGTTGCCCGCATGATCAATCTTTATCACCTATTATGAGTATGTGATCCACTCATTCCTGCAGAATTACGTAATGAAAAAAGCAGCTTGAACGCGAGTGTATATAAAAGGACATTGCAACTGCGAGCTATTTTGGAGTGCGGCCACCACGAAGAGGACATCAAATGTTATGTTAAAGTTAAGACAAGTGATAATACGGCCTGTGTAACCATAGATTTAACCAGAAGTGTTGCGTAGAGTAAGTGTAGTTATTTTGTGCCGAATATCGTAAGCTTGAGAGTCAAGGCAGCAGGTGATCAACGCATTTGAGTCATGACCCAGGAGGGCCCACCTCCCTTAGAGGTGTCAAGATGTTAAAGGGCCGGAACACTTGCTTTGCTCGACGGGCTACTTCTGATGATCAGATTGCCTTCATGCCGCGAAGCTCTATATAAAGTGTTTCTTATTACTAACATTACTTATTAAGACTTTAAGGTAGATACGATTTGATGTATCTGAGATCATGATTGTTATCATCAGTGTTATCGTTTGGTGATAATGTTAGCAAGAAGCATCTTAAATTTCAGAAAATAAGTATTTCTTATAAACACTTTTTCTTTCCTTTTTTTTGTTTTCGGTTTTCAAGTGTACAATGAGGTGCGCGTGACCGTGCGGCTAAAACCACTGTATCGCTGGCTCGAAACCCGCGGTAGTCAGAAAGGATTTTACTGCCGTGAAATGAAAATGTATTTCCTCACACGTCGTTGTGACTACTTTGATCAAGCGGTCTTTATTCCTCTGGTTCTATCGTGAGCCCTCCGACATACACCAGTAATGGTAATGTGTGTCATAAAGATCGTTTTTTTAAAACTCTTTTCCTATGTTTCGTCGCACCATGCGCCATGCCGATTTCGGTCATGTACGTTTAGCCGCACAGTGCGTCACTCTCAATTTGATTAGTGTAAACTGTCATCAAACCATATTCTTTTTACACGTCTTGTATCATCTTGGTATTGGTGAAATTTAAATGCTTGTTTAATTATCTAATAATTCATATCTAATATGTTAAGTGTTAGATAAATATAAACATGTAGATTAATATTTAAAATCGTGAACAATTTTGTCTGTGAAATCTCTACCACTAAAATGATAATAACCTTCTGTACTGAAAGAGTTAAAGAGTATAGAGTATAGAGTAAAGAGTATAGAGTGTAGAGTATAGAGTAAAGAGTATAGAGTATAGAGTAAAGAGTAAAGAGTATAGAGTATAGAGTAAAGAGTATAGAGTATCGAGTAAAGAGTATAGAGTATAGAGTATAGAGTAAAGAGTATAGAGTATATAGAGTATAGAGTAAAGAGTATAGAGTAAAGAGTATAGAGTATAGAGTATCTTTTATAATCATTCTGTTGTTAACGTGTTTCTCTATATTTCCTGACATTATATTAATTTTCTCTTTCATAATAATTTACGTTCAGGCTCGAAATATTTCCTGCCACATGTTTTTTTTTTTTTTATATTTGCTTTGAACATTAGTTTAGTCTTTTCATTGCATTAGCACATCTGGATTAACTTTTCCTTCTTTTAATTTTTGTGTGTGTGTGTAAATGTAGCAGCTTTATTTTCGAAGAGCGTAAAAATGTTCTCACATCAAGTTTGTTTTTGAAGGAAATAATTCGTGTGAATATACTCCCCGAATATTTTGGTAATTACGTTTGCTTTTCATCGTTTTCTTATTATATGTATCTATGTCGATAATTGGGAATTATTCTTCTAGAAAATTAGAACATACACAAATTTAGTAACATATACAATGTTTCGCTCTAGATCACAAATACAAGCCAAATAAGAATGACATACTCTTGATGCTGAATTATGAATGGATAAATGTATCTAATTTATAAATGATTATTTTTCATGTTTGAAAATTACTATATATTATCGTGATCGAGGTTATGTTTACATATATGATTACTCACTATATTCCAAAACTAATAATAATTATCGGGATATGATATTTTACTAAATAATATTATTGTATGTACCTATTAGGATTATCATTTATCATGAGAAGTAGAAGTTATTAATGCAAAATATACACAGTCGTCGTATTATCGTATGTGTGAATGTATACTAAGCTAAAAGAAATTATTTTGGTTTAATTATAAGCCCTGTGAGAGAGTCATAACATCGGCGGTAGCCTTAGACATATACCGAATTTACACAGATGTTTTCTAGTTGGATATATGCTCATACGGGTATAGCTAACAGTGTGAATATTGAATAATGACGACGTCATTATACGTCGTGTCGAACACAATTGTTGTTTAAAACATATTATTCTCTATTGTGTGTGTATCATTATTCACATGTTATTAGTCACAGTTACAACGTTTGAAGCACTTTTATCAATGATTGTCCCCTTTGTATTGAAAATCAATTACTCTCATTACGTTTCAGGTCAAAATAGCAATTTCATCATCATCATGTGCCATACCGGTTGGCGTAGGCGATCATGTCCCTCCACAATCTTCTATCTACAGTGCATCTTATCAGTTCTGTTGTTGACTGTTTCCCATGCCATGACACCAAGCTATCCAGTATTTTCTCTCTTTGTCGTCAGCGATCTCTCTTTCCTTTCATTTTGCCAGTTGTTACCAAATATTTCTCTTCTCATGATGTGTCCGAAAAAATGTTGATTACTTCTTTCTGATGTTTTTTAAGAACTCCCTTTTTGTGTTGACCTCTTTGAGAACTTCCTCATCGGTCTTTTTAGCTGTCCAGGGAACTTTCATCATTCTTCTGAGAAATCCCATCTCTGTGGCCTCTAATCGTCTTTTCATTTGTTTGTCTATTGTTCATGATTCGCTTCCATAGGTCAGAATTGGTTCTATATAGCACCAATGAACTCTCTTTCTCATTTTTATCGACATAGATTTGTTGCATAATATATTTTTCATTTTCTGAAATGCTATTTCAGGAAATTGAAAACGATTTGCGGAACAGGTTTAATGTCAAATGAAGTGAGAAAGAGAAAATGTTAAAGGCCAAGTAAATGGGATTTGATTTCTTAGAAGAATGTTTAAAGTCCCCGGGACACTAAAAAAAATACCAAAGAGGACATTGTCAAAGTAGCCAATGTAAGAAGAGAGCCACTTTAAAAAATATCAGAAAGAAACAATTGACATTTTTCTGGCACATCATGAGAAGAGGAAAGTTGGAATACTTCTTTACAACTGGCAAGATACAGACGACGAAAGATCGAGGACAACAAAGAGAGAAGATACCAGATACCTTTGTATCATGGCACGGAAAACTATCAACAACATAATTGATACCATGCACTATGGATAGAGAATTGTGAAAGGACATAATCGCTTATGCCAACCGGTAATGCACATGATGATGGTGTGTGCTTGTTTATAAATGTCTCCATCAAAATATTCTGAAAAAATATCATCTCGTGTTACGTTAGTTCATAAATAACTGCTCTCACTGTATCATATCTCTAAAGTGTTATCTCGGTAATGGAATAAACAAGAATCAATGAAAGTGAAGAGATATGAGCAGATAACTTCATTCAGTTTTATATTATGTGTGTGCACCCATTTCTATTTGCTTCTACTCACATGAACAATTGTTTCATTCTATAAGTGGACAAATCAAGAACAATAAGCAGTGCAAGTTGATCTACATAATTACCGCTCATTATAGTCGTTGAATCTACTCTAAATGGGAATATATCGTGTTAATTAGAGGTTTAGTTGTCAGCCGGAGCGGTCCAGGATACGTTTCAGTAAAGATTTAGGGCTATTTGTAGAAATTGGGATAGGAACCTATTTTCTGACAGAATGGAGATGATCAAGTTTAAATTTTAAAAAAGAAACACTGCTTTTAATTATATTTTCAATTAAAGCAATGTTTTACATTTACTTGTTCTTATTTTAATACCCTTGAGCATTCTTTTTCTCCATTTTTTTCCTGGCTTTATTTTATTTCAAAGAAATATCAACAAGACACGTTCCCTACAATATTTAAAGCTGAGCTTCCTCACTCTCGTCTTAATGTATTCGTATTTTCCATGTTTTATTAATTATTTTTTTTGCATTTGTTTGGTTTTTTTTTTGTTTTTTTTTTGTTGGAAGGATTTACTAACCACTTGTATGGTTATAGCAGCCTTTATTGCTTTGTAAAATAAACATAAAACCGTATGGTTGGCTGGTTGGTTGCGTTCGCCCGATGACTAAAGTATTCTAGAGTATCGCGGTAGACTGGAATATTCCTCTTCATCATCCGCCCTTACAAGGACGTAGTTGACGTGTCTGCGTTGTGTTGTGGTTTTGCAGTATAACTGTTATATTAGCGCCTTTCGGCCCAACACATCCGACTTCAGTACGACATTTTTGAGTACCGAGTTATCTTCCCTCTTCGATCCCTGCACTGTTTGCCAGACAAGACAGGTTAGTTTGTTACTGGAGGCACCGCTGAGAGGTGGAGTAGGGTCTGGTTGGTTTTGGTTCACCGATCCTGAAGCAGGCCATCAGCTGTGGGTCGCTGACAACTTCCAGTTCTGGTGCTGGTAGCAGACGCGCATTCGCCTCCAAAAAACAGTATGAATCAGCAAAACTAATTAAAAAGACGAGATAAACTACGACTTTTATGCAACAACTTTGATCAGTTATGACACACAAACTACTCAAATTAAACTGTCTTTTCTTCAGTGTGTGCAATATCTGTTTACGAATAAGCTTGTCATTTAACAGCTATCACAACTATTGTCCAACAAGAAAATAACTTTTGAGGCAAAACGGGAACTCTACATTATAATCTTTATTTCAACATTGTGCTACGGGTGCCAGTTCTGGACCCTAGATGCAGTGGCTTATACTGGTTTTGGGGTCTGGGCTACGGCTGAAATAATAAATAAAAGCATACATTATATTCAGTAGGCTAACATAATATTTGCTAATGACATCGCTACATTTTAAATTACTTACTTATTTATGTTAATTATATCCGTTTGGTTTGGGATGAAAATGTCTTGATGACTTTGTCATTGAAAGTACTGTTGGGTTGGTTTCTAAGTTTCTGAAGGAATGATTTCTCAATGGACATTAATGCCAAGCCAGATAAGCGTTCTTGTGTCTGAGTTGAGCGACAATAAGATTTGATTCTCTTGAGAGCAGAAAAAGTTCTCTCTACAGATGCTGATGCGCATGACGTAGTTATAAATAGCTAAGTAAGTTCCGGTAATGAGACATTGTTTCACTTTCACTTTGTGACGATTCTGATTGGCTAGAGCTAAAAATAACCCATGAAACCGCGTTAATGTAGAGGTAGCTTTGCCGCATTATTTTGACGGGAATTTTTGAATGTCAATGTCGTTAATACAGGTCCGGATAAGGGAGAAATGTACCGCTAGCTACTAGAGGCTTCAATGTAGTTTCGGTTTCATTCACAAAGGTTATAGTGACCAGAGGAAAACCTTGCTTTAATAAATGCAAATCAAAGCAAATAAATCATATTGACCAACGAAATGTGTACTAGAATATTCGAAAATGTGTAATATAATTCTTTAAAAGAACATAATAAATTATCATTTTCTTTTGTATTTCGTTAATAAGTTCAGGCTACCGGCGGTAGCAGGATAGACATATAACATTTGTTTTTCAAGGGTGTATAATAACAGTTTCTGTGTGAAAACAGCAAAAAAGTAGAGAAACAACACAACTAGAAAATGGGTCATGACCAACAGTGACCACTGTGCGTGGGCACGCACTGGTAGCATAAACAACAGCTCTTGCTCTGCGACAGAACTAGCACAGCGGCAGAGGACAATGTAACATACACACAACAGTACTCAGAGGACAATGTAGCATACACACAACAGTACTCAGAGCCAAAATAATGGAGAAACAATCGCGATCATACAGACATAATGTAAATAAAATTGCAACCATAAATATTTGCGGTATCAGAGACAAAGAAAAACAATTAATCGACGCAATGATAAAAAGAAGAATCAAAATACTCGGAGTAGCAGACACAAGACTGAAGGAGAAACAAACAAGGAAAGCGTACATGAATTATACCATAATAAACTCAGGAGTTAACACCAACGAAGTAGCAAAACACGGAGTAGGATTCATTGTAGACCCAGAAACTTCCAAAAACATTATAGAAATACATCAACATTCAGAAAGGATTATTACCCTAAGAGTAATAGAAAACAACGTCAAAAGAACATACATCCAAATATATGCACCTTGCAACAACAACAACGATGACAGCAAAGAATTCTACGAAACACTTAACGAAATCATAAACAAAGTAAATAAGAATGAAGATCTACTGGTGATGGGGGACTTTAACGGGAGACCAGGGAAACGCAATTATGAGAACTCCAAATATCTGGGCCCATTTGGAGATAACACAAATAGAAAGAACGAAAACGGCAACCGACTGCTTGAATTATGCAATCAACATGAATTATGCATAACTAATACTTTCTTTAAACATAAAGACACACAAATATACACCTGGTATAAATGGAACGATAACAACTGTAAAAGTCAAATAGATTTCATCCTAACGAGAACACAAAGGAAGAGGAAAATCAGAGACAGCAGACGCGTGCCTAACATCACAAATGATACAGACCATAAAATGGTGCTGATAACCATCCAGAAAGCAAAACAAGGCAACAAGAATCAATTGAAAACACGAAAACAATCCGAAAGGGCAATAAAATTAAACCAACTTAAAACAGAAGACAAAAAGAAAGAAATAGAAAAACAACAAGAAAGCCAGTTTAAACAACTACCACAACAAATAACTACAGTAGATAACGAGTGGCTCACATTAAAAAATCATTGACGAGAATAGCAACCACAATATGCGGAACGAAGCAAAGGAAGAAGGAGGGAAAGATGAGCACTCCATGGTGGAATGATATAGTCAAGAACCCCATAAAAAGAAAGAAAAAACTATACAAAATCTGGCTAGAAGCTAAAAAGCCAAGCGATTATGATATATACACAATAGAAAGAAGAGAAGTGAAGAAATTAATCAAAGAAGAAAAACATAAAGCATGGGTAAAATTTTGAGAAATGATTAGTAACAATCACAAATCAGCATCCAGAGATTTCTATAGAACAATTAAAGCCCTAAGACAAAAGAAAGACAATTATGACCCAACTGAAATCATCAATGATAGACGAGGCCAAGCAATAACAAACAAAGCGAAAATCTTAACGAGATGGAAAGAATATTTCGAAGAGCTTTTGAATGTAGAAACAGCGAGTCCAAAAACACACAAAAAGCAACTAATAGTTGGCGATAAAGAACCAAATATACTAATGGAAGAAATAGAAGAAACATTACGACTAGCACCAAGAAACAAAGCCCCCGGAATCAATAACATCCCAGTAGAAATGCTAGCAGCAGCGGGATCCGCAGGATGTAAATGGCTACACAGAATATTCAACGCTGTATGGATGCAACAGCAAGTCCCAGACGATTGGAAACAGTCCATTATATTACCAATATGGAAAAAGAAGGACAGCAGAAGAGACTGCAACCAATATAGAGGAATATCACTATTAAGCCACACAGGGAAGTTATATGCCAAGATAGTTGAAAAAAGATTGAGACCAATTATAGACCCACAACTAAGCGATGCTCAGATGGGCTTCAGGAGGAACAGAGGTTGCACAGATGCCCTATTTATCATAAAACAACTAGCGGAGAAAACTATAGAGCATAATAAAACACTATATACAGCTTTTATTGACCAAGAAAAGGCGTTCGATAGGGTGGACAGGGAACAACTGTGGTCCGTATTGCCCTTGTACGGAGTGAGTCACCACCTAGTAGAGATATGCAAGAGCCTCTATGAAAGTAGTCGCACTACAGTAAGATCTTCAGCAGGCTACTCTAAACATTACACCATTAACTCCGGAGTAAGACAAGGCTGCGTGCTTTCCCCTTTACTTTTCATCATATATATGGATAATATATGCAAATTAGCATGCCCAATCAGAGGAAACATACCAACACGGTTGATAACAAGCGATAACACAAAAGAAAACGAAATATACGTACCAGAAAACAACAGAAGAGAGGAAGAAATAAATGAAATACTATTTGCAGACGACCAAGTTCTGATTCATGAAACAACTGAGGACCTACAAGAACATATCAACAAGAACATAACAACAAGCTAAACAACACTTGTAAACAATACAACATGAAGATCAACATAAGCAAAACCGAAGTAATGGCAATAGCGAGAAAGAAAGAAAAACTAAACATAATAGATAATATAACTTTGAAACAAGTTGACAATTTTAAATATCTGGGTAGCACGCTAACAAAAGACAATAACCAAGAAACAGAGATAGATATAAGATGTAACAAAGTAGCCAAGTTATAGGCCAAGTATCAACACTATTGAAAAACAAAGCAATAACTACGGAAGCAAAAAGGACAATATACAAATCAATTTTTCTACCAACTCTGTGCTATCAGTGCCAAAATTGGATGCTGGACTCTAGAACAATAAGAAAGATAACGACCACCGAAATGAAATGTGTCAGAAGAATGACAGGAAACAGCTTAAGGGACAAAGTAAGAAACACTGACCTGAGGAAGAAACTCGAAATTGAACCAGCCATCGAATACATAAAGAAACAACAGATAAATTGGTTCGGCCACATAACAAGACAAAAAGAACTAACAATGACTCAAAGAGCCATAAACAAACGCTACGAAAATGCCAGATTAAGAGGAAGATCGAGAAAGAGATGGATAAAGGGAATACTAGAGTCACTAGGAGGGATAACACCAGAAGAGGCCAACAGAAGAGCAAAGAATCTCAGATTATTTCTCCCCTCAACGCCAACGGCAGCATAGGAAGGATAGAAGAGGAAGAAGAAAGAAAGAACCGGCGGTAGCTGCGGTATTATAGTGAATACGTCACTGCCTAGATGCAACAACAATTTAAAAAAAAACTACCAAGATGAAATTTATTAAACGAATGACAGAAAACAATCTGAAAGATAATATCAAAAATGGAGAACTGAGAAAAAGCTAAGAATAATTCTCGTTATAGAGTCCATAAAGAAACAACAGAAAACATGTTTTTGCAACGTGATAAAGCAGAAAACTGTAAACATAACACAACGAACGTTTAAAACAAACGTTGCATGAACACAAGACCCAAGGCCTGACCATGAAAAAAGATGGATTCATTTAATTTTAGAATCACTAGGAAACAACAGCAGCAGAGGCAAACAGAAGAGCAAAAGACCACACATTATATCTCCCCTCGACGCTGAAAGGCGAATGAGAAAGAAGAAAAGAAGAAAAAGAGAAGATCTATGAGTAACTATATCAATGCTTGATTGTTGAAAAATACATAGTTTGTTAATTTAACCCTCAATCACACAATCAAATCTCTGCAGTAAAGTTATCAGACTTGTCAGGCCAGACGGAAATCAATAACTTCTTCTTCTTCTACCTTTTAGCTCCCAGTGGAGCATAGGTCTTCAACAAACACTTTCCAAGTCGTTCTGTTTTTTGCAATTCTTTTAAGATCATTCCATGTCTTCCCCATCATCTTCATCTCTGCTTCGATCTGTCTTCTCCAAGAATTCCTTGATCTTCCTCTTTGTCTTTTCCCCTGGGGATTCCCAAAAAGGGCCTGTTGTGTAATACTCACAGTTGGATTCCGTAGTATGTGTCCTATCCATCGCCATCGTCTACGCTGTATCTCTTTATCCACTGGTATTTGACCGGTACATTTCCATAATTCCTCGTTAGTGACTTTGTCCTGCCATTTCCATCCCTTTATTCTACGTAAGCATCCATTAATGAAAGTCTGTACCTTTCTTAGACAGAGAGCCCTTCTCTTTCCTGGTTGACGGATTAACTTTATCTTTCTTTGGCTTGTTCATGTTTGTGAAGTTTTTTCGGCTTATTTTTTTTTACAGTATGGGATAGCCAGTCCCATGCCCAACCCTCCTTTCTCGCCTCTTACGAACATGCCTGGTAGGGTACAGCGCCGCTATTCTTTACTCCCCTTTCGGGCCCCGGCAGCGCATGGGCGAATCAATAACTTATGTGTGGGTTAATAGTCATTGATTTGTCCTTATATTCAGAATGTTTCAGTTATTTAACAATAGCGATAGTCAAAATTGTTCGAGAGCCCTTGTATCACTGCAAACGAATGAAAACCCATAATTGCTCAACCGCCTTTGCCAGTGGAATCATCCAAATTAACATATCATTGAAAATCCAAACAAAGAAAGACTGCTGCAGTCTCCATAATAGCAAACGCAGCACATGTCAAAAGACATAAGTCGTATCAGCACCGAAAGGGAACGCAGCCGAACTGTCCTTACTCATACGATATTATCATTCTTCGTTAGAAATCTGAATATATAAACACCATCCGGATGAAAACACAGCTCACGGTGTGCACAGAGCACTAAACTCAGTGGCAGCGACAGCAAACCGGACTTGGAATATGAGGCAACTGCAACAAGGAACACTTTTCGGACAGATCATCAGCGTTTCCTACCGCCTATCCGCCATATTGACCGGAAGTACTTATTTAACAATATCCTTTAGAAATGCTTATCAAAGTTATCTAAAGTTTATGTCTTCCTCTTCTTCTTCTTTACTCTTTCACTGATACCTAAAAGGTGTCGTGATTTATATCATTTGTCGTTCTTGTGCTGCTCGAATTGTCTGAATTAGTGATTTTCCTTTGTTGTTACATGTCTCTGTCACTGCATCTATCCATCTTCTTCTGGGTCTTCCTCTTGGTCTTTTCCCATGCATTCTCGAGAAGAACGCCCTTGATGGTGATTGGTGAGGATTCATTCTGACCAGGTGGCCGAACCATTTAAGTTGTTGTTGTTCTATATATTCTTGGCAGGGTTTTGTTCCTACCATTTTTCTTATGGTTTCATTTGGTATTCTATCTCTTCTTGTGTTGTTTGTTACTTTTCTCAAGCATCGCATCTCACATGTATTGATCTTTCTTAAATGGGATTTAGAAAGGGTCCATGTTTGACTTTCATAGCACAAAGTTGGTATGAAGATGCTATTTATCATTTGTTGTTTAGCTGGCATAGAAATGTTTTGATGTCTTAACAATGGTGAAAGCTGGTATGTGACAGCATTTGCTTTAATGTTTATGTAACGGCACCAAAAGAGTGTTAATTAAGACCTCAATATTGGCTCTACTTCTATAAGGAAACCATAACTGAACAGAAGAACGTGAGTCTGAAAAGATCAACATCATCATGCGCCACACCGGTTGGTGTACGCCATCATGTCCTTGATCCACAATTCCGAGTTCAAGGAGCATTATTTAAGTTTTATTGTTGACAGTTTTCAGTGCCACTACACCAAGCTATCTAATATCTTCTCTCTTTGTCGTTCGCGTTTTCTTTTTCCTTGTATTTTGCCAGTTGTAACCAAGTACTCCAAATTTTCTCTTCTCATGATGTGCCCGACAAAAGTCGAGGGTTTCTTTCTGATGTTTTATATGAGCACCATTTTTGTGTTGGCCTCGTTGCAAATGTCCTTATTGGTCTTTTTAGCTGTTCATGGAACTCTCAACATTCTTCTTAAAAAATATGCATCTCTTTGGCCTGTAATCATATTTTAATTGAAAAAATCTGCACAAAAACAACAGTTTTTCTTTAAAAAAAAGTTAAAAATCACGTTCATTGTTGATATTTATTTGAGTATTGAAACATGTCCTTAGTAACGAAAACTTAAACTCTGTAAAAGTACAAAGGAAAGAGAACTTTGGATTTCTTTCATCAAATTGTTGTCATCTTGTCTATGCTGAATGTTGATGACAATGATACTTTTTTCAATGTTTGGCCAGAAGTTGGCCAGAAGTTGCACGATGTCTTCTCTCTTTATTATCAGTAAACTGTCAAGGGAACCCCCAAACAACGTTAAAAGGAACAACATCAAACCGCTTTTAAAAATACAATTTTCTACTTTGATGATGCTGGAATGTCACAGAGAAATATTTTGTTTGTGGAAATGAAAATATAATCACGTTAACTCTTGTCATCATGATAGTCATCATTTGAGTGTCTTCTCTGCATCGAAGGTTGGTTACCATAGAGCGTCATTCAGCTCCGTCTCTTGCATTGATAGTGCAGGTTGTCATAGGCTGACTTATCCATGTATTGATTTTACTCGTCCATGTTAATCTTGGTCTCTCTCTGTGTCTCTTTTACCTTATATTTTCCCTTCCAAGATTACCTTTAGTAAGCTGCTGCATCTTTTAACAAGCCCAAATAATCTCATTTATCTTGTTTGAATTGTGTTTAGTAGTTCTCTTTTCATGTTTAGTTAATTTAAGACTTCATAGTTTGTTTGTTTTCTTTACTTTTGCATCCAATTGTGCCTATTCTACTATAAATCCACATTTCATAGGCTTTAATTTTCTGTTCTGTTTTCTTGTCTAATGTCCTTGTTTCTGCACCTCTCTTGAATGTTGAGAATATATACAATTTTGCTATTCTTATTTGTAGCTCTAGTGTTATTTGTATTGACGTTAATATATTTTTCATGACATCACAATTACTTGTTGCCATTACTATTCTTTTATTTATTTTAGTTGCACATCACTGGTTATAGTAATTTCAAAATGCCCAGAATGTTGAGATTACCGTGGACAGCTAAGAAGAGTAATTAAAACCTTCTGAAAGAGTCAAAGCAAAAAGAGAAAGCTAAGTTCCAATATTAGGAAGAAATGGTCATAATTATTAGGCCATCTAATGCGAAGGTAACCGCTGCAATATATTGGGACAACTGGGAAAATTAGGGACGATGAGATAGAGGGAGGCAAAGAGAAAAAAATATCAGACAGCTTAAGAGAATGATTTGGCAGAAGGTCAACAACAGAAATGATAAATAACTATCGACATCGAGAGTTGTGGAGAGACATGATCACCTGCGAAATGGTAGATGAGGTGTAAAACAAGGGGCGTACTATACCCCCCCTACTGTTTATTACATACATGGACCATATATGCAAGCTAGTCAACCCATCAGAAACAGAGGAGATCAACGAGCTTCTATTTGCAGACAATCAGGCACTAATACTTGAAACAATAGAAGACCTACAAGAACACTTAAACAAACTCAACATCTCAAGCACAAAATACAACATGAAAATCAACATCAACAAAACCGAAGTCATGAATGTCGCCAAAAATAAACAGAACATCAACATAACTATAGAAGGCAGGCAACTAAAACAAGTAGAGGAATTCAAATACCTTTGAAGTATAAACACAAACGATATTTCTCAAACAACAGAGATAGAATCAAGATGCAACAAAGCTTGTCAAATCATCGGACAGTTATCACCACTATTGTCCAACAAGGAAATAACTCTGGAGACAAAACGAGCACTATACAATACAATCTTCATCCCAACGTTGTGCTACCAATGCCAGACCTAGACCCTAGATGCAAGAACAATAAGTAAATAATTACCTCTGCAGAGATGAAATATGTTAGACGAACGACAGGAAATAGCCTGTGAGATAAGATCAGAAATGAAGAACTGAGACAAAAGCTAGGAATAGCACCCGCCATAGATTATATAAGGAAACAACAGATAAAATGGTTTGGCCACGTGGCAAGGCAGAAGGATCAAAACACAAAACAACGAGCCTTCAACAAACGTTGTGAGAACACCAGACCCAAGGGTCGACCACGAAAAAGATGGATTGACGGAATATTAGAAGCACTAATTAAAACTTAATAGCAGCAGAGGCGAACAGAAGAGCAAAAGACCGCAAATTGAATCTCCCATCGACGCTGAAAGGCAGATGATGAAGGAAATAAGAAGAAGAAGAAGGCATGGTGCTTGATGATGATGATGATTGCACTCTCCGGTCACTCTCCATATTTTAGAGATGGGTGGAGGACGAAACATTCGATGTACATATTTGCAATGATAAATCTCTCTCTCTCTCTCTCTCTCTCTCTCTCTCTCTCTCTCTCTCTCTCTGTGCGATCAGGACTCAATCAGAGTAGGATTCCATACTCTCACATGAAGTCAGCTGTCAGGTTAAGTGTGTTGATCGCCTCCACAGACAGAACATCACAATTAGAGCCCGCCAGATCCACTCTGATTGAACACCCGTTAAAACGTTGCACTGTGTTATGCGCCAGTGGCCCAGTGCATCCGATTTCAGCCAGTATTTTATTCAGGTTTGCATTCCTTAGCCTTTGATTGTCCCCCAAGAATGATAAATATGACAATTCATATTTACGTTGTTTTCAGATGATAAAAATATAGTAGCATGACAATGGAGGTGATGGCAGTGACCAAGGCATTCAAATGGTTAGAGTGACAAGACTACACCCACGCCTGTATACTGAGTGATTCGATGAGCATGATTAAAAAAGTGGAGGCGGGCTTTATACGCATGCAATGGGTAGAGTCGTTGCAGAAATCCAAAATACGTAAGGTCACCTTTGTCTATGTCCCTGGACATGCGGGAGTACGGGGAAATGAGAGAGCGGACAGGTTGGCTAGCTGCGCTGTCGTTGAGGACGGGCAACCGATGGATCGGGCGGACATCATCAATGCCCTTCGAGATGTTGGAAGAGCACAGGACTTCGACAAACACAGATCCACGTCACTTCTTCGGATGATGGAAATGGGAGTTAAGATGGGCACGGCCAGAAATGAGAAACTTGGTGGCCGTGTAAGAAGACTTATCAACCAACATAGAACTGGAGTCGTCAGTCGCTGGACACTGAGGGAATTGCTGAGGAGGGGATCTGAGCACCTAAGGACATGTTCGGAGTGCAATGATGATGACCCGCAAATAACTTAATAATAATAATAATAATAATAATAATAATAAACAATGAAAATTAAACTTACCTTCGGTCTGCCACAAGGATGCTGGTAAAGGAGATTTTAAAAAAAAAACCGAGTTTGTCTAAAACATTCTTCAAAACAATTGTTCATATTTACAGTTTGCACAAACGAAAGTTTTTGAATGTTCACATATTCCGATAATAGCATTAACTCTCTTATCATGCCAACCTCTGCTCATTTTGATATTTGCATATTTGTTGGTGTTAGTCCCTTTGTTTTTTGTTTTAATATTGTGGATTGTTCATTAAAATGCCTGTCTTGCAATATAGATAGTAGAACGTGCTGATCGATGATATCTTATCAGCATAGTCATCAGTTGATTGTTTGTTTTTGCCATCATCATCAAGTACCGTGCCTGCTGGTGTAGATGATCATGTCTCTCTACAACTTTCGATCTCGACAGTTTTGTGTCATTTCTGCTGTTGACCTTCTGTCAATCCTTTCTCTTAAGCTGCCTGGTATCTTTACTCTTTGCTTCCCTTTATCTCTTCGTCAGTCGATTTTTCCAGTTGTTACAATATATTCCAGCTGTTCCCTTCTCATTACATATCCCAAAAATAATAATTGTTTTTTCTCAATTTTTTATTTTAGCTCTTTTTTGCTTTGGCCTCTTTCATGATGTTTTCATTAACCTTCTTAGCTGTCCATGGTATTCTCCACATTCTTCTGTAAAACCACAATTCTACAGCCTCCATTGATTTTCTTGCATGTTGTAAATAATTCACATCTATATATTTAAGACTGGCTACATAACATTTAAGAACACTTTTTCTTGTTTCTATTGTTAAAAATAGATTGCGCAGTATCTTCCACATTTTTGGAAAACTGCTTTTGGGTCATCATCATCAAGTACCGGGCCTGCTGGCGTAGGTGATCATGTCTCTCCACAACTTTCGATCTCGGCAGCTATTTATCATTTCTGTTGTTGACCTTCTGCCAAGCCATTCTCTTAAGCTGTCTGGTATTTTATCTCTTTGCTTCCCTCTATCTCTTCGTCCCTCAATTTTCCCAGTTGTTACAATATATTCCAGTTGTTCTCTTCTCATTACATGGCCAAAAAATGATGATTGTTTCTTCCTAATATTGGGAATTAGCTCTCTTTTTGCTTTGACCTCTTTCAGAACATTTTCGTTACTCTTCTTAGCTGTTCATGGTATTCTCAACATTCTTCTGTAAAACCACATTTCTGCAGACTCCAGAGATTTTCTGGTCCTTTGTTCTATTGTCCATGATTCACATCCATATGTTAAGACTGGCTCTACATAACATTTAAGAACTCTTTTTCTTATTTCAATTTTGTCAAAAATTTATTGCATAGTATCTTCCTCATTTTGGATTTTAAAAAAAGTAATATTGGGAGGGAAAATACAAGGTAAAAGAGGCAGAGGCAGACTAAAACTAAATGGACGAGTAACATCAACAGATGCACAATTCAACATATGACAATCTACATCATCAAAGCAAGAGACAGAATGGAATGGCACTCCATGGTAGCCAAACTTCGATGCGGAGACGGCACTCAATGATGATGATGCTTTTGGATAATCCATTCTGCAGATCACCTCTGTTATGCATCTACGGGTGCATTATCCGTGGCTAAATGTTGGCCATTGACCTGTGCGATCCATTTTTTGAAAACAATGATTTCATCAATTTTGCCACTACCTTTTACATTTATTTAAACAATGATTTCATCAATTTTGCCACTACCTTTTACATTTATTTAAACAATCGTTTCATCAATTTTTCCACTACATTTTACATTTATTTAAACAATCGTTTCATCAATTTTTCCACTACATTTTACATTTATTTAAACAATGGTTTCATCAATTTTTCCACTACATTTTACATTTATTTAAACAATGGTTTCATCAATTTTGCCACTACCTTTTACATTTTTTAAAAAGCCTCATGTGACAAAGAAAGGTACAAACCATTTTATGTAAACAGTAATTAATTTTATCATTATTTTCATCATTACTTTTTCAACATCCGCTCTTGTTCTAGAACAAATTACTTACTGGATCAATATAGTTTTTAGTATACTGATGATATAGAAGATATAAAAACATATTGTAGAACTGTATCATGATGTTTCTCAACACAAAAGATTTTGTGGAATTCAAGATCATGTATCAACGAATATGTGAGATGTGGACATTCGATCATTATGGCGGATAGGCGACATGGAACCGTTGAGTCACAGTCTGAATAACGTTTCTTTGTTGCTGTTTCCTCATATTCCAAGACTTGCTTGCTGCTGGAGCTACTGAGTAGTGCTCTGTGCACACCGTGAGCTGTTTGTTTCATCCTGATGTTATTTCTATATTCAGACTGCTAACGATGCATGATGATATCGTATGTCGAAGAACACTTCAGATGTGTTTAATTCAGTGCGGAGACGTCTTATGTGTTATGGCGTGTGTTGTATCTTCTACGATGAGGACTGCAGCTGCCTTTCTTTGTTTGGATATTCGATGAGATGTTAATTATGATGATTCCATTAACACGGGTTGTTGAGCATTTATTAATGGTCATTCGTTTGCAGTGATACCGAGGCCTTCGAATAAACATAACCAAATGTTTATGTTAGTCATATCTCATATTCTTGTGTGTGCATGGCTATGTTAGTCATATCTCATATATTTGTATGTGCATGTCTGTGTATGTCATATCTCCTATCCTTGTGTGTGCATGGCTATGTTAGTCATATCTAATATCTTTGTGTGCGCTTGTCTGTGTATGTCACATCTCATATCCTTGTGTGTGCATGGCTATGTTAGTCATATCTCATATCTTTGTGTGCGCTTGTCTGTGTATGTCACATCTCATATCCTTGTGTGTGCATGGCTATGTTAGTCATATCTCATATATTTGTGTGCGCTTGTCTGTGTATGTCACATCTCATATCCTTGTGTGTGCATGTTTATGTTAGTCATATCTCATATCTTTGTGTGCGCTTGTCTGTGTATGTCACATCTCATATCCTTGTGTGTGCATGGCTATGTTAGTCATATCTCATATATTTGTGTGCGCTTGTCTGTGTATGTCACATCTCATATACTTGTGTGTGCATGTTTATGTTAGTCATATCTCATATCTTTGTGTGCGCTTGTCTGTGTATGTCACATCTCATATCCTTGTGTGTGCATGACTATGTTAGTCATATCTCATATATTTGTGTGTGCATGTCTGTGTATGTCATATCTCCTATCCTTGTGTGTGCATGGCTATGCTAGTCACATCTCATATCTTGGTGTGCATGTTTATGTTAGTCACATCTCATATCTTTGTGTGTGCATGGCTATGTTAGTCATATCTCATATCTTTGTGTGCGCTTGTCTGTGTATGTCACATCTCATATCCTTGTGTGTGCATGGCTATGTTAGTCACATCTCATATCTTTGTGTGCATGTTTATGTTAGTCACATCTCATATCTTTGTGTGTGCATGGCTGAGTATGTCACATCTCATATCCTTGTGCTTGCATGTCTATGTTAGTCACATCTCATATCTTTGTGTGCATGGCTATGTTAGGCATGTGTCATATCTTTGTGTGTGTATGTCTATGTCAGTCATATCTTATATCTTTATGTGCATGTTTATGTTAGTAATGTGTCATATATCTTGATGTGTGTCAGTGTTAGTCATGCCTCGTATCGCTGTGTGCATGTCTATGTTAGTCATATCTCATATCTTCGTGTGTGCATGTCTGTGTTAGTCATCTCTAGTGACTCGGGCAGATGGTGCTCGTAAACCTTGGAGGGCCGACCATCTAAGGGCAGAATCCCCCTACCGAAAAGATCATCTGTTGCCTTACAGGAAGATTGGATACAATCAAAGGCTAAGGAAAGCAAACCTGAATAAAAATGCTTGTTGAAATCGGATGCACTGGGCCACTGCAGAAGAACACAGTGCAACGTTTTAACGGGTGTTCAATCAGAGTGGATCTGGCAGACTCTAATTATGATGTTCTGTCTGTAGGGGCGATCAACACACTTAACCTGACAGCTGACTTCATGTGAGAGTCTGGAATCCTACTCTGATTGAGTCCTGATCGCAGAGAGAGAGAGAGAGAGAGAGAGAGAGAGAGAGAGAAAGAGAGAGAGAGAGAGAGAATAACCATAACTGTAACTATAAGTGAGATATTTCATTTGCCTGTTACTTATTTCCGTTGCACTCTTTTCTTTTCTCTTCCGGTTTTGCTTATTTCCAGAACAATGCATAATTTCTTCCTCTTTTGCTGTGTTCCATGAGTAAAATTTTGCAATATTTAACACACATTATGTGTAGTGCAGAAGTATGTCCACGAAACACGAAAACAGACAAGGAAATTAACTCTGAGAAAGATGAGTTTATATGGGGAGGAAAAACACTGGGTGGATAGAGAAGAAAACACATAATGAAGTTTTAAATCAGCTAATAAACACATTATGAAACTTTAAAACAGCTAATATACACAAAATGAAGTTTTGAAACAGCTAATAAACACAAAATATTGCTTTAAAACTGCTAATAAACACATAAAGAAAATAAAATGGTATCAAGCAGCTGAACCTATAGAGAGACGAGACAAACTACCAAACACGATACGTGTAAAAAACACAGCTCACGGTGTGCACAGAGCACTAAACTCAGTAGCTCCGGCAGCAAGCCGGACGTGGAATATGAGGAAACTGCAACAAGGAACACTTTCAGACTGAGCCTGAATGGTTCCTGCCGCCTATCAGCCATATTTACCGAAAGTCACTGTTGGTACCCCTTGGCTATATGTCTTTTAGTGTATGCTGTAGCTGCTCTGATGGGGTCTGCCACTGCCTTTCATTGTTTGTAATTTTCAATAAGATTTGTTTCAATTCGGATTATTCCACTGGCACGAGCGGTTGAGAAATTATGGATTTTAATTTATTTGCTTTATTCTTCTTTGTGTCGTGTGTTCGCGGGTCGACAGGCAAACACATAGTTTGACAACAATGGCGCCGGCCGGGTATGTTCAACCCGAATGTGAAAAGTCTGCGACGGTGGATGGAGCGGAAGAATCAGAAATGATCAACGGTCTAGAAAGCGAAAACAGCAAAGTGGGTGGTACACATGAGACATATTAAGAGCACGAAAGCCGAATATGGCAGACCACCGTGAAAGAGATTGGAGCCTTGTCACATAACATTCCAAAGACAGCCATGGAGAGAAATTCTAACTATTGTTTTGTGGAATGGCGCTCCATGGTAGCCAACCTTCGATGCGGAGACGACACTCAATGATGATGATGAATTTGTTTGCAGTGATACCGAGGCCTTTGACTAACCATAACCATAGACTAATGACGTCATTCCTGTGCAGATCTTGAATACAGATGGAGGCATAATAATCTACAGAACGGTGTTAAACAAGAAGAAATGAGGCACAAGCAGACGCTTTCTATTGTGGACTGACCATTTCAAGCGATAGATAAGAAAGTCTATAACAGCATGCATCTTTCTTATGTTCTTTTTCTTTCCTTCCTAATTTTTCTTTCATCCTCGAGGGGAGATACGATTTGCGGTATTTTGCTTTTATTTTTGCATCTCCTGCTGTTGTTTCCTAGAGCTTCTAATATTCCGTCAATCCATCTTTTTTCGTTCTCGGCCTTTGGGTCTGGCGTTCTCGAATTGTTTATTGAAGGCTCGTTGTGTTGTGTTTTGATCTTTCTTCCTTGTCACGTGGCTAAACCAGTTTATCCTTTGTTTCTTTATATATTTTATGGCAGTGTTTATTCTTAGCATTTTTTCTCAGTTCTTCATTTCTGATCTTATCTCTCAGACTGTTTCCTGTCATTCGTCTAATACATTTTATCTCAGTAGAGGTTATTTTTCTTATTGTTCATGCATCTAGGGTCTAGAACTGGCATGGGTAGCACAATTTTGGGATGAAGATTGTATTGTAGAGTACCCTTAAGGCCTTTAGAGTTATTTCATTGTTGGACAATAGTAGTAATAACTGTCCAATAATTTGACAAGCTTTGTTGCATGTTGAGTCTATTTCTGCTGTTTGTGAATTGTCGACTAGACTTCCTAGATATTTAAATTCCTTATAAACAAATATGCTGGAGAAATTAAACATTGATGGCAAGGATCTGCGAATCATAAAAAAAACATGTACTGGCAACAAACAGCAGCTATACGAATTAACAACCAAACAGGACAATTTCAATATATAAAACAAGGAGTCAGACAAGGCTGTGTTCTGTCGCCGGATTTGTTTTCACTTTACAGCGAATATATTTTGAGATCAATAGTAGACAAAAAAAAGAATTGAAGTGAACGGTCACAACATAAATAATTTACGATATGCGGATGAAACAGTCTTAATAGCAGAGACAGAGAACGAACGACAAGAAATGATAGACATAATAGTAAAAGAAAGCAACAAGAAAGGTCTCAGTCTGAATAGTAATAAAACAGAAGTAATGGTTATATCGAAGAAACAATCATCACCATCATGCAGTATAAAAAGAAACAAGACAAATCTGAAACAAGTGCAACGTTTCAAATACTTCGGCAGAGTGATAACATCAGATGGAAGATGGAACACAGAAATAAAAAGCAGAATAGCTCAGGCCAAAATAACATTTCAGAAAATGAAAAATATCTTATGCAACAAATCTATGTCAATAGAGATGAGAAAGAGAGTTCATCGATGCTATATAGAACCAATTCAGACCTATGGAAGA
Organism: Megaustenia siamemsis; assembly: GCA_032433765.1. Classification (NCBI taxonomy): domain Eukaryota; kingdom Metazoa; phylum Mollusca; class Gastropoda; order Stylommatophora; family Ariophantidae; genus Megaustenia; species Megaustenia siamemsis. Next base: position 55,290,257 of record JAVIAB010000101.1, on the reverse strand, counting down.
GAATCATGGACAATAGACAAACAAATGAAAAGACAATTAGAGGCCACAGAGATGGGATTTCTCAGAAGAATGTTGAAAGTTCCCTGGACAGCTAAAAAGACCAATGAGAAAGTTCTCAAAGAGGCCAACACAAAAAGGGCGCTCTTAAAAAACATCAAAAAAAAGCAATCAACATTTTTGGGCACATCATGAAAAGAGGAAAGTTGGAATACTTGGTTACAACTGGCAAAATAAAAGGAAAGAGAGATCGCGGACGACAAAGAGAGAAAATACTAGATAGCTTGGTGTCATGGCATGGAAAACAGTCAACAACAGAACTGATACGATGCACTGTAGATAGAAGATTGTGGAAGGACATAATCGCCAACGCCAACCGGTACGGCACATGATGATGATACATAAATACAACATACAACAATTAGATAAAAGACCGAGTAATAGGCAACTCTCTACTTGGTGACGTCATAAAATGACGTAAATTTATTGTTATTGAATTATTTCTTTAAATACAACACCGTTCTTTCTCTTCAACCTTCACCTCAATTTTTCTTCTTGAGTAGTGTGTTGTTCTTTTTAAGAGCATTATCATTGCACACCGGACGAACTCATAGGTGCATAGACCATTCCCTCTAGAAACTCGAGAAAATCCAAGGAGAATCCTGACTCATGTGCACAATCTCCGTAGCACGGCTTGGGATGTACAGTGAGAGTTGGTTCAGTTCTGCTCAGCCTTGCTGATTTTATTTTCTCAATTACTTCTTCTTGTTAACAAAAACATAGTCTACTCTCCAGAGGAATTTGTGTTTTGTATATTTATTTTTATTTGTGTGTGGCTGTAGCTGTTGGTAGATGATAGTTATTGCATGCACATTTGTTGATTTAGTTGTATAATAACATTGATTTTTAACGTGACAGATTGTAGAAGATATGATCATGTTTTGTAGCCACCAAGAAACAAGAACAATAATTAGTATTTTACTAATTTTATCTATAAGCTACAGAGCAAACGCCGAGGAAGAAAAGGAGCATAGAAGAGACGAAGGAATTATACAAAGAAAGAAAGCAAGTAAGAATGAAAAAGATACAGAAAGAAAGAAATAAAGAAAGAAAGAAAGCAAGCAAGAAAGAAAGAATGAAAAAAGAAATAAAGAAAGCAAGAAAGTAAGAATGAAAAGGATACTGAAAGAAAGAAAGAAAGAAAGTAAGAATAAAAAAGATAAAGAAAGAAGGAAAGCAAGAAAGAAAGCAAGAAAGAAAGAAAGAAAGAAAGAAAGCAAGAAAGAAAAAGTTAAAAAGATACAAAAAGGAAGAAAAAAAGTAAGAATGAAAAAGATACAGAAAGAAAGAAAGAAAGAAAGAGAGAAAGAAAGAAAGAAAGAAAGAAAGAAAGAAAGAAAGAAAGAAAGAAAGAAAGAAAGAAAGAAAGAAAGAAAGAAAGAAAGAAATACAAAATAAGAAAAATATTTATGACAAATCAGTAAGAAATGTAGCCAAAAAAAATAAATGTAAAAAATGAATTCCTAAAACTCACACAAGTTTAATGAAAGCACATTCACACCAATGTCACATCGACCTCTCATTACTTACTGCCGGATTGTTGACTTTATGATAAGCCTGAAAAATATAAATTGAATTTAAACATAAGTATACCAGACCGTGACACAGAATTCGTGCACGTAGATCAGTGTTGTCTTGTATAGAGACCGACCGGGAACAAATTGTATTGGATTATCTATGGACTCTCGAGATGAGATATCGAAGTATCTATGGATTCTCAAAGGGGATATCGAAGTATCTATGGACTCTCAAATGGGATATAGAAGTATCTATGGTTTCTCAAAGAGGATTTAGAAGTATCTATGGTTTCTCAAAGGGGATATCGAAGTCACCATCATGCAGCATAAAAATAAACGAGACAAATCTAAAACAAGTGCAACGTTTCAAATACTTGGGCACAATAATTACATCAGATGGGAGATGCACCACAGAAATAAAAAGCAGAATAGCTCAGGCCAAAATAACATTTAAGAAAATGAAAAAATATCTTATGCAACAAATCTATGTCAATAAAAATGAGAAAGAGAGTTCATCAGTGCTATATAGAACCAATTCTGACCTATGTAAGCGAATCATGGACAGTAGACAAACAAATTAAAAGACGGTTAGAGGCCACAGAGATGGGATTTCTCAGAAGAATGTTGAAAGTTCCCTGGACAGCTAAAAAGACCAATGAGGAAGTTCTCAAAGAGGCCAACACAAAAAGGGAGCTCTTAAAAAACATCAGAAAGAAGCAATCAACATTTTTTGGTCACATCATGAGAAGAGGAAAGTTGGAATACTTGGTTACAACTGGCAAAATAAAAGGAAAGAGAGATCGCGGACGACAAAGAGAGAAAATACTGGATAACTTGGTGTCATGGCATGGAAAACAGTCAACAACAGAACTGATACGATGCACTGTGGATAGAAGATTGTGGAGGGACATGATCGCCTATGCCAACCGGCAGGGTACATGATAATGATGATATCGAAGTATATATGGATTCTCAAAGAGAATATCAAATTATCTATGGATTCTCAGAGGGGATATAGAAGTATATATGGATTTTCAAAGGGGATATCGAAGTATCTATGGATTCTCAAATGAGATATCGAAGTATCTATGGATTCTCAAATGAGATATCGAAGTATCTATGGATTCTCAAATGAGATATCGAAGTATCTATGGTTTCTCAAAGGGGATATCGAAGTATCTATGGTTTCTCAAAAGGTATATCGAAGTATCTATGGTTTCTCAAAGGGTATATCGAAGTATCTATGGATTCTCAAATGAGATATCGAAGTATCTATGGATTCTCAAATGGGATATAGAAGTATCTATGGATTCTCAAATGAGATATCGAAGTATCTATGGATTCTCAAATGGGATATAGAAGTATCTATGGATTCTCAAAGGAGAAATCGAAGTTTCTATGAATTTGAAAGATAAACTGTGAAACTGTTCCTTATAGCAACAAAAACTATATCTAATATGGCCTTTGGCGTCTTGACAGACGGTTGGTAGCAATCAATCATGTTAAGTCAGTAGTTTGGTAAAGCATTAGTGTCTCATACTGGGTGCTGCTTTACTGAACATCTTCTCTCGTGGCTGAATTTGTCAATTCCGGACAGACAGATCCATCCACAGAACGAGCAAGGTGTATTTGCGGTACCTGGCCTTGTCCCTTTTCTCTTGCGCCTTTTGTCTTCTGAATTTGATATCAGCACTGTCTACAAAATTGATGTCCCATTTTTTATTTTTGTTCTCCATGCGCTACGATCCGCAGCCACATTTTCCCAGTTTCTTTCACTGATAGAAAATGCCCCCAAGGAAGCCCTGCAAACATCCTTATATCTCAGCACGGGTCTGCACTTTGGTCTATTTCCGTCCTTAGTTCTCCATACAATATTTATTTGGGAATACGAATGTTTGCCATTCCTCTTACATGGTCCAGTCACCTGAATCTACGAATCCTAAGTGTTGCCATAATCGATGGGAGTTTGGCTCATTGTAAGACATTAGAGTTAGTTATTTTGTCCTGCCATTTGATGTTCATAATTTTGCGAAGGTAACGTACATGAAAGCTGTTTAACCGTTTCTCCTACCCTGCATAGGTAGTCCAAGTTTCTGATCCGTATAGAAGTGTACTAAGCACACAACTTTGGTAAATTTGAATCTTCGTCCTGAGTGTTAAATTGGTGTTAGTCCATGCTCTATCTTTAAGTTTATCAAATGTGGAAGATGTCTTTCCGATTCGGGAATTTATTTCAAGGGAGACTTTGGTTGTGACCATGGAACCGAGATATGTGAACTTTCAACTACAACTACTACTGCTACTATTAATATTGAATTGCTCAGACAATTGTAGATGAACGTATTTTCGCAATAACCAGACGAATACAAGTTTATGGTGTACTGGTAATTGTTCAACTGTCTATGCCCTTGGACGTTTCAGTTGGAAATTAAGTTACTTACCATATATGGAATGTCTAAAATCTGAAAATTGACAACACATAATATAAAATATGGATTTTACATATGTAAAAAGTATGCATCATTTTAAGCAAATTTACCTCTTCGAAGAACATTCCTTTAATGGTTGATATTATTTTCTTTCCAATGTTTCTTAACTGTTGAGTTCTTTTTATTATTTTTTTTCAAAATATAGTTTGTAGTTGCTAAATAGAGCCAATTTTGAACTAAGGGAATGAATCGTGGACAGCAGACAAACAAATAAAAAAGACAATTAAAGGTCACAAAGATCAGGTTTCTCAAAAGAATGTTGAGAGTTCGCTGGACAGCGAAAAAGAACAATGAGGACATTTTCAAAGAGGCCGACACAAAAATACAGCTCATATGAAACATTAGAAAGAAACATTTAAATCGGGAAATTGGAATATATGGTTACAACTGGCAAAATAGTGGTAAAGAGAGATCGCGGATGACAAAGAGAAAAGATATTAGATATCTTGTAGTCATGGAACTGAAAACAGTCAACAACAGAACTGATAAGATGTACTGTGGATAGAAAATTGTGGAAGGACATGATCGCCCACGCCAACTCGATGTCACATCCTGATGATGATGATGATTGTTTTTTTTCCCCGGTGTATAGAAATGTGTTCACATATCATTGTTTTCGATCCTATATGTTTGCTCCATGACGCTCGATCGTCTTTGGCATACATGTATGTCCAGAAAATCGTCCATTTTGTAACATATTTCATTTTGATTTAATGAAAATGACATTCAGAGAGCTGTAAAGTTAGGAGTAAGAATAATACAGATAAGGGAACAAAAAGAAAGATTTACTTATGGTTGTGGTTAGTAGGAGGCCCCGGTATCACTGCGAACGAATTAACATTCATAATTGCTCAACCGTCCATGCCAGTGGAATCATGCGAAAAAAAAACTCATCTCATTGAAGGATCCAAAAGAGGAAAGGCAGCTGTAGTTCTCATCATAGCAGCTACAGCACACGCCAAAAGACATAAGGTCACGCGCCACCGAATGTGAGCGCAGCTGAACTGTACTTCATTATACGATATCATCATTCATCGCAAGCAATCGGAATATCGAAACACGATCTGGATGAAACACAGCTCACGGTGTGCACAGAGCACTAAACTCACCGGCGGTAAGCCGGAATTGGAATATGAAACTGCAATAAGGAACACATTTCAGACTGAACCTCAATGCCCCCTATCTGCCATATCTTAATCGCTAAGAGTGAAAATGAGTTACAGTAAATGTTTACATTATAGTTACGGAAAGCAAAAATAAAGGATTCATCATTAATTAATAGCAAAAATGACAGAAGACAGGGTAACAACTAAGAAACAGACATCACCGCAATGCACAATAAAGAAAAGTGGGACAATATTAAAACAGGTAAATGAATTGATATGTCTGGGAATAATGTTAACCTGAGATGGTAGATGTGCAACAGAGGTGAGATGAAGAATGGTTCAGGCAAAAGCAGCTTTCCAAAAAATGAGGAATATACTGTGCAATCGATTTTTGACAATAGAAACAAGAAAAAATTCTCTTAAATGTAATGTAGAGCCAGTTTTAACATATGGATGTGAATCATGGACAAAAGGACAAAAGATAAGAACATTACTGGAGGTTGTAAATTTGTAGTTTTCAGAAGAATGTTGATATCATGGAGATATTGGACAGCTAAGAGGAGTAATAAAAACGTTCTGAAAGTGGCCAAAACAAAAAGAGAGCTAATATCCGATGTTAGGAAGAATAAATCATTATTTTTGGGGGGAAAATTGAAGAACAATGAGATAGAGGAAAGCAAAGAGAAAAGATACCAGACAGCTTAAGAGAATGGCTTGGCAGAAGGTCAACAAAAGAAATGATAAATAGCTCTCGAGATCGAAAGTTATGGAGAGATATGATCCCCTACGACAGAAGGCACGGTACTTGATGATGATTGAATTACTACTCATATCTCGAACTAACCTTTTAAAGCGTCATATTCATTGTTATCTTTATAAATATTTTCATGTTGATTCTATTAAACAATTGTTTTTTAGCCTGTTCTAGTTTCCAATTGTTGTTGTTACTCTGCTATTGTTCTCTTATTTGTTGCGATAAAACATCAGCCTAACATCATCTGAGATACAGATCTTATTGGATCTTGAAGCAACTGCCTTCATTTTGTTCATCCTCTCACATTATCAAAATGTCCGACAGTGATTTCTTTTTTTATCATTTCGCGCCTTATTAATATCTGATTGTATTACACCAGCAGTTGTGTTCTACAGAATAATTATTTTAAAGTAAGAAATATATAACAGAAAATAAATAAATAATGTTTTCTTATTGATTTAATGAAGATACTGACATTCGTGTACAGTTAGGAACATAAAGAATACTGTCAACGGAACAGAGACAGAAAGATTTAGTTGCACATATTCTGTGTCTTAAAAAAACACAAACCTGTTTGTTTCTTATTTACAATCATTGTAGTTCTAGATTATATTACTTACGTCATCAATACTTCTGTTTTGATTGATAGCCTGCAAGTGAACGGGAAACAAACAATTTATTGAATAAAAACAATTAACTTCATAAAACGAGCAATTTATTTTAGAACTTGTGCATGGTAGTAGTTTAGATTACAAGTATTTTTGTTAAAGCAAGGTATTATTTGACAGAACGAGTGTTTCAGATGAAAAAGTAAATCTCATAGTGAATTCGTTGTTCTTTATTCTCTCAATTATCATTTACTATTCAACTATAATTATGCTATGTTATGTTATGTTATGTTATGGTTATGGAAGGTCCCAGTATCACTGCTAACGAATGAAAATTCATAATTGCTTAACCGCCCGTGCCAGTGGAATCAACTCTAATTACTATTCATTTATCGAAGTAACTTTTCATAGCAATACATTCATTGTTATCTATATAAACATTTTCATGTTGACTATTAAACTACTGCCTTTTTTTTACTCTTTTCCTTATTCCAAATTCTGTTCGTTGCTTCTCTATTGTTGTTTGTTGCGATAAAACATCAACCTAACATCATCTGAGATAAAGCGTTGTTGAATTTTCAAGCAAGTGTCTTCGTCTCATTCATCTCGTCTCACGTTTTTAAACAAATGTTCCGTGCGTGTTTTCTTTCTACCATTTCGTGTCTCATTATGATCTTATTTCATGACACCAGCAGCTCTTTTCTACGGAATAATTTATTCTTAGATAAGAAGAAAGGGATAATTGAATATAACTTCCACTTTTACAATATTTCCTCGTCATCACTGCATTCACTGAAATATGTTAAACGAATGACAGGAAACAGTCTGAGAGATAAGATCAGAAATGAAGAACTGAGAAAAAAAGCTAGGAACAGCACCCGCCATAGAATATATAAGGAACAACAGATAAAATGGTTTGGCCACGTGACAAGGTAGAAAGAACAAAGCACAACACAACGAGCCTTCAACAAACGTTGTGAGAACACCAGACCCAAGGGTGGACCACGAAAAAGATGGGTCGATGGAATATTAGAAGCACTAGGAAACATAACAGCAGCAGAGACAAACAGAAGAGCAAAAGACCGCAAATTATATCTCCCCTCGACGCTGAAAGGCAGATGAGGAAGGAAAGGAGAAGATGAAGAAGATGACTGCATTCACTTTCTGCGCAGAGGTCATTAAGTGCAGTGGATAGGTTTTGTGAATCAAGACGTTAGCGAGATGTGCCTCAATATCTTCTCTACCGCTTGACAATTTTGAGGCCATATTTCAGTTGTTAAATCTGTGTTCTGTTCACAAGTTTGTAGAGCACATTTGTGTGGCTGTCTTGGCACAAAGGGAAATAGATTTACTAGTATGCGATAACTGGATATATTGCTGTAGCTATAGAGGAAAATAGAGAGAACACAGAGAGAACACAGAGAACACAGAGAGAACACAGAGAGAACACAGAGAACACAGAGAGAACACAGAGAGAACACAGAGAACACAGAGAGAACACGTTTCAAGATTATGTAAAGAAAAACAATATTGGAACTGGACAACCAGTACTGTTCTTGAACACATTGAATTTTTGTCGTCCACTCGTAATTGTAAGCTTTAACAATGCCGTTTATCTATCTATTGACCTTTCGAGCCGTAACCGGCCCATAGGGCGTAGACCAAGATACACCTTCTCCTATATGAATTTTTGTTCTAGCAGTTTTCTTTTAAAGATATTTTATCCAATCTCGCCATCTGTCTCTGTTCTGTGCAAGCAGTTCTATCTCATTGAGGGAGCCGATTCCTGCTGCTCTTGCCTCTCTCATCAATGTTCTTCTCAGTGTCTCCCTGGGTCTTCCTCTTTTTCTTTTACCTGTTGTTTCCCATATGAGGGCTTGCTTTGCTATTCGATTATTATCTCTTCTCATCACATGTCCAACGTATGACCATCGTCTTTTCTTTATTACTGAAGATATTAGTGGTTGATTGGCGATTTCTCTAATTTCCTCGTTTGTTTTGAATTCGTTCCATTCTATACCAAGTATTTTCCTTAGACATTTATTTTCGAATGCGTTCAACTTTGTTTCTATATCTCTTGTTGTTTTCCAGCTTTCACACGCATACGTAAGGGTTGATAGTACATTTGATTTGAATAGCCTAAGTTTTGTGTTTGTGCTAATGAGTTTTGATTTCCACAACTTTTCAAGGCTTCTGAAAGACATTGCTGCTTTAGCCAGTCTGAATCTAATTTCTTTGCTCGTATCCCCTTCTCGATCAATGTGACTTCCAAGATAGATAAAGTGATCGATCTCTTCTACTGGTTTGTTTTCCATGTATATTTTGTCACTTGTTGGAATTAAACTTTTCATGACTTTAGTCTTTTCATGATTGACCTCAAGCCCAATTTTGCTGGCTATTGATGATAGTTCATTTGTGTTTTCCTGCATCGTTTTTATCTGACTGCTGATGAGAACTATGTCATCAGCAAAGTCGAGGTCCTCCAAATGGTCTCCTTGTATCCATTCGATGCCTTTATTACCAGTGCAGCATTTCTTCATTATGAAGTCCATAACAATTCCAAATAACAAGGGCGATAAAATACATCCTTGTTTAACCCCAGTTTCTATTGGGAAACATTCGCTCAGTCCTTCCTCTGTTCGAACTGCACATGTGTAACCATCATACAAGTCTTTGATAATATTTATGATTTTTGATGGTAAACCATATTGCTTCAGAATTTTCCACAAAGAATCTCTATGAATACTATCAAATGCTTTTTTGAAGTCGATGAAGTTAAGTACAAAAGGTTTTTGCTTTTCAATGTGTTCCTCCAATATAAGTCGTAGAGCCGTTTATATGTGTGTATATATATAATTGTAAGCTTTAACAATGCCGTTTATATGTGTGTATATATATATCCCCTTACAACTAGTACTGAGATGTCTTAACGAATTTTTCGAACAATTTTATTTTTTAATTGATTGATGTCAGGATAAACGTCTACATGTTCTTCTTCTAACTTATACCTTTCAGCTCCCTGTGGAGCATAGGTCTTTAGCAAACATTTTCCAAGTCGTTCTGTTTCTTGCCATTCTTTTAAGATCATTCCATGTCTTCCCCATCAACTTCACCTCTGCTTCTGTCTGTTTTCTCCAAGAATTCTTTGATCTTCCTCTTTGTCTTTTTCCCTGAGGATTCCAAAAAAGGACCTGTTGTGTAATAATCTCAGTTGGCTTCCGCAGTGTGTGTCCTATCCAGCGCCATAGTCTTCGCTGTATCTCTTTATCCACTGGTATTTGACTGGTCTACACATTGGTAAATATAACAAGCATAACTCACAGAGATGTTGGGATAAAAGATAACGTTATTTGTGTTTGTCATTTGTGAGTGAATAATCACATTTTCTGCGGTGACAGTTTCTTCCTTGTGATCAAATAATAAGACATATTTTTATTTAAAAGTTGATTGCGTCATGTCTTTCTATTAGTTTAGCTGCCTCAAAACTATTGTAAGTTTATTTATGTTCTTTGCAGCTGTACTTGCGTCCCCGCATAGTATCATAGGTCCAGAAGTTCAATGGCCGAAACACTTATTCGACAGGTCACAAAGTAAGCTAACAGAGCCGATTTGACTCGCACAGTTCGACCTTGCTAACGTAAAAACCGATAATGCAAAATAGTTGCATGCTGCCCTATTTATACAGAGATTCACGCAGTCGCTTAAGACATTTGAGTTTCTGTATTGGTTCTAATTGTGTGTTTTCGAGGAAACTGGAATGATGAAGTAGCTGTACACTTTCTAATCGATGGAAGTCGTTTAGAATGGTCGCCTGTGCTATTGGGGCTCCATGGTAATCGCCCTCGTCAACAGAATTTGCCACAGCGCTTTGGAAGAAGCTTCGACATTTGTGGAGCGGATATGGGGAATTCTCGACTGCAGTGACACTGATTCTATGAACAGAACAGAACAGTAAGTGTGTCACGTCGTTATTTGGTGATTGCAGTTAAAGCTGCATTTTTCTTCCTTTTTGGGACGCATTCTGACATTTTGTTTTGTTATCACGTTGTGCTTGTGTGGTCGTACCCACAGTGCCTAGGATTCTTCTTTGCGACCAAACCTGACACCCTGCTTTTTCTTTTTATTCTTCTTCTTCTTCTTTCTTTCCTTATTTGTCTTTCAGCGTTGAAGAGAGAATTAATTTGTGGTCTGTTGCTCTTATGTTTGTCTCTCCTGCTGTTATGTTTTCTAGTGTTTTTAAAATGCCATCAACCCATCTTTTTCGTGGTCGGCCTTTGTATTTAGCGTTCTTGCAACGTATATTGAAGGCTCGCTGTGTAGTGTTTTAACATTTCTGCCTTATCACATGGAAAAACAAATGTATCTGTTGTTTCTTTATATATTCTATGGCGGAGGTCATTCCTAGCTGTTTTCTCAGTTGTTCTGTTAGATGCTGCCTTACTCCATATGTTGTTAGAATCTCCCACAGTTGTTCTGTTAGATGCTGACTTACTCCGTATGTTGTTAGTATCTCACACAGTTGTTCTGTTAGATGCTGACTTACTCCATATGTTGTTAGAATCTCCCACAGTTATTCTATTAGATGCTGACTTACGCCATATGTTGTTAGAATCTCCCACAGTTGTTCTGTTAGATGCTGACTTGCTCCATATGTTGTTAGTATCTCCCACAGTTGATCTGTTAGATGCTGCCTTACTCCGTATGTTGTTAGTATCTCCCCCAGTTGTTCTGTTAGATGCTGACTTACTCCGTATGTTGTTAGAATCTCCCACAGTTGTTCTGTTAGATGCTGACTTACTCCGTATGTTGTTAGAATCTCCCACAGTTGTTCTGTTAAATGCTGCCTTACTCCGTATGTTGTTAGAATCTCACACAGTTGTTCTGTTAGATGCTGCCTTACTCCGTATGTTGTTAGAATCTCACACAGTTGTTCTGTTAGATGCTGACTTACTCCGTATGTTGTTAGAATCTCCCACAGTTGTTCTGTTAAATGCTGCCTTACTCCGTATGTTGTTAGTATCTCCCACAGTTGTTCTCTGTTTATGTTTAACAATATGATTTCACTTTTCTGTTGTTCAGTGTGGACCACTTGCACTGACTGCCCCACTGAGTGGTAACAATGAGGCGGTAACATCAGAATCAACAGGACACTGGTTATCTTTTTAGGGTATAATTAAGGTGGTGAATTGAAATGATTTCTGATAATGTGTATCGAACATATATGTTTTTGAAAAGGGCGAAACATTCTGGAGAAACAAATGTATTTATTGTCTTTCACATGTGTTAGGGAACGATGGACTGAGAAATTCTGTTCTGTGTCACCTTTTGACCACATTGACAGAACGATGGACTGAGTAATTATGTTCTGTGTCACGTTTTGACCACATTGATAGAAGATTTGACTGAGTAATTATGTTCTGTGTCACGTTTTGACCACATTGATAGAAGATTTGACTGAGTAATTATATTCTGTATCACCTTTTGAACACATTGACAGAACGCTTGACTGAGTAATGATATTCTGTATCACCTTTTGAACACCTTTGGCAAAAGGCTGGACTGAGCAGTCATGTTCTGTATCACCTTTTGAGCACATTGACAGAACGATGGACTGGGTAATGATGTTCTGTGTCACCTTTTGAGCACATTGACAGAACGATGGACTGGGTAATGATGTTCTGTGTCACCTTTTGAGCACCCTGGTTCAAAGTTAACATGAGTGCGTGAATGAACAATGAATTTAAAATACTTATAACTGAAATAAATGAATAAAATAATGACTTATCTTCAGGTCAGGATTACCATCTTCATAATCGGTATATTATATTCTATTCTGTTGTATTCTATTCTATTCTATTCTATTCTATTCTATTCTATTCTATTCTATTCTATTCTATTCTATTCTATTCTGTCCATGGAATAAGTTGTCATGCAGTCAGGAATTTTCCATACCCGCTCCACCCCAGGAATTTCTCAGATTGTATTGGTAAATTTTGTTTGACCAGGTCGCTCCGTGCACGTCCTTCTCGACTGCACATGCGACGATTCCAAACTCCTTAGCCGCCTCTTACAACATGCGTGGCAGGTAATAGTGACTCTGTGCTCGTCTACACCCATCGTGGGTCCAAGGTGAGCAAACATAAATACAACTTGATCACATCGCAATCATGCAACTTACTAGTTGTATATCTCTTGCCACCTGAAACAGAAAACAGGCGTTTTTAATGTAGAAATTGTTTACTTTCGTTATGTAGCATCAATACCAGCCATTCGGGAGGAGACCTGGACAAACTTGCACAGTCGATCTTAATTAGGACAGTCATTCCAGGTACATCCATATAGTTAGTTTTTTTTTTTTTTTGTATTGCATTTGTTACCAACTTCTGTAATAACTTTCATTGATTTTTCTTACGTTTGGAATTTGCATGGTTTAACTTATATTATCATGAGTAGCAGATTTAAAGATTCTCTTTCTTTCTTTCTTTCTCTTTCTTTCTTTCTTTCTTTCTTTCTTTCTATCTTTCTTTTTTTCTATTTCTTTCTATCTTTCTTTTTATATTTTTTTCTTTATTTCTTTCCGTCTGTCTTTTTTTCTTTCATTTCTTTCATTCTCTATTTCTTTTCATCTTATCTTTCATTTCTTTCTTTCTTTCTTACTTTCTTTCTTTTTCTTTCTTTCTTTCTTTCTTTATTTCTTTCTTAATTTTTATTTTTTCTTCCTTTCTTTCTTTCTTGTCATCTTTTCTTTCTTTCTTTCTTTCTTTCTTTCTTCCTTTCTTCTCAATTTTGCTTCTTACTTTTTTCTTTATTTCATTCTTTTTTCTTTCTTTCTTTCTTTTCCTTTCTTTCTTTCTTTTTTCCCCTTTTTTTCTTTCCTTCTTTCTTTCTTTATTTTTAACTTTTCTTTCTGTCTGCTCTTTCTTTCTTTCCTTCTATCTTTCTTTCTTTATTTCTATCTTTGTTTCTTTCTTGTCTTCTTTTCATCTTTTCTTTCTTTCTATTTTTCTTTCTTTCTTCTCATCTTTTCTTTTTTTCTTTCTTTCTTCTCATCTTTCTTTTTTTCTTTCTTTCTTCTCATCTTTTCTTTTTTTCTTTCTTTTTTTTATTTTTATATTTTTCTTTCTTTTTTTTCTTTCTTTTTTTTCTTTGTTTCTTATTTTTATTCTTTCTTTTTTTTTCTCTCTCTTCCTTTCTCTCATGTGTCATTCTAATTGTGCTTTCCAAGGTGAGGGAATGTATACTTTTATATCTTTCTCTGTTTAAACTCAGTTATTAAAGTCCAATCCAACTCATATTTTTGTACTTTGTCTTTGTTTTCATCTCACTTCATGGCTTATATCTTGGTGTGTCCGTGTTAATCATGTCTCATATCTTTATGTGTGTATGTGTTTAGTCATATCTCATATCTTAGTGTGTATCTGTGTTAGTCACATCTCATATCCTTGTGTGTGCATGGCTATGTTAGTCACATCTGATATCTCTGTGTGTGCATGTCTATGTTGGTCATATCTCATATTTTTGTGTGCATGTTTATGTTAGTCATGTGTCATATCTTTATGTGCATGTTTATATTAGTCATGTGTCATATATCTTATATATATGTCGGTGTTAGTCATGCCTCTTATCGCTGTTTGCATGTCTGTGTAAGTCACATGTCATATCTTTGTGTGTACATGTTTATGATAGTCACCTCTAGAGACTCGGGCAGATGGTGCCCGTAAACCTGGGAGGGCCGACCATCTAAAAGCAGAATCCCCCTACAGAAAAGACAATCTGCTGCCTTGCAGGAAGATTGGGGACAATAAAGGCTAAGGATAGCAAACCTGAATAAAATGCTGGCTGAAATCGGATGCACTGGGTCACTGGCGCAGAACACAGTGCAACGTTTTAACGGGTGCTCAATCAGAGTGGATCTGGCAGACTCTAATTGTGATGTTCTGTCTGTGGGGGCGATCAACACACTTAACCTGTCAGCTGACTTCATGTGAGAGTCTGGAATCCTACTCTGATTGAGTCCTGAACGCAGAGAGAGAGAGAGAGAGAGAGAGAGAGAGAAACTTCAGGTTTCCCCTTTGTTTTCCTGACTATGCAACTGCCTTATGTTTTCATTCATTCCGCTCGAGCTGCAGGTTAGTTTGGTAATTGTATGTGTTCAGGTGCCCAACCCGTTTGTTCCTTTCATTTAATTTTAATTACAATGTTTACTTAGTTATCTCATAGTTTCTATCTTTTGCCTGTTGCTGTTTTTCATTTCTGTGCTTGAGTTTCTCATTTGTAATTTCATAAATTTATGAAGCGACAATACACTAAATTCACATACACTTAAATGTATTATCTAAAAGTTCTGCTGTATTCAATTAACAACGTTTCCCAGTCCATATTCATATCCTTTTATATATGACTCTGTTTCAGCAAACAATTATTCTCACTGTATTTTCCCACGCAGTCTTTCCTTTCATATAATCAAAAGTAAAAATGTAAAAAGCCCCCGTCACGCCAAGTGGTGTATAGGGAATATGGTGTTAGTGACCATCAATTTTACAGACATTCAGCACATTATTTTTGGGGTAATGTGGTCGGAATTACGCCCGTGCCGCTTTACTTTCCCAGAAAAAATCCAGTACTCATTTAAGGTTGGGTGAACCCGGAAGCCGTCAGTTGGGGTCGAACCATGGTCCTTGTCCTTTGTAGTCCAGTTCACTAACCACTGGGGTTATCGCGGGTGCTTTCTCATAATCAAAGTCTAAATAATCATGCGTTGACATTCGGCCCCTTTTCATAAACAGGACGAGGTTTGCAATTATCTTAATGTACTAACTGTGCTCCCACAGCTCTTATGGTGCTCCCACAGCTCTTATTGTGCTCCCACAGCTCTTATTCTGCTCCCACAGCTCTTATGGTGCTCCCACAGCTCTTATTGTGCTCCCACAGCTCTTATTGTGCTCTCCAACAGCTCTTATTGTGCACCCACAGCTCTTATTGTGCACCCACAGCTCTTATTGTGCTCCCACAGCTCTTATGGTGCTCCCACAGCTCTTATTGTGCTCCCACAGCTCTTATTGTGCTCTCCAACAGCTCTTATTGTGCTCCCACAGCTCTTATTGTGCTCTCCAACAGCTCTTATTGTGCACCCACAGATCTTATTGTGCTCTCTCCAACAGCTCTTATTGTGTACCAACAGCTCTTATTGTGCACCCACAATCTCTTATTGTGCACCCACAGCTCTTATTGTGCTCCCACAGCACTTTTTGTGCTCCCACAGCTCTTATTGTGCTCCCACGGCTCTTATTGTGCACCCACAACTCTTATTGTGCACCCACAGCTCTTATTGTGCTTCCACAGCTCTTACTGTGCTCCCACAGCTCTTATTGTGCTCCCACAGCTCTTATTGTGCTCCCACAGCTCTTATTGTGCTCCCACAGCCCTTATTGTGCTTCTGTAGTTGACCTGGTTTGACCTCCAATGTTGGCATGAGTGTAACACTCAAAAGAAGAAAAAAATAGAGATCAATATGATATATTTGATAATGAAAATGAGAAATGATGGCATATAACAAGAACATATACTTGCACACTGAAAATAACTGGCTTACAGAGGACATTAGAACATGTGGCTATACTAAAACACATATTGATCAATCACGGAGGACAGTGTTCCAAGAAGATTAGACAGGAACAAACTTCTAAGAAAGTAATTCCATAACTCTAAATAACTTAGAAATGAAACAGAGATATTCTATTCGACTCACGGAGTCGCTTTTTCACCCCCCAAAAATTGGTGATGCTGCTGGCAAACTCTGTTGAAACGGTCGACGTACGTGCATGCTGTAATCGGCTGCACATGCGACAATTCCAAATATAATTAGAAAAGGAACCATTAAACACGCATTACTCCATACTAAATTTCTAAAAATTAAGAATAGTTTGGCACTATCTGGATAAATTTACTTACATTTTTTATCGCCTCCCCTATCTGTAAGAAAGGACACATGTTTATATATAAAACACATTACACAAGACGTTACTACATACTCCTTAATATACTTTGATCGACGATTTCAACAAACTTGCAAATAAGATCAATTTCTAGGACCTACTATTTACCTATCTTTATCTCAACGTTGTGATATCATTGCCAGTCCTGGACCCTAGATGTAAGAACAATAAGAAAAATAACCTCTACAGAGATTTAATGTGTTAGACGAATGACAGGAAACAGTCTGAGAGATAAGATCAGAAATGAAGAACTGAGAAAAAAGCTAGAAATAGCCACCGACATAGAATATGAATAGAAACGAAACAGAACGAGCCCTCAATAAGCGATGCAAGAAAACCAGACCCATGGGTCGACCACTAAAAAGATGGATCGATGGAATTTTAGAAGTTCTAGGAAACCTAACAGCAGCAGAGGCGAACAGAAGAGCAAAAGACCGCACATTATATCTCCCTTCGACGCTGAAAGGCAAATGAGGAAAGAAAGAATAAGACTCCTTTAAAATCTATCTGTCTCCTACTAGCACTTCTAGTTTCAATTTCTTCTCTGATTGATGCCTGGATCTACAAATAACATTTAGCGAGAGTCTAGTGCAATGTTAATATCTTCACAATTGAAACAAATATTGAAACCCCTTCTTGTACTGTCTCAGTCAGGCGATTGCCTCGCTTCATCGATTGCCGGTTAAATGACGTTAAAATAACAACATTTATTTCAACCAATACTTGATTTCCGGATGCAGAAGAGTTCTCACTAGTATTTCCGGCACATATCGGCATGGTCGGAGAATTGTAGGGGAGAGCATTTTAAATTTATATTCATTGTTTATTTCTCACATCTCTGTCACATAATGGCCATGCCCACAGCTAGTACTTCTTGCAGTCGACCAAAACAATGCAGTGCAGAACAAGGTGGATCTATGTTTAAAACCTTGTTATTGAGTGTTTCAGAAAAAAAAAAAGGGATTCAGAGTCGGAATAATATAAAAAAAACATGTAAAAATTAATTTATATTCATTGTTTATTTCTCACATTTCTGTCACACAATGGCCACGCCCATATCCATGCCCATGCACATGCCCAAGTTTAATTGTAACAATTTGCGCAAGGAAGAATCTCAAAGTTGTGGAACCTTGATGGCGCCACTAAGTTACATAGCGAGTGAATCAATTCACAGGAAATGGTACGTTTACAGCACTCGGAAGAATTGACAAATAATCAACAACAGAAAAACGCATGGACCAAAGCAGGATCGAACCTGTACATTTTGTGGCAAGGCGATGTGCCACTATGCATAATACCGACCACATTACCCCAAAAATCATGTGCCGAAGGTCTGTAAAATATATGGTCACTAACACCATATTTCCCTATACGCCACTTGGCGTGACGGGGGTACTTTACTTTTTACTACCTGCATGAACTCTGCAACTCAAACCCAAAGTAGATAGTTTTTCTTCATCCACTCCTGGGGCTCTTCATAAAGGAGTTCATTATTCACTTTCCCATTTGTGATCAGGACTGTGGACTTTGGGTCTACTCCGATTTATGGTCATGATTTTGTTGCTAAATGATATGTGGGTGTGAGGAGTTCATGGATGTAAAAAGTAAAAAAAAAAAGTAAAGTACCCCCGTCACACCAAGTGGCGTATAGGGATTATGGTGTTAGTGTCCATCAATTTTACAGACATTCGGCACATGATTTTTGGGGTAATGTGGTCGGTATTACGCCCGTGCCGTTTTACTTTCCCAGAAAAAAATCCGGTAGCCATTAAAGGCTGGGTGAACCGGAGCCGTCGGTTGGGATCGAACCCTACCTCTTGTCCTTTATAGTCCAGTTCACTAACCACTGAGCTGTCACAGCTTTGTCCGTGGATGTATTTCATTAATAATTTCAATTATTTTAACAATGGTTAAATGGTTTGTATTCAATGGTTAGATGGTTTGTAATCAATGGTTAAATGGTTTGTCATCAATGGTTAAATGATTTGTAATTAATGGTTAACTGGTTGTAATCAATGGTTCATTTCTTTGTTTCACATTTAAGAATGTCTTGATACAAAGAAGGGCCGATCACTGCAGTTTATTTTCCAATACACTGACCATACAAATTGTTGACTCTATAGCTTGTTTCATAAGTCGTGCCCAACTTTAAAAATCAATATCTTTTAAACCGCTTTTTGTAATTTTTTTCAAAATGTGCATGTATAGTTATAATGATTAGAACCCAACAGGGAATTAATTTCATTAAAAACAAACATTTGGTTATTATTATTGCTTATTTGATTTATATAAATTTATAACGACCCATTGATGTAGTCAAAACTTATTGTTTACAGTATTTAAGTTAAAAATAGCGATTACAAATCCATACACGCTCAAATTTACGATTTTGCACGCTTTCCGCGTGAGTTGTCTGACACAATTAGACACTTGTAGTAAACACGAGGCATTGTGTGTTCCATTTCCGTTCATTCAGCGGCGTAACGTGGAACAATAACATTTATCATAAGTCTTAAAATGAAATTCTGCAGTTTACAAAACATCGCAATAAAAATGTATGACTATTTTTGCAAAGAGGCTAAACGAGGAAGATTATTTCATTCTTTAGAAAACCCTGAGAATAGGACAAGACACATTTTGGATTTATCTAAACGGTCATTTAATCGCTGGATTCAAGCACGTGACCGTCAATGTTCCAAATATACAAAATCACAAGGAAGAGCAAAAATGTTGGATAATTTCGACAGTGAACTTATTAGAAGTGAAATTCGCAAAATGTTGGGTATGAATGAAACTGTTACAATAAGAAAATTAAAAGTATCGCTGAAAAAGAACAACAGTATTGAAATATCAAAGTCTACATTATGGAGGAATGTGAGAGCTGCAGGCTTTACATTCAGAAAGTATTCCAATGGACGAAACATCATCTGTGAGAAGCCACATATAGTAGTCATGAGAAGCAAGTACTTACGTGAAGTAAAAGAGGTGCGCAAGCAAGGTTATGATATTGTGTACTTGGATGAAACATGGATCAATGCTCACCACACTAACCAAAGGGAATGGCAGTCATCAGATGGAAAGATTAAGAGATTAATACCTAGCAGCAAAGGACAGCGCTTGATAATTGCTCATGCAGGTAGTCGACAACATGGACTAATACAGAATGCAGAGCTCATTTTTCTTTCAAAATCCATAGACAATCGGGATTATCACTCTGAGATGAATGGTCACATATTTAGACATTGGATTGAAAATTCTGTTCTCCCAGCACTAGATCGACCATCTTGCCTAATAATGGACAATGCAGCGTACCACAACATTGTTGCACTTGAAGATAAAGTCCCGACGTCATCCAGTACAAAAGATGCTATTAAGATATGGCTCACAAAGGAGCACATATAATTTAATAACATGTACTTAAAACCTGAATTACTATCTCTAGTAAAGCAAAAGCAGAGGACAAAGATTTTTCAAATAGATAAGATTATCCAAGAGCACGGTCATATAAGTTTGAGGCTACCACCTTACCATGCTCATTTAAATCCAATAGAACTAATCTGGGCAAAATTAAAAGGACAAGTGGCAGATGAAAATAAAACATTCAAAATATGCGATGTAAAGACTCTTGCTAATCTCGCTTTATTAAATATAGACAAAGATTATTGGGCTAAATGTGAAGACCACGTCTTAAAACAGGAAGAGGAATATTGGAAAAATGATGGTTTGTGGAATGTTCAACCCCAAACAGTTATTAATCTTTTAGACTCATCTGATTCAGAATGAAAGTATATAGCCCCCACAATGTTGGCCCCTATATTACCTTAAATTATTTCAACAAACGGTCCTTTTCAGGACCACACAACTATGAAAATTGGACATACAGGTATACCTTGATATTATTATCGTCCGTCCTCGAACTGAGCAGACAATAATTATCCTGGTGTTTTGTTTTATCCAGTTATTTCCCCATTACGGCCACGCCTTTACCTAGTGAAAATTAATCGTAGACCAGCAACTACGGTAATTTCTATTCTTTAGGGCTTCACAATTTACAATTTTGACAAACATCAAAGAAATATCGCCGCTTTAAGAAAACTGCAGCTGCAAGATATTTGTTAAATATACATTTAAAGGGTCTTTTGCATTCTAATAACATTTGGAAAATTTCAAAAGTATTTAACAAACGGTTAGAGAGTAATAGCGTTTTGAAGTTGGGCATATGTTTTGAAACGAGCTATAGTACCGTAGGAGTCACATAAGGCTCGTGGAGTTTCTTGCCAATAATGTCTTATCTGGACGAGCTGTTGGATTATATAGAGTGAGCCTATGCCTGCCAATCTTGCCTCTTTTGTTAGAGCTCTTGTCAGTATTTCTCGAAGTCGTTCACTTGTAATCTGACCGGATGTTTCATATTTGTTGTTGTTGTTGTTGTTGTTGTTGTTGTTGTTGCGTTCGCCAACTTTCATCTCTGACGAAGTCCCTAGAGACTAGGAACTGAATTTTGCGTGTTAATCCATTTTTCCCTGGCAGCTGTGTGCACAGGGGTCCCTCTCCGCACAGGCAGATAACCCCGACTTCGGAGGTACTCATGTTTTTTTTTTCCTACGATGAGTAACTGACGTTTCAAGCCGGGCCTCGCTGCAAAGACCAGAGGTAGTTGTTGCAGAGAGAAATCATAAATAAAAATCCCAACCGGTGTAGCCGAGATTTGAACCCACAACCTCTCTGTCCCGAGGCCGGCGTCTTGCCTCGAGACCATCCAGTCCCCCATGGACTTGGAATATGAGGAGCAACAAAGGAACACTTTTCATGCATAGCCTGCAATGGTTCCTGCCGCCTATCCACCATATACCGGAAGTTCACGTCCTCCCGAAAGTGATGTTCGTCATATTTCTTTAAAAATATATTTGGAGAGCAGCTTAGTAATCCTCTTGTCGGGACTTCTAATTACATGCTGACGTCATGATTATATATGTAGGCACACCTTACATATAAGAAAATGAAATAAAACAAAACAAACAATACAAAATAAATATCTTAGCAAGCAGCATATGTGAGAATTCAGTGTTATCCTTTGTTCGCACATTCTAACATAAATTACTTACACGTTCGCTTTTATTAGTTGATCTCTTCAACTTAATGTGAAGATGAATAAAACATTTTACTGGGAAAATACATCACTCAAAACATCAAAAAATTACTACTATGAATCATTCAACTTTTACATCACAAAGTCTACAAGTCATCTCTTTATTTCATCATGTTTTATTCACCTCTTATCCGTGGTCCCTGTTTTCTTTTTCTACTTTCTGAGCTTTTTCCTCATCGTTTATTACTCTTCTTCTACTTTCATAGTGCACTATTTTGATTTATACTGAATTCTTCAATCATCTACTGCTTCTACATTCACCTCTTGTTTCTTTGTTTTCCCTCTACTAATCCTCTTATGTTTCTTCTTCTCGTCTATATTTCCCATTTTTCTCCGTCTTCTGTTTTCTCTTTTAACATTTGTTCTTTTAATGTTCCGTTTATGTCTGTCATTTATATTTCTCCAGCTTCGTCCCTTTCATTCTCCTCATCTACTTCTCTTTCACTTAAAAAATACGTTCTCTTATAAGTCGACATCTGCTTTCCCATTTCATAATCTAGAAATATATCTACTCTAATACTACCACTACTGCTGTACTACTACAACTACTGTTGTACTACTACTAATATTGTACTACTACTACTCTAATACTACCACTACTGTTGTACTACTACAACTACTGCTGTACTACTACTAATATTGTACGACTACTACTACTCTAATACTACAACTACTGTTGTACTACTACTAATATTGTACGACTACTACTACTCTAATACTACAACTACTGTTGTACTACTACTAATATTGTACGACTACTACTACTCTAATACTACCACTACTGTTGTACTACTACAACTACTGCTGTACTACTACTAATATTGTACGACTACTACTACTCTAATACTACAACTACTACTACTTTAATAATACTACTGCTACTACTTGTAAATATTACTACTCCACCACTACTCCTACTACTCTAATACTACTCAACTATTACTTTAATACTCCCACTTCTAGAAATTACTACATTACTACTACTCCAAAATTACTTCTCCTCTGCTACTACTAGTAAGAGGTTAAGACAAAGAAATGCAAATGAATGCATACAAATGCGAAGCTGCAGTAAAGCTAAATGTGAGAGAGAATTGAAAAAAAATAGAAAAAAATTGTATGGTTAAGGCTCTACGTGATTAGTAGACGACGCATTGTTTGTTCCTGCTGAAGGCCTATTGAGCCGAAACGTCGTTCAAATCTGTGTCGTCTACTAATCACGTAAAGCTTTTACCATACCATTTTTTCTATTTTTTTTTTCAATTCTGCCTCTGCAACTACTACCCTACTACGAATACTACTACTACTCTACTACAACAACTATTAAAATAACAACAACTACTACAACTTATAATATTACAACTCTACTACCACTAACACTACTCTACTATTACCCAACTATTACTCAACTAGCACTACTACATTTACTACAAATACACTTTTAACACTATTACTACTATTTTACCTTACTGGCACTACTCTTCTACAACAACTACTACAACCGCTACTATACTTTTACTATCACTGCTACAACTATTTCAACTATACAAAACAAAAACTACAACTACTACTAATAATAATTATTCCCATTTGTTTTCTTCCTTTTCGTCTTCCTCTACTTCTAGCCTCATATTTCGTTCCCTACCATTGCATTAACTGCATTTGTTGAGCAGACACAACGTCCTGTACTGCATTTACTATCAGTTATCTTTCTTACAACATTTCGGCACAAACACACCTTCCTGTATTGCAACTATTTTCAGTTATCTTACAACACTTCGACACAAGCACACCTTCCTGTATTGCAATTATTTTCAGTTATCTTACAACACTTCGACACAAACACACCTTCCTGTATTGCAACTATTTTCAGTTATCTTACAACACTTCGACACAAACACACCTTCCTGTATTGCAACTATTTTCAGTTATCTTACAACACTTCGACACAAACACACCTTCCTGTATTGCAATTATTTTCAGTTATCTTACAACACTTCGACACAAACACACTTTCCTGTATTACAACTACTTTCAGTTCTCCTACAACACTTTGACACAAACACACCGTCCTGTATTGCAACTACTTTCAGTTATCCTACAACACTGTGACAAAAACACACCGTCCTGTATTACAACTACTTTCAGTTATCCTACAACACTTCGACACAAACACACTTTCCTGCATTACAACTACTTTCAGTTATCCTACAACAATTTGACACAAACACACCGCCCTGTATTGCAACTACTCTCAGTTATCTTTCTTACAACACTTCGACACAAACACACCTTCCTGTATTGCAACTACTATCAGTTACCTTTCTTACAACATTTCAACACAAACACACCGTACTGTATTGCAACTACTATCAGTTATCTTTCTTACAACATTTCAACACAAACACACCGCCCTGTATTGCAACTACTATCAGTTATCTTTCTTACAACATTTCAACACAACCACACCGCCCTGTATTGCAACTATTTTTAGTTATTTTACAGCACTTCGAAACAAACACACCGTCCTGTATTACAACTACTTTCAGTAATCTTACAACACTTTCACACAAACACATTGGACATTTCCTTACTTCCCAGTAACATTAATTTCGTCATATGTCAAATGTTCTCTCACTGAGCCTCTTAGGGGCAACCTCGTCTCACGCCAAGTCTTCGACAGAGATAACTCCACGTTGTTCATCATAATAACATGCTTGTATCTTCCAATATTCGAGAAGATACTGAACTATTACAAATTGGTATCAGATCTTCTTTCTTCTGCTTTTCTCTTTTCACTGATACCCAAAAGGTGTCGTGGTTTATATCATTTGTCGTTCTTGAGCTGTTCGAACTGTCTGAATTAGTGATTTTCCTTTGTTGTTACATGTCACTGTCACTGCATCTATCCATCTTCTTCTGGGTCTTCCTCTTGGTCTTTTTCCATGCATTCTCGAGAAGAACGCCCTTGATGGTGATTGGTGAGGATTCATTCTGACCAGGTGGCCAAACCATTTAAGTTGTTGTTGATCTATATATTCTTGGCAGGGTTTAGTTCCTACCATTTTTCTTATGGTTTCATTTGGTATTCTATCTCTTCTTGTGTTGTTTGTTACTTTTCTTAAGCATCACATCTCACATGTATTTATCTTTCTTAATTGTGATTTAGTAAGGGTCCATGTTTGACTTTCATAGCAAAAAGTTGGTATGAAAATGCTATTTATCATTTGTTGTTTAGCTGGCATATAAATGTTTGGATGTCTTAGCAATGGTGGAAGCTGGTATGTGACAGCATTTGCTTTTTGTATTCTCATGTCAATTTCTCTGTCTAGTTTTCCATCTTCTGTGAACATTGTGCCTAAATACTTTAATTCCTCTACTTGTTTTATTTTTTTATCTTTGATCTTAATAGGTATCAGATGAGTTACAGAAACACGATATTTAGCCTGGCTAGTCGATGCGTTAAATTACACACTTTATGCAAATTTACAAGAATTATAATTGATATAAAGTTATGAGCACGGTGACACCGCGTGATGTATGTGTAATCTGGCGTTAGTACTTAGATTACATTTTACAGAATGGGGCACACAGTGTTTGGGGTAATATGGGCAATATTACGCCCGCACCGCTTTACGTTCCCAGAGAAGCGATCCGGTGTACATTTAAGACTGGGTGAACCTGGAAGCCATCGATCGGGATCGAACTCAACTCGACACTAACCGTTGAGCCATCACCTCCACCATTTCCAAATTATTCATATTTTAGATCAAACCTTGAATCTGCTCACCTATCTGATATCACCTACCTAATATTACTTACTTGATATTACATATTTTGTATCACCTTGATACAACCTACTTAATATCAACTACCTGATATCGCTTACTTGATATCGCCTACGTTATATCACATACCTGATATAACAGATGTAGTTGCTGAAAGATAAAGGTGAACATTTATATCAACAACACGGTTATAACAAATAATATCCGAGAAGTTGAACAGATTACACAAGAAGGCGATAGCCTCCAATATTTACAAAAAATAAAATTGAAATTGAATTTATTTTCAAAACTTTCTTTATTCATCTTTGTGCTACAGATGTCAGACTTTGAGTTATGTTGAAGATCAATCAGAGAAATAACTACAATATCCGCTATATATTATATCCAAGGCATGCTGGGAGATAACACCTATCTTTATGAGACTTATTGCCACTGCTGATGTATGTCGGGGGGGGGGGGGGAGGGGGGGGCGCCTCATGATAGGACCAGAGAGATAAAGGTCACCTATAGTGGTCGCCAGATTAACAAAGATACACACATACATCACACTAGACACAACCAAACAAGTCATAAACTCCAGCAGTAGAGATGAATGGACACAGCCAAACAAGTCATAAACTCCAGCAGTAGAGATGAGTGGACACAGCCAAACAAGTCATAAACTCCAGCAGTAGAGATGGGTGGACACAGCCAAACAAGTCATAAACTCCAGCAGTAGAGATGAATGGACACAGCCAAACAAGTCATAAACTCCAGCAGTAGAGATGAGTGGACACAGCCAAACAAGTCATAAACTCCAGCTGCAGAGATGAGTGGACACAGCCAAACAAGTCATAAAATCCAGCAGTAGAGATGAGTGGACACAGCCAAACAATTCATAAACTCCAGCAGTAGAGATGAGTGGACACAGCCAAACAAGTCATAAACTCCAGCAGTAGAGATGAGTGGACACAGCCAAACAAGTCATAAACTCCAGCAGTAGAGATGAGTGGACACAGCCAAACAAGTGATAATCTCCTGCAGTAGAGATGAGTGGTTGAATGGATGGGCCTTTGATAAAACAGAGAGAGAGAGAGCTTGTTAATTATATGGCATGGCGAAACAAAAATAATGTTCGGCTACTCATTGAGTTATTGAGCTATTTACGGGTCATCATCATTGCACTCCGAACATCTCTATAGGTGCTAAGATCCCCTCCACAGCAAGTCCCGCAGTGTCCAGCGACTGACAGTTCTATGTTGGTTGATAAGTCTTTTTATACGCCCACAAAGTTACGCGGAGAGCCGCGATAGCTCAGTGGTTAGTGAACTGGACTATAAAGGGCGAGAGGTAGGGTTCGATCCCAAACGACGGCTTCCGGCTCACCCAGCATTTAATGGGTATCGGATTTTTTTCTGGAAAAGTAAAGCGGCACGGGCGTAATACCGACCACATCACACCAAAAATCATATTACTTACTTATTAAGTTACGTTGATTTATAGTTGTTGAAGTCCTGTGCCCTTCACTCATCTCGGAGGGCATTGATGACCTCGGCCCGACCCATTGGTTGACCGTCTGCAACGGCAGCTAACCAACCTATCTACTCTTTCAGTTCCCCGTACTACCGCATGTCCAGGGATATAAACAAAGGTGGCCTTACGTAATTTGTATTTCTGCCACGACTATACCCATTACCGGGGGTACAGAATGCACCTCCACTCTTCTGGTTCGGCCACTTAACAACACCGAATGACGTAACAATATACACGTTCATGAGCAGGTGATATTCTCACGTTAACAGATCTGATGGTACAATATGTTGGTAACTGTAACCAAAGTTAACCCTACATTTTTGTTAAAAATCAAACGATCAAAACAGACTATCCATTCTTCATCTTTGGGATTTGGGGATCCTAAGCAATCGCAGCCGTCCTCATGCAGAAGTATTATTATGGTTATGGAGGGCACCGGTATCATTGCTAACGAACTGAAATCCATAATTTAAAGTATTCAATGAACATCTCTGTACTTGTGTTGATTATCGAGCTAAAGAAATGACGCGTTTCATCAAAGTCGGGATTCAGGTTTGATCTTGACAAATGTCAACCAATTGTTGTGTTCACTAGTATCGATAAATGTTATTGTAGTGTTAGGATAACAAGTATTAGGACAAACAGTGGTAGGGCAAATAGTGGTAGGGCAAACAATGGTAGGGCAAATAGTGGTAGGGCAAACAGTGGTAGGGCAAATAGAGGGAGGGCAAATAGACGTAGGACAAACAGTGGGAGGGCAAATAGAGATAGGACAAACAGTGGGAGGGCAAATAGACGTAGGACAAACAGTGGGAGGGCAAATAGAGGTAGGACAAACAGTGGGAGGGCAAAAAGAGGTAGGACAAACAGTGGGAGGGCAAATAGAGGTAGGACAAACAGTGGGAGGGCAAAAAGAGGTAGGACAAACAGTGGGAGGGCAAATAGAGGTAGGACAAACAGTGGGAGGGCAAATAGAGGTAGGACAAACAGTGGGAGGGCAAATAGAGGTAGGACAAACAGTGGGAGGGCAAAAAGAGGTAGGACAAACAGTGGGAGGGCAAAAAGAAGTAGGACAAACAGTGGGAGGGCAAATAGTGGTAGGACAAACTGTGGGAGGGCAAAAAGAGGTAGAACAAACAGTGGGAGGTCAAATAGAGGTAGGACAAACAGTGGTAGGGAAAATAGTGGTAGGGCAAACAGTGGTACGGCAAATAGTGGTAGGGCAAATAGTGGTAGGGCAAATAGAGGTAGGGCAAATAGTGGTAGGATAAACAGTGGTAGGATAAATAGTGTTAGGATAAACAGTGGTAGGACAAACAGTGGTAGGGCAAACAGTGGTAGAATAAATAGTGGTAGTACAAACAGTGATAGGGCAAATAAAGGTAGGGCAAACAATCGTAGGATAAACAGTGGTAGGACAAACAGTGGTAGGATAAACAATGGTAGAACAAACAGTTTTAGGACAAGCAGTGGTAGGGCAAAAAGTGGTAGGATAAACAGTGTTAAGACAAACATTGTTAAGACAAACAGTGTTAGGACGAACAGTGTTAGGACAAACAGTGTTAGGACAAATTGTGTTAGGGCAAACAGTGTTAGGACAGGCAGTGTTAGGACAAACAGTTTTAGGACAAACAGTGTTAGGACAGGCAGTGTTAGGACAAACAGTTTTAGGACAGACAATGTTAAGACAAACAGTGGCAGGACAACCATTAGTAGGATAAACAGTGGTAGGATAAACAGTGGTAGGATAAACAGTGGTAGAACAAACAGTGGTTGAACAAATAGTTTTCGGACAAACAGTTGTAGGGCAAACGGTGTTAGGACAACCATTATTAGGACAAACAGTTTTAGGACAAACCAAGGTAGGACAAACATTGGTAGGAGAAACATTGGTAGGACAAACAGGGGTAGGACAAACAGTGTTAGGGCAACCAGTGGTAGGACAAACAGCGTTAGGACAAGCAGTATTAGGACAAACAGTATAAGGGCAAACATTGTTTGGACAAACAGTATGAAAAAAAAATGGTTGGACAAACAGTGTTAGAACAATCATTATTACGACAAACAGAGGTAGGACAAACAGAATTAGGACAACAGTATTAGGACAAATAGTGTTAGGACAAACAGTGTTAGGTCAAACAGGGTTAGGACAAACAGTATTAAACAAACAGTGTAACGACAAATAGTGTTAGGACAAACAGTGTAGGACAAACAGTGGTAGGATAAACAGTTGTAGGGCAAACAGTGTTCAGGAAAAACAGTGTTTGGACAAATAGTATTTGGACAAATAGTGTTAGGGCAAACAGTGGTAGGGCAAATAGTGTTTGGACAAATAGTTATAGGACAAACAGTGGTAGGACAAATAGTGGTAGGAAAAACAGTCATAGAACAAACAGTGTTAGGGCAAACAGTGGTAGGGCAAATAGTGTTTGGACAGATAGTTGTAGGACAAACAGTGGTAGGACAAATAGTGGTAGGAAAAACAGTAGTAGGACAAACAGTGTTAGGGCAAACAGTGGTAGGATAAACATTAGTAGGACAAACAGTAGCAAAACAAACAGTGTTAGGACAAATGTATGACAAATGGTGTTTGTAGTGATAGTTGATGTTGGAATGACAAATGATGTTTGTGTGACATTTGATGTTCTAGTGACATTTGGTTGTCGGAGTGACAAATGATTTTGAAGCGACATTTGATGTTGGAGTGACAAATGGAGTTGGTGTGACATTTGTTGTTTTAGTGACATTTGGTGTTGGAGTGACATTTGGTGTTGGAGTGTCATTTGATGTTCCAGTGACAAATGATGTTGGAGTGACAAATGGTGTTGGAGTGGCATTTGGTGTTGGAGTGACAAATGGTGTTGGAGTGACATTTCATGTTGGAGTGACAGTCGGTGTTGGAGTGACACATTTATGAAATCTTAGTGAATGTTTTAAATCAGCACAATGCTTAGATCACAATTACTTACTTTCTTCTCTAGTTGAAGTAACTAATAAAAGGTTGAACAACGAACAACAGAATTATCCTTCAACATATCTTCGTATGTTCAATCTAGCCCACAGGTAGTACGTGTATTCTATCTGTGACAAATTTGTTAAACCCTGTTTCGGGGGAAATTAATTGAATCTTTTAAGTCTCTACTTGGAGCAGTTTTTTTTAAAGTTATCTAGTTCCGGAATCATGGAGGCCATTGCTACTAGGAATGTAGCACCACTAAAACGGTTTCTACGTGCTCTTTTTTTTATTTTTTCGAGTAAATACGAGTTGTAAGTAGTTGTTGGTGCTCCTTTTTCAGTGATTTCGTTTGAAACTGTCGCTTACGCAGCCGACGTGGCTCGCACTGGAGGTCGACTTGCTAACGCTAACCGACAATAAACAATCAAAATGGCTGCCTGCTGTCGTTTTTGTGCAGACTAAAACAGTCTCTTAGACCTGGAGGAAAAATTTTAAAAATAGAAAAAAATGGTATGTAAGAAGCTTTACGTGATAAATGGACGACACAGACTAAACGACGTTTCGGCCCAATAGGCCTTCAGTAGGATAAATAAAATGACTAACCTAAGATAACAGCTGCACTTGGTTGCTATTTCCTTTTCGTTTTGACCTCTGTTTACACACAGGATAGATAATTTTGTTTTCTTTAACACATGTCGATTGTTTTTGTTTTGGTTGTTTCGTTATTAGTTTTGTGTGTTTTTTGTTTGTTTGTTCCTGCTGAAGGCCTATTGGGCCGAAATGTCGTTTAGTCTGTGTCGTCCACTTATCACGTAAAGCTTCTTACATACCATTTGTTCTATTTTTTTATTTTTCCAAACATTCAGCTTTACTGCAGCTTCGCATTTTTATGCCTTTACCCTCTCTTAAACCTGCTCGGTTGCTCTGTTTTAAATGTATGTTTTCGAGGAAACTGAAAGAAAGATGTGACTGTGCGTTCACTTTTCGATGGAATTCATTTCGAACTGCCGCCGGTTCGTTGATAAGACTATTCTGTAGTCGACATTGTCACCAGAATTTGCAATGCACTTTAGGAAGAACTGTGACATGAGTGAAGCGGATATGGGGAATTCCCGATTACCGTGATAATATAGTTCGTTCAGAAATTAGTGCCCACAGAGTTTATAAATTATCTAGGAAACTGTTTGATTAATTTATGTAATTGTTTTTCGTGAAATATTATTTTTTTCACCGACCTACAGTCTGATTTTTTGCCCTACTGCCATGCATTTAGGAAAGAATTGTGCTTATCTGAGGTATATAAAAGTATGATTTTCTTGCTTGTCCTAATTGTAGGATTTTAGAATATCAAAATTTGTTGTAATCAACTCATCGATTAAAGGGGTAAATGGCACGTGCACAGCACACAATCTTAGCACAGTTTTGCACTCTTAACATGAAGAAAGCGCCACTCCGAGGTGTTTTTTGGTAATTTCAATTCCGATTTCTTGATAAATTCGTCCAGAGGCGTATTTTTACAAAATATTTACTATTAATGAATATTCCTGTATGTGTGATAATTTGTAAGCTGTTGTGAAGTGACTACTTGATTTTTAAAACCATGAAGAGTTTAAAATTTCTGACTATGCAAATAGTAACCGTGTTATTGTACACGCACTTTTGCAGGGAATCTAAAAAGGGGCCGGTTATATTACTAATCAATATAATACGGATACACCTTTGGCTTGCATTCTTAGAGAATTAACATAATTTACAGTAAAATCTAATGTTTAGAGCACGCGTTTTGATATTTTCCTAAAATTATATAACAAAAAACGATTGTGCAAAATTCAGACCAACTTTTGTTATAAAATGTTATAAAATCGGAAGGTCGGTGAAAAAATAATATTTCATGCACAAGAATTACAGACATGCATCAAACAGTTTCCGAGATAATTGATCAACTCTGTGGGCTCGAATCTGTGAACGAATTAATATTTCATGGACAAGAATTACAAACATGCATCAAACAGTTTCCGAGATAATTGATCAACTCTGTGGGCATGAATATGTAAACGAATTAATAATTCATGCACATAACAGTTAACTACTATTTCATAATTCGTCGAGTTATATTCTTTGTTAGCTCCATTGTGTACTGACTATCGGAATATGTGTCCTTTCCAACGTGGTAACGTATGGTTTGTTTTGTCTGTTATTTGATTTAGGATCATCGTCACTGCACACCGGGCAATTCAATAGGTGCTCTGAATCTCGAGAAAATATTAAGAAAATTCTGACCAAAGTGCAAGAACTCCGTAGCATAGCCTGGATTGTCAAATGTAGCATAATGATGGCTTACTGATTAGTGAGCTGGATAGACTAGTAGAACAATAGACATCTAATTTTATCCCGATAAACGGCTATTAATGGGTACCAGATTTGTCTGGAGAATTAGCGCTGGCAGATGAGAAATAGACAACATCTTCATATAGTATGTGGTTGGTGACTAGTCGAATGGGAACACACACCATATCCAATTCGACTTAAAGAGTCAAGGAAACTGCTTTATCATATATCTCTTATCTATATATAAATAATTTTTGACAATAGAAACAAGAAAAAAGAGTTCTTAAATGTTATGTAGAGCCAGTTTTAACATATGGATGCGAATCATGGACAATAGATACAACAGACAAGAAAATCATTGGAGTCTGTAGAAATGTGTTTTTACAGAAGAATGTTGAGAGTACCATGGACAGCTAAGAAGAGTAATGAACATGTTTTGAGAGAGGTCGAAGCAAAAAGAGAGCTAATTTCCAATATTAGGAAGAAACAATCATCATTTTTTGGCCATGTAATGAGAAGAGAACAACTGGAAAATATTGTAACAACTGGAAGAATTGAGGGACGAAAAGATAGAGGGAAGCAAAGAGAAAAAATAACAGACAGCTTAAGAGAATGGCTTGGCAAAAGGTCAACAACAGAAATGATAAATAGCTGCCGAGATCGAACGTTGTGGAGAGACATGATCACCTACGACAGTAGGCCCGGTACTTGATGATGATGATATATAAACGACTATTCTAGGCTATGAGTTCTAAACGTTTATTATCTCATCTATGTTAGCATTATTTGTCGTGTTATCAAATGGAATGTTTCCTTCTCTGTTCTTCAAAAACTAACCTCTTTCCATCTATAAATATCCATTTTGTAATTGTAAATACTTCAGATGATAGTTAGTATTAATTGCCTGACGTCATTTCCGATCTGTGATCGTAACCCTATGCTATAGTCATGGGAACGCCTTCGTGTAAGACACTGCTCACAATAGCTAATTTTTTAATTAGCTGCGTGGCAGTGCACCAAGCGTTCGGCTTCTCGTGGCAAGGCGCGGTGCCATGGAGTACGGGTTCGAATCCTGCTTCGGCCCATATATTGTTCTCTGTTTTTTTCTGTTGTTCTTTGTCTGTCATTTTTTCCGAGTGCTAACACATACTTCTTTGTTCTGTTATTCCCTATTATCACCTCGGAAGTTCCCTATATAATAATATTTATTTATTATTATTTGTATCCATTTCTATTTTACACTTGCTCAATCCATTCTGTTATTGACTTCCCAGCAAGTCAGTCTCTTAAACTGCTACATAATCTTCTTCCTTTTCTTTGTTCTAAATCCCAAGATAGCTCAGGTTTTCATTATTTTCCAAACCCCTGATTCAGGTCTATTTCTGAACAACAATTCTGATTCTTATCAACTTGTCCACGTTATGGTTAACGTTATGGTTAACGTTATGGCTAACGTTATGTTTAACGTTATGGTTAACGTTGTGGTTAACGTTAAGGTTAACGTTGTGGTTAACGTTATGGTTAACGTTATGGTTAACGTTATGGTTAACGTTATGGTTAACGTTATGGTTATAGTTAGTCGAAGGTCCCGGTTATTGAGTTATTGAGTTATTTGCGGGTCATCATCATTGCACTCCGAACATGCCCATAGGTGCTCAGATCCCCTCCTCAGCAATTCCCTCAGTGTCCAGCGACTGACGACTCCAGTTCTGTGTTGGTTGATAAATCTTCTTACACGTCCACTAAGTTTCTCATTTCTGGCTGTGCCCATCTTAACTCCCATTTCCATCATCCGAAGAAATGACGTGGATCTGTGATTGTCGAAGTCCTGTGCTCTTCCCACATCTCGGAGGGCATTGATGATGTCCGCCCGATCCATTGGTTGCCCGTCCTCAACGACAACGCAGCTAGCCAACCTGTCCGCTCTTTCATTTCCCCGTACTCCCGCATGTCCAGGGACATAGACAAAGGTGACCTTACGTATTTTGGATTTCTGCAAAGACTCTACCCATTGCATGCGTACAGAGCATGCCTCCACTTTTTTTGATCATGCTCATCGAATCACTCAGTATACATCAACCGCCCATGTCAGTGAAACCATCCGAATCAATACTCATCTCATTGAAGGGTCAAAACAAAGAAAGGCAGCTGTAGTTCCATAGCTGCTGCAGCACACGCCATAAGACATACGACCAAGCGGCACTGAAAGTGAACGCAGCTGAATTGTTCTTCGTCATACGATATCATCATTTATCGTAAGCAATCGAAATATTGAAACACAATCCGGATGAAAAACACAGCTCACTGTGTGCACTGATCTCTAAACTCAGTAGCTCTCACCAGCAAGCAGGATTTGAAATATAAGGAAACTGCAAAATGGAACACATTTCAAACTGACCCTCAATGGTTCCTGCCACTTATCCATCATATTGACCGGAAGTCCACGTTTTTCCGCCTCACTTCTCCTGGTATATCTGGCCTTTCTGTTTGTTAACAAATGACCTAACGTGCAATATTCTTATTTAAATTGTAGTCAATGTCCCAGTGTCCTCTTCTTTGTCCTATCTATTTTCCTATTTGTCTTCCACCCCACAACCAAAGTTAGCAATTGTGGAATATCATTTTTATCTTTTTTATCATTCCTTCCTGAATGTCTCTTTTGTTCCTTTCTATATTTGAACAATACAATAATACTGATTTAATACCTGTATCATTCTTTCGAATAAACGTTCTTTTGATTCTTATCAATTTACATGTAAAAGAAAAGCCTCATAGTTTGTGTATTGTAGCAATTCTAGCGATGTTCCTCTCATGTCTCCACAAAATATGATGACTTTGTTTCTGGTAGCTTAATTTTAGCGATGTTCCTCTCATGTCTCCACAAAATATGATGACTTTGTTTCTGGTAGCTTAATTCTAGCGATGTTCCTCTCATGTCTCCACAAAATATGATGACTTTGTTTCTGGTAGCTTAATTCTAGCGATGTTCCTCTCATGTCTCCACAAAATATGATAACTTAGTTTCTGGTAGCTTAATTCTAGCGATGTTCCTCTCATGTCTCCACAAAATATGATAACTTAGTTTCTGGTAGCTTAATTCTAGCGATGTTTCTCTCATGTCTCGACAAAATATGATGACTTTGTTTCTGGTAGCTTAATTCTAGCGATGCTCCTCTCAAGTCTCGACAAAATATGATGACTTTGTTTCTGGTAGCTTAAATCTTACGATGCACCTCTCATGTCTCAACAAAATATGATGACTTTTTTTCTGGTAGCTTAATTCTAGCGATATTCCTCTCATGTCTCGACTACAAATGTTGACATTGCATCTGATAGCCTAATTCTAGCATTGTTCTGTTCATGTCTTGAGAACAAATGATGACTCTGTATCTGGTACCTTAATTCTAGTGATGTTCCGGTCATGTCTTGAGAACAAATGATGACTCTGTATTTGGTACCTTAATTCTAGTGATGTTCCGTTCATGTCTTGAGAACAAATGATGACTCTGTATCTGGTACCTTAATTCTAGTGACGTTCCGGTCATGTCTCGGGAACAAATGATGACTCTGTATCTGGTACCTTAATTCTAGTGACGTTCCGGTCATGTCTTGAGAACAAATGATGACTCTGTATCTGGTACCTTAATTCTAGTGACGTTCCGGTCATGTCTTGAGAACAAATGATGACTCTGTATCTGGTACCTTAATTCTAGTGATGTTCCGGTCATGTCTTGAGAACAAATGATGACTCTGTATCTGGTACCTTAATTCTAGTGACGTTCCGGTCATGTCTTGAGAACAAATGATGACTCTGTATCTGGTACCTTAATTCTAGTGACGTTCCGGTCATGTCTTGAGAACAAATGATGACTCTGTATCTGGTACCTTAATTCTAGTGACGTTCCGGTCATGTCTTGAGAACAAATGATGACTGTATCTGGTACCTTAATTCTAGTGATGTTCCGGTCATGTCTTGAGAACAAATGATGACTCTGTATCTGGTACCTTAATTCTAGTGACGTTCCGGTCATGTCTTGAGAACAAATGATGACTCTGTATCTGGTACCTTAATTCTAGTGACGTTCCGGTCATGTCTTGAGAACAAATGATGACTCTGTATCTGGTACCTTAATTCTAGTGATGTTCCGTTCATGTCTTGAGAACAAATGATGACCTAAACGTACTGTTAAACTTTCTCTGGGAGAGCTTAAAAACAAAATAAACAGCGTGTCGCCTCTGTTTATGAAATTGAAATTGCAGTTATGAGATGGGCACACCTATAGTGATTCATGTGGCGTTACATTAGCATCATGTCAGGTTACATGTACTTACAACTTCGGCATATCTGGCGTACTAAAATGAAGAACACATACTTGTCATACAAGAACAAGAAAAAGGAAATTTTTATCGAACTTTCATCATTCATCACTTTACACCCAACTACCTCCCCTTCACTCAACGTAGCAGAAGTCGGGTGTGGTTGATTGGTTGCGCTCACCCGATGACTAAAGTATTCTAGAGTATCGTAGTAGACTAGAATAATCCTCTTCATCTTTTGCCCTTACAAGGACGTAGTGGACGTGTCTGCGTTGTGTTGTGGTTTGCAGTATAACTGTTATATTTGCGCCTTTCGGCCCAATGCATCCGACTTCAGCACGACATTTTTGAGTACCGGGTTGTCTTCCCTCCTCGATCCCTGCACGCTTGGCCAGACTAGACAGGTTAGTCTGTTACTGGAGGCACCACGGAGAGGTGGAGCAGGGTCTGGATGGTTTTGGTTCACCGATCCTGGCGCAAGCCATCAGCTGTGGGTCGCTGACAACTTCCAGCTCTGGTGGTTGGAGGCGCGTCTGCGAAATCGGATGTTATTTGTTATCTTTATTCCAAGAAAATCATTGAAATGTTATTCAAAGCACGTCATTATGTAACAATCTCATATTCATTCTTCATCTTCTGCTTAATGAAGATTAACATAATATGAAAGTGTTATGTCTCTTTGGTTTTCAATTAAAATTCAGTGGCACGATATCCATTGCTTTTTAAAAATAATTTACAAAACTTTTACAAACTCTGGACTTTTCCAATTTGTTTTCTTCAAAATTTCAGATTTGATACAAAATCCCTTTCTTAGACACAGTCGTTTTACGTTGTAATTTTTCTTTATGTTCTATTCTATTCTATTCTATTCATGGAACTTGTTTAAATGGAGTCAGGAAATCACCTTTTGGATCCATCACTTCTCACAGCACTTCCCAAAGTGCACCGGTAAATTCCTTTGACAAAGTCGCTCAGTCCACGCCTCTTTCATCAATGTTCTTCTCAGCTTCTCTCTGGGTCTTCCTCTTTTTCTCTTACCTGTTGTTTCCCACATGAGGGTTTGCTTTGTTATTCGGTTATTATCTCTCCTTATCACATGTCCAACATATGACCATCGTCTTTTCTTGATTACTGAAGATGTTAGCGGTTGATTGGCGATTTCTCCTGGGTCGGCCGCTAATACATATTGTTGTATGTAAATATTTGATGTACGATCAATATGTGACTTTTATGTTAGGGGACAAATAAGCCCGACTGCCTCGTCATATCTACATACATGTCCTTTGTGTTTTAAACACAGCTCTTTGTCACTGATACCCTAGTTGCTTTGCTTATCTGTGCCTCCCTAGAAAGGTAAAACACACACGTCTTCTACTATACATTTAAAGTGATTAATTTTTGCGGATAAAAATTAAATATTGCATCCAGTGAAACTCTTAGATTTACAAACTCTTGAATGTGATAGTTACGAGCATCATTTTGCTAAACCATAAATCCAAACATAAATATTTATTGTAGCTAAAAGATTAGGCCTGTTTTTTTTTGTCACTCATGATAAATCAGTGATGTAAAATCTCATTTTAACATGTCGAGTCCCACCTGCTATGGGAGATACTTTGATTGATTTTATTGATTATTCTTTGGGTCGAATACAGCGCATAGGGTAAAAGTTATAATTGTCCATGTCTGACGGTCAGACACAACCTGTTTTAGTTCTCCATTGTTTCTGAGACTTATAGCAGCGCTCACTTTGATGATGATTCTATGCAAGGTTTTTTTTTTCCATCTTTCTCGTTTTCTTTTACCTTGTGGTCTCCATATAATAGTCTAGTCTGGTATTCTTCTAGCGTCCATTCTGAGAAAGTAGCCAATGTATTTCCAGCGTAGCTTTCTAACATATTTGGATACATAGCCCTGTTTAGTTTCATGTCTTGTTTCTGTGTTTTGGGTTTGCCGTCTGACCAACGGAAGTTTAGCAATCTTTGAAGGCATTTGTTGTCCGTTAGTCACTGATCTAGAGCTTTTGTTGATTTCCAGCTCTCCGCGTGTTAATATTGGCATCACAGATTGTATGTGTTGTCTGATTACTGTCTTTGGCGGAAGATACTTGCCCGTCAAATGTTGTCAGTTGAAAATCAATCACAAAAATTAGATTGTGGAATTTAATGCTCAAATAAGAGAAATAGACGAGCAACCACTTATCTCGTCTATTATTAATACAAGAAGTTGTACAAAAGTCGGGCATGTATTTGGAAGAAACGGCCATAGAATTACTAAGCAGTTCTCAAATGGGAAGTATCAAGTCGGAGGAAAAGAGGACGACCTCGAGAAACAAGGAGATTGAGCCATCATGACATACGAGTAACTACCCATCTTCGAATTCTGGTAGCCTAGTCCAGGCGATGTCATGTTCATTTCCTGCTATTAGATGAATATATACTCCAACATAGTGGTTGTTTCCTGAGCCGAACAGCTTCCTGCCATATCATTAGAGATACGACTAAATAGATTGTATGAACAAATAATGTATGTAGCCTACTACCAATCTTAACATCTGTCGACGAATCATTCTTATTCTCACTACATTTTTCTGACCCACATATTTGCAAAGTTTACTATTTTCTTGTATTCGTGTGAATTCTAATCACATTCGCTTACCCGAGATTCTGTTAACCCCAGCTTTGGAACGATATAGAAAATACATTTGTAATTATTAAATATATAATGTTTCGTCCAGACTTGAATAAACAGTTATAATTAAATAGAGCGTTTTATCATTGTTCAGTTTCTATGTTCTCTCTTATCTATCTTTCACTGGAAATGTCTGGACGCATCCGAAAACAACGGATATATCCTGTCATCAAACACAGATATATCCTTTCATCCAGCAGGGATATGTCCTGCCAAAAAGCTTTAATGTGTCATGTCAGCAAGCAGGGATATGTCCTGCCAAAAAGCTTTAATGTGTCATGTCAGCAAGCAGGGATATGTCCTGCCAAAAAGCTTTAATGTGTCATGTCAGCAAGCAGGGATATGTCCTGCCAAAAAGCTTTAATGTGTCATGTCAGCAAGCAGGGATATGTCCTGCCAAAAAGCTTTAATGTGTCATGTCAGCAAGCAGGGATATGTCCTGCCAAAAAGCTTTAATGTGTCATGTCAGCAAGCAGGGATATGTCCTGCTCTCAAGCAGGGATATGTCCTGCTCTCAAGCAGAGATATGTCCTGTCATTAAATAGGAATGTGTCCTGTCAGCAAGCAGGGATATGTTCTGACAGCAAGCAGGAATACGTCCTATCAGAAAGCAGAGATATGTCCTGTCAGAAAGCAGAGATATGTCATGTCAGAAAGCAGAGATATGTCCTGTCAGAAAGCAGAGATATGTCCTGTCAGAATGCAGGGATATGTCATGTCAGAAAGCAGAGATATGTCCTGTCAGAAAGCAGAGATATGTCCTGTCAGAAAGCAGAGATATGTCATGTCAGAAAGCAGAGATATGTCCTGTCAGAAAGCAGAGATATGTCCTGTCAGAAAGCAGAGATATGTCATGTCAGAAAGCAGAGATATGTCCTGTCAGAATGCAATGATATGTCCTGTCAGCAAGCAGGAATATGTCCTGTCAGAAACCAGAGATATGTCCTGTCAGAAAGCAGAGATATGTCCTGTCAGCAAGCAGGAATATGTCCTGTCACAAAGCAGAGATATGTCCTGTCAGAAATCAAGGCTATTTCGTGTCATTAATTAAGAATATGTCCTGTTAGCAAGCAGGGGTATGTCCTGTCAGCAAGCGGTGATTTGGCCTGTCATTAAATAGAAATATGCCCTGTCAGCAAGCAGGGATATGTCCTGTCAACAGGCAGGGATATGCACGGTCATTAAATAGGAATATGTCCTGTCATTAATAATAATATGTCCTAT
This sequence comes from Megaustenia siamemsis, assembly GCA_032433765.1. Classification (NCBI taxonomy): domain Eukaryota; kingdom Metazoa; phylum Mollusca; class Gastropoda; order Stylommatophora; family Ariophantidae; genus Megaustenia; species Megaustenia siamemsis. The sequence continues at coordinate 55,249,769 of JAVIAB010000101.1, read as the reverse complement.
AAGCAAGCAGGGATGTGTCCTGTCATCAAGCAGGGATATGTCCGGTCATAAAATATGAATATGTAATGTCATTAATAATATGTCCTATAAGCAAGCAGGGATATGTCCTGTCATCAAGCAGGGATATGTCCGGTCATTGAATAGGAATATGCCCTGCCATTAATAATAATATGTCCTATCAACAAGCAGGGATATGTCATGTCAGCAATCAGAAAATTATCCTGTCAGAAAGCAGGAATATGTCCTGTCAGCAAGCAAGGATATGTCCTGTCATAAAGCAGGAATATGTCCTGTCAGCAAGCAGTGACATGTCCTGTCATCAAGCAGGGATATGTCCTGTCATCATGCAGATATATATCCTGTCATCAAGCAGGGATATGTTCTGTCATGAAGCAGGGATGCGTAATGTCATCAAATAGGAATATGTAATGTCATCAAATATGAATATGTCCTGCCATCAAGCAGAGATGTGTCATGTCATCAATCAAGAATATGTCCTGCCAAGCAGAGATGTGCCATGTCATCAATCAGGAATATGTCCTGTCATCAAGCAAAGATGTGTAATGTCATCAATCAGGAATATGTCCTGTCATCAAGCAGAGATGTGTCATGCCATCAATCAAGAATATGTCCTGCCAAGCAGAGATGTGTCATGCCATCAATCAAGAATATGTCCTGTCATCAAGCAGAGATGTGTAATGTCATCAATCAGGAATATGTCCTGTCATCAGGCAGAGATGTTTAATGTCACCAATCAGGAATATGTCCTGTCATTACTAGGAATATGTCCTGTCAGCAAGCAGGAATATGTCATGTCATCAAGAAGGGATATGTCCTGTCATGAAGCAGGGATATGCCCTGTCATCTAGCAAAGGATATGTCCTGTCATTAATTAGGAATATGTCCTGTCATTAAATAGGTATATGTCCTGTCAGCAAGCAGGGACATGTCCTGTCATCATACAGGGATATGTCATGTCGTCAAGCAGAGATATGTCCAGTCATCAAACAGGGATATGTCCTATCATCAAGCAGAGATGTGTAATGTCATCAATCAGGAATATGTCCTGTCATCAAGCAGAGATGTGTAATGTCATCAATCAGGAATATGTCGTGTCATTACTAGGAATATGTCCTGTCAGCCAGCAAGCAGGGATATATCATGTCATTAAATAGGAATATGTCCTGTCATTACTAGGAATATGTCCTGTCAGCCAGCAAGCAGGGATATATCATGTCATTCAACAGGAATTTGTCCTTTCATTAATAATCATATGACCTGTAAGTAAGCAGGGATATGTCCTGTCATCAAGCACGGATATGTCCGGTCATTGAATAGGAATATGTCATATCAGCAAGCAGGGATATGTCCTTTCAGCAATCAGGAATTTGTCCTGTCAGAAAGCAGGGATATGTTCTGTCAGCAAGCAAGGTTATGTCCTGTCATGAAGAAGGAATATGTCCTGTCAGTAAGCAGGGACATGTCCTGTCATCAAATAGATATATGTCCTGTCATCAAGCAGGGATGTGTAATGTCATCAATTAGGGATATGTCCTGTCATCAAGCAGGGATATGTCCTGTCATTAAATAGGAATATTTCCTGTCATTAAATAGCAATATATCCTGTCAGCAAGCAGGGACATGTCCTGTCATCAAACAGGGAAATGTCCTGTCTTCAAGCAGGGAAGTTATGGTCATGTCACCAAACGCGGATGTGTCATTTCGCCAAACACAGATGCGTGACGTTATTAAACACTGATGTGTCATGTCACCAAACGCGGATGTGTCATGTCGCCAAACACAGATGTGTGACGTTATTAAACACGCATGTGTCATGTCGCCAAACACGGATGTGTGACCTTATCAAACACGTAAGTGACATGTCACCAAACACGGATGTATAATGTCACCAATGACTTTACCGATTACGAATCAAATGGAATGTTTTCAGAATGCGCATAAGTAGCCATCATTTATTCTAATATAGCTACAATAACATTACATGTAGATTACATTTACTTACATCATCTGCTGATCCATTAAACTAACAGGAAGATAAGCAATATGTTCAATGACAGAAACACACAGCTGCCATATAATTGTATACACAAGCAATTACACAAAGAAATGATGTCTTTATAAACGAACTTCAGAATGCTATTTCCATGTTGTATTTGTGTATTTGGACTTAAGGTAAATATGGCGGATTTGCTACAGGGATCAGTGGGGGCATTAACTGAAAAATGTTCCTTGCTACAGTTTCCTCATATTCGGCTTAATATACGGTATACTCCATGTATACGTCTTAAAAAAGTAAAGTAAAGTACCCCCGTCACGCCAAGTGGCGTATAGGGAAATATGGTGTTAGTGATCCTATATTTTACAGACTTTCAGCACATGATTTTTGGGGTAATGTGGTCGGTATTACGCCCGTGCTGCTTTAGTTTCCCAGAAAAAATCCGGTACCCATTTAAGGCTGGGTGAACCCGGAAGCCGTCGGTTGGGATCGAACCCTACCCCTTGTCCTTTGTAGTCCAGTTCACTAACCACTGAGCTATTGCGGCTTCAAAGTCCGGCTTGCTGTCTGAGATACTGAGTAGTGACCTGTGCATACCGTGAGCTGTGTGTTTTATCCGAATGGTGCTTCTATTTTTAGATTGTTTACGATGAATGATGATATCGTGTGACGAAGAACAATTCAGCTGCGTTCACTTTCGATGCCGCTTAACATTATGTCTTTTGGCGTGTGCTGTATGTGCTATGATGGGGACTGCAGCTGCCTTTCTTTGTTTAGATATTCGATGACATGTTATTTCAGATGGGGAAGGCGAGGGGAAATAAGCATTTTAACATAGGATTTACTATGAGATCAGTATTGGTTTTACTTTTACTGTCTTTACACTTATGCGACTCATTCATAATGTCTTTGTTACCTTCTATAATTCTTTTGCTATCTATTTCGTTGTCTCCGAATCATGCTGCACCTAATACATTTTGAAGTTTACACGAGCATCTATCTATTACAGTGTAATGGGAGCAACTGCTTGTGCCTGTGTGTGTGTTTCTACAGTTATTTTGGGAGTAACTACTTGTGTCTTTGAATGTGTTTCTACAGTTATTTTGGGAGTAACTACTTGTGTCTGTGTATGTTTCTACAGTTATTTTGGGAGTAACTACTTGTGTCTGTGTGTTTCTACAGTTATTTTGGGAGTAACTACTTGTGTCTATGTGTGTTTCTACAGTTATATTGGGAGTAACTACTTGTGTCTGTGTGTGTTTCTACAGTTATATTGGGAGTAACTACTTGTGTCTATGTGTGTTTCTACAGTTATTTTGGGAGTAACTACTTGTGTCTGTGTGTGTTTCTACAGTTATATTGTGATTAACTACTTGTGTCTGTGTGTGTTTATGCTGTTATATTGGGAGTAACAGCTTGTGTCTGTGTGTGTTTCTACAGTTATATTGTGATTAACTACTTGTGTCTGTGTGTGTTTCTACAGTAATATTTGGAGCAACTGCTCGTGTCTATGTTTTTGTTTCTAACGTTTTATAGGGAACAACTGTTTGTGTCTGTGTGTGTGTGTGTTTCTAAGGATTAAACTCTAGGCAGCGCCCCTCGAAGTTATTGACAATAATAGAAGAACGAAAAATCACCTGATATGGACACCTTCCCACGGCCCATAGACCTCGTCAAAACCATTCTACAAAACACAGTACCAGCCAAAAAAGAAAGGGAGGACAAAAAAGGAATAGGTGAATAACATCATAGAACAGACGGGAATGTCTTGTGTTGTATCACAGAGAGCTGCACTATATCGTGAAGATTGGAAGCAAATTATTACATGTCATCTATGGTGAACCAAAGATCGACAAGGGTGATGGATAATTGATTGATCGATCTATTGATCTTTCGAGATTTCACATATAGCTGCATTTTTTAGACTCTCTATATCCGACTTGGTTACAACTGGCAAAATAAAAGGAAAGAGAGATCGCGGCCGACAAAGAGAGAAAATACTGTATAGCTTGGTGTCATGGCATGGAAAACAGTCAACAACAGAACTGATACGATGCATTGTGGATAGAAGATTGTGGAGGGACATGATCACCTACGCTAACCGGTATGGCACACGATGATGATGGTATCCGACGTTCTGTATTTATATTAAATGATAAGACTTTGCACTGGGCCCTCATCGTATCATGCCAAATGTTCATTTTGTGGGCTAGTCGATCAGTCATAGCAAGGGAGGTTTATGCCTGATGTTGATACCCCCCATCCATAATATTTAACATTAAAATTATGTTATATATCATCACCCCCGGGTCACATTTACCTACCCGTTCTGCTACCTCTGAAACCTGAAAGGGCAAACAATTTGCTTTTTGTTTATGCAAATATAAACACACACACCAACAATTACCACAGCTTTTCATAGTCGCGATAGATCAGTGGTTAGTGAACTGGGCTACAAAGGACAAGTGGTAGGGTTCGATCCCAACCGACGGGGCCCGGGTTCACCCAGCCTTAAAATGGGCACCGGATTTTTTTCTGGGAAAGTAAAGCAGCACGGGCGTAATACCGACCACATTACCCCAAAAATCATGTTCTGAAGGTCTGTAAAATATAGGCTCACTAATACCATATTTCCCTATACGCCACTTGGCGTGACGGGGGTACTTTACTTTTTTTTTATATCATCAACATGTAGAAAAGGTCATTCTTGACTGATGCAGGTGTTTCGGGTTGCTCGTGGTTGTAAAGTAGCATATGTGGCTACCATGGCCCCCAAGTTAAGGGGAGACAAGAATATGTCATCTGCCACGCATGTCGTAAAAGGCATCTTAGGAGATATGGAATAGTTGCCTGTGCAACCGAATAGAATATGCACGGAGCGACCACGTCAAAAAAATGTGTCCATGAAATTTGGAATGTGTCAAGTGGTGGAGCGGATATGGAGCACTGCTGACTGCCGTTAGACTGTTCTGACTGCTGTTAAACTGTTCTGACTGCTGTTAAACTGTTCTGATTGCTGTTAAACTGTTCTGATTGCTGTTAAACTGTTCTGACTGCCGTTAAACTTCACTGACTGCTGTTAAACTGTTCTGACTGCTGTTAAACTGTTCTGATTGCTGTTAAACTGTTCTGACTGCTGTTAAACTGTTCTGATTGCTGTTAAACTGTTCTGACTGCCGTTAAACTTCACTGACTGCTGTTAAACTGTTCTGACTGCTGTTAAACTGTTCTGATTGCTGTTAAACTGTTCTGACTGCTGTTAAACTGTTCTGACTGCTGTTAAACTGTTCTGACTGCTGTTAAACTGTTCTGACTGCCGTTAAACTTCACTGACTGCCGTTAAACTTCACTGAATGCCGTTAAACTTCACTGAATGCCGTTAAACTTCACTGACTGCCGTTAAACTTCACTGAATGCCGTTAAACTTCACTGAATGCCGTTAAACTTGGTCGTCTACAAATAGTATTTCATTTATTTCTTCCTCTCAGCAGAATAGGCCAACTGAAGAACAAAGATCACAGATTGTATCTCCCCTCGACGCAAACGGCAATGGAGGAAGGATAGAAGTAGAAGAAGTTAAACTGTTTCCATGTATAGAACAGAATAGAACATGGCTCTAATCTTTATGTATTCCCACATTCACAAGACATGTATTCTTATGTTTCAGTAACATCAGACTTTATTTTATTTATTCCATTATAATCTATCTTATCTTTGTTTTATCTATTGTTTCGTTATTTACCCATTTCGTGTTACCAGACAGGGTTCTCTTTTTTATCGAAATGTTTGTTATTGAGTACTGGCCTTCCTCCAGGAGGCTTTTAGGTACAATCGATATATATATATATATATATATATATATAATTAGTTGTAGCTATGTTTCTAATAAACACGCTGGAATTGAGGTAGCAATTCTTATATCACTGGCTTTGTTTAAATCATCATCATTAAGTACCATGCCCGCTGGTTATAGGTGATCAAGTCTCTCCACAACTTTCGATCTCCACAGCTATTTATCATTTCTATTGTTGATCTTCTGCCAAGCCATTCCCTTAAGCTGTCTTATATATTTTATCTTTGCTTCCATCTATCTTTTCATCTTTTATCTTTCCCAATTGTTACAATATATTCCAGTTGTTCTCTTCTCATTGCATGGATAAAAATGATCATTGTTTATCCCAAATATTGGAAATTAGCTCGCTTTTTGTTTTAGCCTCCTTAAATACGTTTTCATCACGCTGGTTAGCTGTCCGTGGTATTCTCAACATATTTCTGGAAAACCACATTTTTACAATCTCCAGTGATTTTTTTGTTTGTTGTCCTATTGTCCATGTTTCACATTCATATGGTAAGTCTGTTTAAATGGGTCGCTTATAAAAATTGAAAGGTCATAAAGAACGTAGACAATTAGTGTGAATTTGTATTCATATTTGCGCCAGGTCTAAATCATTTTACCTACCCGTTGTATCTCAGACACGTTATCGTTTTCTTTCAGCTGGTAGGGGAAACGTTCACATTTAATTGAGGATATGTACATCTTTTAAAATATAGACAATGCTAAACATTGATTAAACTACATCGCTGTAGTCATACAAAAAAGTAGTCTATAGTCATCTCCTCAACGAAGGTTGGCAATCATGGAACGCCATTCCCCTCTGTCTCTTGCTTTGATGGTGCAGGTTGTCATAGGCTGACTTGTCCATCTTTTGATGTTACTCGTCCATGTTAGTCGCGGTTTGCCTCTGCCTCTTTTACCTTGTATTTTCCCCTGCAAGATTACTTTTAGTAGGCTGTTGTGTCTTTTAATATGGCCCAAAAATCTCATGTGTATTGTTTGGATAGTATTTAGTAGTTCGGGGGAAGACGCCGTTCTCGAGACAGAGAGGTTGTGGGTTCAAATCTCGGCTGCGCGATTTGGGATTTTTATTTATGATTTCTCTCTGCGGCAACCACCCCTGGTCTCAGCAGAGATGCACGGCTTGAAACGTCAATTACTCATCGAAGGAAAAAGTATGAGTACCTCCGAAGACGGAGTTATATGCCTGTGCGGCGAGGAACCCCTGTGCACATGACAGCCAGGGAAAAATAGATTAACACGCAAAATTCAGTTCCTAGTCACTAGGGAATTCGTCAGAGGTCAAAAGCTGGCGAACGAAATAAAAAAAAAAAATAAAGTAGTTCTCTTTCCATTTTTAGTTGTTTCAAGGCTATAAGGATCCCATGTGTCCATCTTGGTGAATAATATAAATATCCCATGTACATATTCATAGATATTTCTTCTGGCATACGTTAGCATTTCTCTCCATGAATTTCTTTGGAATAGTACGGGATGAGGCCTTAATCTCTGTCGCGGTGGTTAGCCATATTCGTGTTTCGTGTCCTGTATACGCCTCTTGTCGCCCGTGCGATGCCGGGGCCCGAAAGGGGAGTAAAGAATAGTGGCGCTGTACCCTACCAGGCATGTTCGTAAGAGGCGAGAAAGGAGGGTTAGGAATGGGACTGGCTATTCAATACTGTAAAAAAATAAGCCGAAAAAAACTTCACAAACATGGACAAGTCAAAGAGAGAAAAAATAAATCCGTCATCCAGGAAAGAGACGAATTCTTGGAGAAGACAGGTGGAAGCAGAGATGAAGATGATGGGGAAGACATGGAATGATCTTAAAAGAATGGCAAAAGACAGAACGAACGACTTGGAAAATGTTTGTTGAAGACCTATGCTCCACTGGGAGCTAAAAAGGTAGTAGAAGAAGAAGATACGCCTCTTGTGTACCACACACTTTGCTGTTTTATCTTTCTGAGCCGTTGATCCTTCCTGATTCTTCCGTCCCATATACCGTCTCAGGCTTTGTACATTCGGGATGGATATTCCCGGTAGATGCCATTGTTGTCAAACCAGATGGTTGCCTGTCGAACCTCGAACGTGTTAGTCTATCTACAACAAGTGAAACACATAGACAGAACAGAATAAATAATGATCATCATCATGTGCCATACCAGTTGGCATAGGCGATCGTGTCCTTCCACAATCTTCTATCCACAGTGCATAGTATCAGTTCTGTTGTTGACTGCTTTCCAATTTTTCTCTCTTTGTCATCTGTGATCTCTCTTTCCTTTTATTTTGCTAGTTGTGACTAAGTATTCCAACTTTCCTCTTCTCATGATGTGCCCAAAAAAATGTTGATTGTTTCTTTCTGATGTTTTTAGGGTAAAAGTAAAGGTAAATACGAGCCTTGAACCGGCCTCTTAGCACGCGAGTTTCCATTCATATATGCTCAGCCGCCTATCCGGAAATGTTCGAAGATTTCTGGATAGTGTCGCTTCAAGCATCGAAACTTAGATGCGAGGCAACATTCCTCACGTTCCGAGGGTAATACCCTGGTACCCGTTTCTAAATTACTAAACACAGATATGTCATACCACTAAACACGGATGTGTCATACCACTAAACACGGATGTGTCATACCACTAAACACGGATGTGTCATACCACTAAACACAGATATGTCATACCACTAAACACAGATGTGTCATACCACTAAACACAGATATGTCATACCACTAAACACGGATGTGTCATACCACTAAACACAGATATGTCATACCACTAAACACAGATGTGTCATACCACTAAACACAGATATGTCATACCACTAAACACGGATGTGTCATACCACTAAACACAGATATGTCATACCACTAAACACGGATGTGTCATACCACTAAACACAGATATGTCATACCACTAAACACAGATATGTCATACCACTAAACACAGATGTGTCATACCACTAAACACAGATATGTCATACCACTAAACACAGATATGTCACACCACTAAACACAGATATGTTATACCACTAAACACAGATATGTCATACCACTAAACACAGATATGTCATACCACTAAACACGGATGTGTCATACCACTAAACACAGATATGTCATACCACTAAACACGGATGTGTCATACCACTAAACACAGAAATGTCATACCACTAAACACGGATGTGTCATACCACTAAACACAGATATGTCATACCACTAAACACAGATATGTCATACCACTAAACACAGATATGTCATACCACTAAACACAGATGTGTCATACCACTAAACACAGATATGTCATACCACTAAACACAGATATGTTATACCACTAAACACAGATATGTCATACCACTAAACACAGATATGTCATACCACTAAACACGGATGTGTCATACCACTAAACACAGATATGTCATACCACTAAACACGGATGTGTCATACCACTAAACACAGATATGTCATACCACTAAACACGGATGTGTCATACCACTAAACACAGATATGTCATACCACTAAACACAGATATGTCATACCACTAAACACAGATATGTCATACCACTAAACACAGATGTGTCATACCACTAAACACAGATATGTCATACCACTAAACACAGATATGTCATACCACTAAACACAGATATGTCATACCACTAAACACAGATGTGTCATACCACTAAACACAGATATGTCATACCACTAAACACGGATGTGTCATACCACTAAACACAGATATGTCATACCACTAAACACGGATGTGTCATACCACTAAACTCAGATATGTCATACCACTAAACACGGATATGTCATACCACTAAACACGGATATGTCATACCACTAAACACTGATATGTCATACCACTAAACACGGATGTGTCATACCACTAAACACAGTTATGTCATACCACTAAACACGGATGTGTCATACCACTAAACACAGTAGTGGTATTCCAGCAGCAACATTTCCAACGCCTTCTTCATTTAAATCTGGATGTGTATCCAGAGGTAGTTCTATAATCAGTTCATTTCAAATATATTGGGATGTGGGGAGGGAGGGGAGGGGGGTGGTGGGGCTGGTTAGTTTCGAACCAAGACCCTGACCTCCAAACACAGAGGTTGTGAGCTCAAATCCCGGCTGCGCCAGTTCATATTTTAAATTTATGATTTCTCTCTGCGACAACCACCATTAGTCTCAAAGCCGAGGCCCGGCTTGAAACGGCAATTACTAATCGACGGAAAAATATGAGTACCCCTGAAGACGGAGTGATCTGCCTGTGCGGCGAGAGACCCACGTGTAGGACTGATAGGGAAACACGGATTGACGTGCAAAATTCAGTTCCTAGTCTCCTAATTTGGCGAGCCCTCCCCACCCCCCCCCCAAAAAAAAAAATGTATTTTGTCCAGTTTATGTAAAATTGTAAACAATAGTTTGTTGTAATCAAAATCTGACACGATCGATCTAGCACTTCAATATTAATCATCAATTGTTCATTAATCATCTTTAGCACTTTTTTTTTCACAATCTTTTTTTTTCCGGTCGGTCCCGTTTTCTGGTGGTTACGTTATGACAGATAGTCTATTCTATTCTATTTATTCTATTCAATTCTATTCATTGAGTAAACTTCACAGCTGTTCGGGCATCCACATATAAAAAAAAACATATACATAAATACAAAATACTCACATATATAAAAACATCTCCATATATATACAAAATCCCAATATATTATTTTTAAATGCATTCCAATACATAAAAAAAACATCCCCATATCATAAAACAGCCCACGACATAACATAAATATGATAGATATTGATTACACGGGCGTAATATCGACCACATTACCCCAAAAATCATGTGCTGAAGGTCTAAACCATTTATGTTCATTAACACCACTAAAACTTGGCGGGACCTAGCTCTTTACTTATATTACATTATGCCAGTGATGTTTTGCTGGAGACCTATTTCACGGTCCAGTAATATTATCACCATTCTATCGTGGGCTATTTCTCAGATAAAAAATCTCTAGAGGGAATTTCTGACCGGTCATTTTCAAATAAATAAACGACAAATAATTCACTAAATATTTGACCCAAACAATCTTTTAGTTACCCAACATTTATAATTATCTCATATAAGTCCCGTGTACTTACAAAGCACATTTGTAAAAGCACCTTTAAATGGAAGACATCACATATTAGTCTTTGAAGACCGCCTCATACTAACACCTATTCATTACATTCATCAAAAATATGACATATTTATTCATGAAACTTGTGATAGATTCTTTCGTTTAGCTGCCATCCTATACCTTGTCCTACATCTTTTCCTATTATATATTTTGTTTCTATTTTCTTCTCCTCAAACATCATCAACGCGTGCCGTCTCCGCATCAACGGGTAGCTACCATGGAATGGCATTCCGCTTAGTCCCTTGCTTTGATAGTGCAGGTTGTCATAGGCTGGCATGTTCATTTGTTTATTTTACTTTTCCATATTAGTCTTGGTCTGCCTCTTTTAACTTGTATTTTCGCCACCAAAGATGACGTTTAGTAGTCTGCTGTGTCTTTTAACATGACCGAAAAATGTTATTTGCCCTGTTTGAATTGTGTTTAGTAGTTCTCTTTTCATTTTCAGTTGTTTCAAAACTTCATAATTTGTTTTCTTTTCCTTCCATCCAATTCTACCTATTCTTCTATAATTCCACATTTCAATTCATATTCTGTTGTTTCTTTCAGTTTCGCATTTTCCATCGCTGGTTATAGTATGTCCAAGTTAGTTGAAGCTTTGACCTGTCTACAGGTCTTTTCCTTCAAATAGCATCAGATGTTTGTGGGGAACACTAACGTTTTATTATTCTCAATCTCAATGTTCCTTATTTAAATTACTTACTTGACCCAACCAATACTGAGTCTGAAAGAAATAACATGAGGTTATAGTTTATGAAACATCTTTCACTATCATCTTGTGTCTGAAAAAAATGGCGTGATGTTATAGTTTATGAAACATCTTTCACTATCATCTTGTGTTTGAAAGAAATGACATGAGGTTATAGTTTATGAAACATCTTTCACTTTCATCTTGTGTCTGAAAGAAATAACATGAGGTTATAGTTTATGAAACATCTTTCACTATCATCTTGTGTTTGAAAGAAATAACATGAGGTTTTAGTTTATGAAACATCTTTCACTATCATCTTGTGTCTGAAAGAAATGGCGTGAGGTTATAGTTTATGAAACTTCTTTCACTATCATCTTGTGCTTGAAAGAAATGACATGAGGTTATAGTTTATGAAACATCTTTCACTATCATCTTGTGCTTGAAAGAAATGACATGAGGTTATAGTTTATGAAACATCTTTCACTATCATCTTGTGTCTGAAAGAAATGACGTGAGGTTATAGTTTATGAAACTTCTTTCACTATCATCTTGTGCTTGAAAGAAATGACATGAGGTTATAGTTTATGAAACATCTTTCACTATCATCTTGAGTCTGAAAGAAATGACATGAGGTTATAGTTTATGAAACATCTTTCACTATCATCTTGAGTCTGAAAGAAATGGCGTGAGGTTATAGTTTATGAAACATCTTTCACTATCATCTTGTGTTTGAAAGAAATGACATGAGGTTATAGTTTATGAAACATCTTTCACTATCATCTTGTGTCTGAAAGAAATGGCGTGATGTTATAGTTTATGAAACATCTTTCACTATCATCTTGTGTCTGAAAGAAATGGCGTGAGGTTATAGTTTATGAAACTTCTTTCACTATCATCTTGTGCTTGAAAGAAATGACATGAGGTTATAGTTTATGAAACATCTTTCACTATCATCTTGTGCTTGAAAGAAATGACATGAGGTTATAGTTTATGAAACATCTTTCACTATCATCTTGTGTCTGAAAGAAATGACGTGAGGTTATAGTTTATGAAACTTCTTTCACTATCATCTTGTGCTTGAAAGAAATGACATGAGGTTATAGTTTATGAAACATCTTTCACTATCATCTTGAGTCTGAAAGAAATGACATGAGGTTATAGTTTATGAAACATCTTTCACTATCATCTTGAGTCTGAAAGAAATGGCGTGAGGTTATAGTTTATGAAAAATCTTTCACTATCATCTTGTGTCTGAAAGAAATGGCGTGAGGTTTTAGTTATGAAACGTCTTTCACTATCATCTTGTGCTTGAAAGAAATGACATGAGGTTATAGTTTATGAAACATCTTTCACTATCATCTTGTGTCTGAAAGAAATGACATGAGGTTATAGTTTATGAAACATCTTTCACTATCATCTTGTGCTTGAAAGAAATGACGTGAGGTTATAGTTTATGAAACTTCTTTCACTATCATCTTGTGCTTGAAAGAAATGACATGAGGTTATAGTTTATGAAACATCTTTCACTATCATCTTGAGTCTGAAAGAAATGACATGAGGTTATAGTTTATGAAACATCTTTCACTATCATCTTGAGTCTGAAAGAAATGGCGTGAGGTTATAGTTTATGAAACATCTTTCACTATCTTCTTGTGTCTGAAAGAAATGGCGTGAGGTTTTAGTTTATGAAACATCTTTCACTATCATCTTGTGTCTGAAAGAAATGGCGTGAGGTTATAGTTTATGAAACTTCTTTCACTATCATCTTGTGCTTGAAAGAAATGACATGAGGTTATAGTTTATGAAACATCTTTCACTATCATCTTGAGTCTGAAAGAAATGACATGAGGTTATAGTTTATGAAACATCTTTCACTATCATCTTGAGTCTGAAAGAAATGGCGTGAGGTTATAGTTTATGAAACATCTTTCACTATCATCTTGTGTCTGAAAGAAATGGCGTGAGGTTTTAGTTTATCAAACATCTTTCACTATCATCTTGTGCTTGAAATAATGACATGAGGTTATTGTTTATGAAACATCTTTCACTATCATCTTGTGTCTGAAAAAAATGGCGTGAGGTTATAGTTTATGAAACATCTTTCACTATCATCTTGTGTTTGAAAGAAATGATATGAGGTTATAGTTTATGAAACATCTTTCACTATCATCTTGTGTCTGAAAGAAATGACATGAGGTTATAGTTTATGAAACATCTTTCACTATAAGATTGTGTCTGAAAGAGATGCCATGAGGTTATAGTTTATGAAACATCTTTCACTATCATCTTGTGTCTGTAAGAACTGTTCATCGCTGCAAGCAACAAGTGATTTCATCTTTTCTTATTTTTTTTACTTTTTTTTTTTTTTTTTATTATTTTGTGTTTGCCATCTTGTCTAGGAACTATTCGTGCTATTCCGTTTTTCCGTGGCAGCCGTGTACACAACTGGCCCTCGCCGCACAGGCAGATAACCCCGTTTTCAGAGGTCCTCATATTTTTTTGCCGTCGATGAGAAATAGACGTTTCAAGCTGGACCTCGCTGCCGAGACCAGTCGGGGTTGCCGGAGAGAGAAATTGACGTTTCAAGCTGGACCTCGCTGCTGAGACCAGGCGTGGTTTCCGGAACGAGAAATAAAAAAAAAATCCTAATTGGTTCAGGTGGGATTTGAACTTACAACCTCTCTGTCTCGGGTCCAGCGTCTTGCCTCGAGACTAAAAAGTCCCCTTTCTTCCTTGTGTTTTTAGTCTGTTATAGTTAACAGTTTATACACAGAAATAAGTTCAATGAGGGTAATCCAGAGGCTGTGTGTGAGGACTGGAGAATAAGAGTCCCATACCTCAATGCAGTCTCTACGGAATGCAAGAGCCAGTGTTTTGACTTTACTCTATGATCGTCCTTGTTTTATCTTGAAGACCGTTCATTCTCTTTCTTCACTTCCTCTTGTGCCCGATTGGGTGTCGAGTGATATGCAAAGTTCTGGATCTCGTCCTCTTGACGGCCTCACGCATTTGTCAATTGATGTTGTTATAGTATTTCGTTTATATTGTCTGCCCATCTTACTTTAGCTCTCTCTCTCTCTTCTCTGCTCACTTTCTCTCCTTTAATATATGCTTTGTATGGTAACGAATCACACATAGATGGACAAACCAGTTAATTTGTTGTTTATGTAGCTTAGGATTGGCTCAATGCCTTCTTCTTCTCCTATAATATCATTTCCGGTTCTGTCTTGTCTGGATATTATCTGGATATTATCTGGATATTATCTGGATATTATCTGGATATTATTCGTTATTCTCCGACATTTCATCTTTGAGGTGACAAGCTTTCTTCTGTGCTTAGATGTAGTTGACCATGTTTCATCGTAAGTACAGTATTACTGTAAAAAGGAAAAGCAAAAAAATTAAATTTTAACTTAAATTGTATTATAATTTTCTTCTAAATACTTTGGTTTATAAAGAGCTCCTATAGTGCTGTAGATTTCGTGTCGGCAGTTTAATTTAGACCGAGCGATATCCGCGAGGAATAAGCCACGCAGTGCCAATCGCAATATTAACCGCCACAGGGTTCATTAACACCTCACCGTCAAATTTGCTTTGATCCACGCAAAATAAAACAAATGCAAGATAGATTGATAACGCTGCATGATATCCCCATATACAATCTTTACCCCAGTTGTAAATTATTTCAATTACCTCACTCAACACATATAATTCCTGAAATAAATGAAACATTAATCAAATTTCTGTAAAAATTTTATCAACATGTTTTATTTCTCATTATCATCAACATTTCCCTGTAGAATATATATTTTCCTACATTTTCTTGTTGTTGCTTTTTTTTTTTTACACATTCTGGCTTTTTCAGCAACCGCTAACATCCTTCTGTTGTTGATAAGCCTCGTCTTGTTTCCGCAAATATTTTATTTTTGCTTCTATAAAGTTGATAGCACAAGGCGTTCAATTTCAGATCGAGAGCGAAATTCATTTGTGTGTACCCATCTCGTAACCCTACCCCTAACCGTAATCATAACCCAAAGCCAATCCATACCCCTAACTCTACCATTCCTATAACACTAACCCTAAGTGTAACTTTAACCCAAACCCTAACCTTACCTCTCATCCTACCCGGAATCCTAACACTAAACCTACACTTAACTTTACCAATAACCCTAAACCTAACCCTAACCCTAAACCCACACTTAATTTTACCAATAACCCTAACCACAACTTTAAACCTTCCCATAACCCTAAGCCTAACGCTAACCATAACCCTAACCCTAACACTAACCCTAATCCTAACCCAAATCCTACCAATAACACAAACTCTAACACTAACCATAATTATAACCAAAACTCTAAACCTATCAATAAAAATAACCCTAAAACTAACCCTAATCTTAATTCATAACCTTAAACCTAATCCTTATCCTAACCCTAACCCTACCTATAACCCTAATTCTAACGCTAATACTAACCCAACCCATAACCCTAATCCTAATCCTAACCCTACCCATAACCCTAATCCTAACCCTACCCATAACACTGATCCTAACCCTAATCTTACTCCTAACCCTACCCATAACCCTAACTCTACCCATAACCTTACCCCTAACCCTAAAAATAACCTTACCCATAACTCTACCCATAAATCAAACCCTACTCATACCTTACCCTTAACCCTACCCATAACCCTGACCCTACCTATAACACTAACCCTACCTTAACCTTAAACTTAGCCCTACGCATAACCCTAACCCTACCATAACCTTGCCATTAACCCTACCCGTAACCATAACCCTACCCATAACCCTAACCCATAAACCTAACCCTGACCCTTACCCTTACCCCTAACACTACCAATAACCCTAACCCTAGGTTAACCTTACCCTCAATCCTATCATTACCCTAACTCTACCCATAAACTTACCCCTAACCCTACCGATAACCCTACCCAAATACTTACCCTATGCATAGCCTACTAACAATGACTCAAAGAGCTATAAACAAACGCTACGAAAACGCCAGATTAAGAGGAAGACCGAGATAGAGATGTATAAAAGGAATACTAGAGTCACTAGGAGGAATAACATCAGAAGAGGCCAACAGAAGAGCAAAGAATCGCAGATTGTATCTCCCCTCGACGCCAACGACAGCAGAGGAAGGAGAGAAGAAGAAAGAAAAGAAGATCCATAGCCTTACCCTTAACCATACCCATAACCCTAACCCTACCCATAACCTTACACTTAACCTTACTCATAACCGTACCCTTAACACTACCCATAATCGTACACTTAAACCTACTCATACCCTTACCCGTAACCCTACCCATAACCCTGACCCTACCCATAACACTAACCCTACCTTAACCTTACACTTAGACTTACGCATAACCCTAACCCTACCATAACCCTACCCATAACCTTACAATTAACCCTACTCATAACCTTAACCATATCCTTACACTTAACCTTACCCATAACCCTAACCCTACCCATTTTCCCTACCCATAACCTTACACTTAACCATATCCATAACCTTACACTTAACCCTACCCATAACCTTATACTTAACCCTAACCATAACCCTAACCCTATCCATAATACTAAGCCTACCAATAACCCTAACCCTACCCATAACCCTTAACCGACCCATAACCCTAAACCTACCCATAAACCTAACCCTACCCATAACCTTACACTTAACCCTACCCATAACCCTACACATAACCCTACCCTTAACCCTAACCCTAACCCTAACCATAACCCTATCCATAACCCTACCCTTAACTCGAACACTAACCATAACCCTACCCATAACCCTACCTATACCCCTAACCCTACCCATACCCCTAACCCTACCCATAAACCTTCCCATACCCCTGACACTACCAATACCCATAACCCTACTCATACCCCTTACCCTACTCATAATTATAACGCTACTCATAACCCTAACCATTCCCCTATCCCGACTCATAACTCTAACCCTACCCATACCCCTAACCCTTCCCATACCCCTAACCCTTCACATACCACTAACCCAACCTATACCCTTAACCCTACTCATACCCCTAACGCTACCCATAGCCATAACCCTACTCATACCCTTAACCCTACTCACACCCTTAAACACTACCCATACCCCTAACCCTACTCATACCCCTAACCCTACTCATACCCATAACCCTACTCATACCCCTAACCCTACCCCTAACCCTACCCATAAATCTACTCATCCCTCTAACCCTACTCCTAACCCTACCCATAACCCTATCCATAACCCTACCACTAACCCTACCCATAACCCTACCCCTAACCTTACTCATACCCTAACCCTACTCATACCCCTAAACCTACTCATAACCCTAGCCTACTCATACCCTAACCCTACCACTAACCCTACCCATAACCCTACTCAAACCCCTAATCCCATCCCTATCCCTACCCTTAGCTCTACTCATACACTTAACCCTACCCCTAACCCTACCCCTAACCGTACCCTTAACCCTAGTCATACCCCTAACCCTACCCCTAAATAACCCTACCCCTAACCCTACCCCTATCCCTACTTATACCCCTAACCCTACCCCTAACCCTACCCTTATCCATACCCCTAACCCTACCACTATCCCTACCCCTAACCCTACTCATACGCCTAACCCTATCCCTATCCCTATCCCTACCCCTACCCCTATCCCTACCCCTACCCCTAACCCTACCCCTCACCCTACTCATGCCCCTAACTCTACTCATACCTCTAAACCTACTCATACCCCAACTCATATTCCTACTCATACATCTAACATGACATCGTTAACTTCTTCGCTTCCTCCAAACTTTTCAAATCTAATATTCTAATTTATTGACATCATCATCATGTGCCATACCGGATGTTGTTGGTAATCAAATCCTTCTAAAATTATCTATGCACAGTGCATCATATTAATTATGTTGTTGACTTGTTTCCACACCATGACACCAAGCTATCTAGTATTTTTTTTCCCTTTGTCGCCCGCGATCTCTCTTTCCATATATTTTGCCAGTTGTAACCAAGTATTGTAGCTTTATTCTTCTCATGATGTGCCTGAAAAAAGTCGATTGTTTCTTTCTGGCGTTATTTCTAGGAGTTGCCTTCTTGTGTTGGCTTCTTTGAAAATATCCTCGCTTGGTTTGTTTATCTGTCCAGGGTTTTATTGACGACGTGGTAAAAAAGAAATGTTATTGTTATTGAGTTATTAGCGGGTCATTATCATTGCACTCCGAACATGTCCATAGGGGCTCATGGTCCCCTCCTTAGCAAGTCTCGAAGTCTCCAGCGACTGACGACTCCAGTTCTGTGTTACTTGGTTAGTCTTCTCACATTAAGGAAATGTATGGGTCTTTAACTTTAGTAGGCGGGTCATCATAGACAAGTATATGAGTCGTCGTCTTCTTCTTCTTTACTTCCTCATCTGCCTTTCAGCGTCGAGGGGAGTATATGAGTCATCATCATCATGTGCCATACCGGTTGGCGTAGGTGATCATGTCCATCCACAATATTCTATCTACAGTGCATCGTATCAGTTCTGTTGTTGACTGTTTTCCATGCCATGACACCAAGCTATCCAGCATTTTCTCTCTTTGTCGTCCGCGATCTCTCTTTCCTTTTATTTTAGGAAACTGCAACTTAACGTATGACCGCACTTAACGAAATTAAGGTCAGATGACGAATGGGGACAACCAACTTCTTTAGTAGTCATCTGGTGAACGACAGAGAGAGAGAGAGAGAGAGAGAGAGAGAGAGAGAGAGAGAGAGAGAGAGAGAGAGAAAGAGAGAGAGAGAGAGAGAGAGGAAAAAAAAACTGGAGAGAGGAAAATTATTTCCAACTAGACACGGACAGGGCCAATCATTATTCATTTAATACAAATGATTCATCATCATCATCATCATCGAGTGCCGTCTCCGCAACGAAGGTTGGCTACGATGGAGCGCCATTCTGCTCTGTCTCTTGCTTTGATGGTGCAGGATGTCATAAGCAGATGTGTCCATCTTTTGATGTTACTCGTCAATGTTGGTCTTGGTTTGCCTTTGCCTCGTTTACCTTGTTGTTTCCCCTCCAGGATTATTTTTAGTAGGCTGTTGTGTCTTTTAACATGGGCCAAAAATCGCATTTGTCTTGTTTGAATTGTGTTTAGTAGTTCTCTTTTCATTTATAGTTGTTTTAAGACTTCGTTGTTTGTTTTCTTTTCCTTCCTTCCAATTCTACCTATTCTTCAATATATCCACATTACAAAGACTTCAATTCTCTGTTTTTTTTTTGTCTTGTCTAATGTCCATGTTTTCCCGTGTGTTACCGGGGCCTCGTTATGAGGGAGTAAAGAATAGTGACACTGTGACCTTCCAGGCATGTCGTAAGAGGCGACTAAGGAGGTTGATCGATGGCTTGACAAGCTGTCATTGTAAAAAGTTTTGTTATGGAAACAGAGCCATAGATTTTGGAAGCAGTGATCTCTGCAATATGTGCCATTTTGGCACGCAAGGTTTCTGTTTTTAAAATTGTGGTTCTGCCCTATGTGCCGTCTCCGGCTCGAAAGGACAATAGATAGATAGATAGAATGTCCATGTTAGGACACCATATAGAAATATTGAGAAGATGTAACATTTTGCTATTCGATGTTAGTAATGTTCTTCATCTGATGATCATCGCACAATAAGCCTTATGAGTCACATGACTACGATATTACTAAGAATCATCATGCGAAGAGTACGAAACTTCAAAAATCAGTACAAAAATCAGTCCAGAAATTATTGATGAACGGTGTGGTTTTGTTAGAGATACAGGAACAAGCAATGTCATTTACATCATAAGATCTTTAGTAGAAAGAGCCATAGAAGTGAAAACAGATCTATACCTATGTTTCATAGATTACACCAAGGCATTTGACAAAGTAAAGCACTAAGAAATAATCAAAATTTTAGAAAGCATAAACGTAGACAGCAAAGATCTAAGAATAATAAAGAACATGTACTGGCAACAAACAGCTGCCATAAGAACTGGAAACCAATTGGGAATGTTTCAACAAATAAAACTTGGTGTTAGACAAGTTTGTGTGTTGTCACCAGATTTGTTTAATATTTGTAGTGAGATTATTTTAAGACCCATAAGGGACATGCCTGGAATAAAAATTGGAGGTCATAATATAAATACTCTAAAGTATGCTGATGATACAGCTTAATCGCTAAGAGTGAAAATAAGTTACAAGAAATGTTGGACATTATAGTGAAAGAAAGCAAAAATTAAGGACTCAGCCTTAATAGCAAAAAGACAGAGGTAATGGTAACAATAAAGAAAAAGACATCACCTCAGTGCAAAATAAAGACAAATGGAACAATATTAAAACAGGCAAATGAATTTAAATAGTACCATGGACAGCTAAGAAGAGTAATGAAGATGTTCTGAGAGAGGTCAAAGCAAAAAGAGAGCTAATTTCCAATATTAGGAAGAAACAATCATCATTTTTTAGCCATGTAATGAGAAAAGAACTGGAATATATTCAATATATTGTAACAACTGGAAAAATTGAGGGACGAAGAGATAGAGGGAAGCAAAGAGAAAAAATAACAGACAGCTGAAGAGAATGGCTTGGCAGAAGGTCAACAACAGAAATAATAAATAGTTGCCGAGATCGAAAGTTGTGGAGAGACATGATCACCTACGCCAGTAGGCCCGGTACTTGATGATGATGATGATGATGTTCTTCATGGCATTAAAATTACTTTTTGCCATTTAAATTCTTTTGTTTATTTCAGTTGTACATTTTCCATCACTGGTTATAGTATGTCCAAGGTAGTTGTAGTTCTGAACTGTCTCCAGGTCTATTCCTTCAATTGTGATATCCATTTGTGGGTTTTGAGTATTTCCTTTGTGTATGATCATAGTTTCTGTCTTTTTGATATTCATTTCTAGTCCATATTCTTTGCTTATCATGTTTATTTCATTAAGCAATTGTTGTAGATCTTTATGATTTTCTGCTAGTAGAACAGTAACATCAGCATATCTTAGGTTATTGATTATCTTTCCATTAACGTTTAGGCCTGACATCTCTGTGATTTTAAAAAAAAGATTTGCTCAGTGTATAGATTGAACAAGCTTGGTGATAGCATGCATCCTTGTCTTACTCTTCTTTTTATATCAATAGGTGTAGAGTTCTCTTTGTTATATTTTATTATTGCAGTTTGCTCCCAGTATAGATTGCATATTAGTCGTATGTCCATGTCATCTCGATGTATCTCTTTTAGGCATTCTATAAGTTGTTTGTGGTGTACTCTGTCAAAAGCT
This sequence comes from Megaustenia siamemsis, assembly GCA_032433765.1. Lineage (NCBI taxonomy): Eukaryota > Metazoa > Mollusca > Gastropoda > Stylommatophora > Ariophantidae > Megaustenia > Megaustenia siamemsis. Next base: position 55,227,732 of record JAVIAB010000101.1, on the reverse strand, counting down.
TTGTGTAGTCTATGAAGCAGGCAAATATATTGCTTTGTTTACTTCATTGTATTTTTCGATTAATGTTCTCATGCAGAATATGGCTTCTTTTGTCCCGCTATTTTTCCTAAATCCAAATTGCTGCTCATCTAATTCAGTATTGATTTTATTCTGAATCCTTCCTTGTATAACTTTTTGCAAGATTTTTTAAAACATGGCTCATTAGGCTTATTGTTCTAAAGTCACTGCATTCAACTTCAAATGTTTGCAATAAAATATTTACCAAAATGAATGTGAAAATAAACACACATTTATGTTAAATATTTAAAAGGAGTCAATAGTGGGGTAACACGTACACGCCTACAAAAGGAATGGTGTGTACGTTACACTCAACTACTGGCTCCATGCTAACAACAACTTTATCTCAGCACTATATTTATATATACACACAATATAAATAATTTGCGATATGCAGATGACAGTCTTAATAGCAGAGACAGAGAACGAACTACAAGAAATGATAGACATAATAGTAGAAGAAAGCAACAAGAAAGGTCTCAGTCTGAATAGTAAGAAAACAGAAGTAATGGTTATATCGAAGAAACAATCATCACCATCATGCAGCATAACAATAAACGAGACAAACCTGAAACAAGTACAACGTTTCAAATACTTGGGCACAATAATAACATCAGATGGGAGATGCACCACAGAAATAACAAGCAGAATAGCTCAGGCCCAAATAGCATTTCAGAAAATGAAAAATATCTTATGCAACAAATCTATGTCAATAAAAATGAGAAAGATAGTCCATCGGTGCTATATAGAACCAATTCTGGCCTATGGAAGCGAATCATGGACAGTAGACAAACAAATGAAAAAGACGATTAGAGGCCACAGAGATGGGATTTCTCAGAAGTATGTTGAAAGTTCCCTGGACAGATAAAAAGACCAATGAGGAGGTTCTCAAAGAGGTCAACACAAAAAGGGAGCTCTTAAAAAACATCAGAAAGAAGCAATCAACATTTTTCGGGAACATCATGAGAAGAGGAAAGTTGGAATACTTGGTTACAACTGGCAAAATAAAAGGAAAGAGAGATCGCGGACGACAAAGAGAGAAAATACTGGATAGCTTGGTGTCATGGCATGGAAAACAGTCAACAACAGAACTAATACGATGCACTGTAGATAGAAGATTGTGAAGGGACATGATCGCGTACGCCAGCCGGCAGGGTACATGATGATGATGATATTTATATGCCTGTTCCCTAAATATTTCAAACGCCAAACGTGGAGAGAATTCGCCTGATAAACTTTCACTCGGAAATAAATGACTTCAGCCACATTACAAGACATTGGTGTCTGATAAACACATTTAACGAGCATATGACTCCGGGAAGACTTCTTTAGTTTAAATGGTTATTACCATCGAATGCCTTCTAATGATTTTATCATTAAATCACATACAATATATAAAACGAAATGATGGTGTTTGATGCTCTCTCATTTCACACTTGACTTGCCGCTAGTCAGTGTAGTGCACTTTGGCCCGCTCTTACTTACAACCTTACTATTTATGTCGCCCTTCATTTCCGAACGTACCGGTAAAAAAAGCCATCACCTCAACAAAGTTACAGGAGTCGCGATAGCTCAGTGGTTAGTGAACTGGACTACAAAGGACAAGAGGTAGAGTTCGATCCCAATCGACGGTTTCCGGTTCACCCAGCTTTTAATGGGTACCGGATTTTTTTTCTGGGAAAGTAAAGCGGCACACGCGTAATACCGACCACATTACCCCAAAAAATCATGTGCTGAAGGTCTGTAAAATTTATGGTCACTAACACCATATTCCCTATATGCCACTTGGTGTGACGGGGGTACTTTACTTTTTTTTTTTTAACTCATCAAAGTTATACATTTCATGATTACTCATTAATGTTTCGTTCATTTCCAGAACAATTCACTTACTGCTCTTATCACAGGTGGGGTCTGATGCAAAAAAAGGAAACGTTACTTCATTAAACAACTTAGTCAATACAAATTATTCATCATTGAAACTTCCTTTTCAACACACATTTGGCTAGGTTAGTCCAAAGCCCCGATATCACTGTAAACGAATTAATATCCATAATTACTGAACCGCCCGTGCCAGTGAAATCATCTGAATTATAACTTATCTCATTGAAGGATCCAAACAAAGAAATGCAGCTGTAGTCTCCATCATAACAGCCACAGCACACGCCAAAAGACATGAGGCCAAGCGGCACAGAGACTGAACGCAGCTGAACTGTTCTTCGTCATGCGATATACTTAGTAAGTTGGCATGGCTTGAGACACAAACATGCTGTGCATTTCCTCAGTGAGTCAATGCGTACCCCGGGGAAGTCAGCAGCTGGCAGGCCTCTAAGGCAATAGTTGGGGTCTCTGGTGAGGTCACGCCTGGGACTATGTTGGCCATATCGATGTAACTTTGGCATGACGGTACAAACGTTGCACCATCTCCCTGGGGTTTTATTGTAGGTAGTGGTTCACGTTGTAAACAGTTTAACTCAAATAGAATGCCTTTCCGTCTCGCCCATAAGCATTATGTTTCATGGTTTCTACTTAAAAGACGAATCAATTATGTAACGATTAACAAGTTTTTGCTGCAGTTTGAAATTAATTAACACATTTTTAATTGAAATTTAAAATTAATACATTTTTGAAAAAAAAAATTCTTCTTTGCCTATTAATGAATTGTTTCGTGTCATACTTTATCTGCCACTGGCAGAGGTAAGAGATAATGGGCGTAAGGACAGGCTTGCCAGGTAGGCAGATGTGGATTGTGTTTCATCAATCCGCAAACATAAACAGACTGTCATGTCAAAGTCTCAGATGCTAGACGAGAGCAGGAAACCAAAAAAGACTTGTCAAACAAAACACTGTTGCTGTTAGACGTAACTCGCTGAGGGACATACTTCAAGGGATACCTGAACACTTATGACTTTGCTCAATGATAGTAAGGAAAAATTAAAAAAATAAAAAAAAAATGGTATGTTAGAAGCTTTACGTGATTAGTGGACAACACAGATTAAACGACGTTTCGGCCCAATAGGCCTTCAGCAGGAACAAACAAAAAAAACTAATTAAAAAAGTAAGGAAAACTAATAACGAAACATCCAAAACAAAAATAATCGAAATATGCCTATCCTGTCTGTCAGGCAGAGGTCAAAATGAAAAGGAAAGTCAATGATATCAATGATAGTAACCTCTCGACCAAACCAAATTTAGCCTTTTAGCTATTTCTAACAAGAAAACAGAACAGAAAATTGAAGCCTTTAAAATGTGGATTTATATAAACATAGGTAGAATTGGATGGAAAGAAAAGAAAACAAAATGATGAAGTTTTAAAACAACTAAAATTGGAAAGATAACTACTGAACATAATTAGAGCAAGACAAATGAAATTTGTGGGGCATGTTAAAAGACACAGCAGCCTAATAGAAGTAATATTGGAAGGGAAAATACAAGGTAAAAGAGGAGAGGCAGAACAAGACTAACATGGACGAGTAACATCAAAATATGAACAGGTCAACCAATGACAATGTGCACCATCAAAGCAAGAGAAAGAGTGGAATGGCGCTCGATGGCAGCCAATCTTCGATGCGGAGACGGCACTTAATGATGATAATGATGATGAGCTATTTCTAACATATCCCCACCGACTAAATATTTTTAGAAAAACAAAATTAGAACATTCTCTCAAATGAACATTAGTTTTAACCAAAAACACTTTGATATATTCCGATCTGCTTGAATCATGCTTTTCCTCATATTCCCATGGCAAAGAATCGTACTTCCAACATAGCAACTTAGGGATGGAATGAGACCAAAGGGAAGACCAGTGCTGAGATATAATAAGTATATCTATACAGTTTCCTTGAGGGAATTCTCTATCAGTGAACAAAAACTGGCTAGTTCTGGTTGTATAATGTAACATAAGAATAACAACACATTTTTTTTAAAGCGGCGCTGCAACATTCGAGGCAGCCGTGATATTAAAATCAGAAGATAAAAGGCGCAGGAGAAAAGAGACTAGGCCAGGCACAATGAATACATCGTGTTCATTCTGCCGTCGAATTTGGCTATCTAAATTCATAAGTACAGAAATTCTATTTATTTTCGATCTGTGATCGTAACCTTATGCTATAGTCATGGGAACGCCTTCGTGTAAGACACTGCTCACAATAGCTAATTTTTTAATTAGCTGAGTGGCTGTGTACCAAGCGTTCGGCTTCTCGTGGCATGGCGCAGTGCCATGGAGCACGGGTTCGATCCTGCTTCGGACCATATATTTTTCTTTGTTTTTTTTCTGTTGTTGTTTATTTGTCATTTTTTCCGAGTGCTATCACATACCTTTTCCTTCTATTATTCCCTATTATTGCCTCGGAAGTTTCCCTATTTAATAATATTTATTTATTATTATTTGTATCCAATTTCATATTCAGCCACGATAGTAAATGTTCAGCAAAACCACATCTAGCAAATGACACTAATACTTCACAAAACTGCTGGCCTATCATGATTGCTTGCTACCAACCGTCTGTCACGGTCACGCCAAAGTCTATACATACATTCACATATATTAGATTACAGCAGGCAAAGATCTAAATACTTTGATGAAAATGTAAAAATAAAAAAGAGTATCTAGGAGTACACATTTATTTCATTTACAGACAAAAACACTTACTATGATTCTGCCACATATAGGCTGATGAGAGCATATATTGGGATGAGAAAACGCTCAATCTTCAACACAATTGTTCATCATCAACTTGTCCACAAAAAAAATCTAAATATATGTATTTATATCATCACCATCATCATCATCATCATCATGTACCATACCTGTTGGCGTAGGTGATCATGTTCTTTCACAATTTTCAATCCACAGTGCATATTATCAGTTTTGCTGTTGACTGTTTTCCGTGCCATGACACCAAACTATCTAGCATCTTCTCTCTTTGTCGTCCCCGATCTCTCTTTCTCTGTATTTTGCCAGTTGTTACCAAGTTGTATAACATTCCTCTTATTATGATGTGCCCGAAAAATCCAGGAAATTGTCAACATTCTTTTGAGAAATCCCATCCCTGTAGTCACTAATCGTATTTTCACTTGTTTATCTACTGTCCATGATTCGCTTCCATAGGTCAGAATTGGTTCTATATAGCACCGATGAATTATCTTTTTAACTTCTTTTGACATAGACTGTATTTATTTGCGCACTTATGTCTTTGTGTTGTATGCATCTCTTGTGTGCAACTGCTTTGTTCTTGCTTTTCTGTTCTGCATATACGTGTTCTGTTACACGTCCAATCATATTTATTATATTTAATCTTATTAACGTGTTTGTTTATAATTTTTTTTTATTGCTGATGTGCATACCATTCTCACTCCATTCCTTTCTCATTTGCCATCAGGCGTCCAATTGATGGCATACTTTACAGTGTTTGTTATCTTGCTCTCCTCTGCTGCTGTTATGTTTCCTAGTGTTTCTAATATTTCATCACTTCATCTTTTTCGTAGTCGGGGGTTGGGTCTGATGTTCTCGAAGCGTATTTTGAAGGCTCGTGTTTTGAGTTTGCTTCCTTATCCTTGCTTGATTATTTCAACATTGTGATAACATCATGTCAAACAAATTCCCCTTCCTATTCTCTCATACTTTATTATCTTACTATTTCATGTATAATGTTTACCATCACTTATGTTTGATTGTTTCTTTCAATGGATAACTCCCAGCTTGAGACAGGTGTACATAACATATGAATATGTTCTAGTATGGTTAAACAATCACCTTTTATTTTTCTTCCCATAACCACAGCAGTCATTGGTGTACCACTGACAGACTTGGTCAACTTTCTTCATTTCATTTATTTTCCGGCATTGTTTGGGGATTACAAAGTCAAGATTTGTCTCTTCTTTAAACTTATCATTCTATCTCTTTCTTTGCCAACCTTTACTTCCCACTTCTGTCACAGTTCCTTGCAGAAAGGTATTTGTTGGGCCAGACGGCCATAGAAACCATTTCGTCTTTCATTTCTCCATTAGTGTCACAAGATTCCCAGGCTCTCCGATTGGTTCTTGTATCATTTTGTGAATCTTTACACTTGAAACATTCACTAAATTTATTTAAATCACATGTTTATAAGTTCATTATTTCACAACTTTGTTTGCTTGTGTTCGCCAGCTTTATACCTTCAGCGAAGTTCCTAGAAACTGAATTGTGTTTATTATCACATTTTGTCTGTTTGTCACACCAACAGCCGTGTGCCCAGATGTCTCCCGCCATACAGGCAGATACTCTTCGACTTTAGAGGTACTCTCATATTTTTAGTCAGAGATGTGTAGGGTTTTACGTAGGTTTTTTTTCCTATTATTTATCTCCGGTCAGCGGCTATTTGTGACCTCCTCTTTTCTATTCCCAACTACCAGTGGTTTGTTTAAACTGAGCAGAGTGTACAAGAGCCACCTGTACTTCGCCGTTTTCTGAGAGGGCTAGACTTTTTGTTCGTTTGTCTACTGTCGGTGATTTCATACATATATCTTTTCTTAAACGTACAACATAAAACACTGCAATCATTCATTTATTATTTATTAACTTCAAAGTTTTGACGCAGCCACATTTATCCAGTTCCTTAATCCACGATTTTTTTTTATTTTATGGCGATTTTCTAAGTCTGTATCACATATTTTGATTATCACCTGATTACACCTCATTTATCACTAGGTAACTGATTTCTTTGCTATGCCTTCACACTCCATATATGTTTTAATGATTATCTTTGTCACGCTGGACTGCTTCACATCTAACTCCACTGTCCGGTAATCTCGTCTGGCTTCCTGTTCTATCACGTGACTGGTTTCCCATAAATCTCTGTTTCTTCCGCCACATTTTACTCACATTTGAAATTAGTTTCCGTTGTGAACTGTCGGGATTTGCCATCAGCTAAGTCCTTTTGTCAAGTTGATATACATATTTTACTCACATAATTTCAAATGTATAATTTGAACCTCTGATATGTAACACATCTCTTTCTCTCGTTTCATCATTTCATATCTTGTCAATCTGTTTACTTTTCCTCAACTTACCTGCTTGATCATCCTAGATGTAGTAGAATTGATCTGTTTTTCATTGTTTGTTAATGTCGTTCTCGTTTTCAGAAGCAGGCTGCATGTAGACCGAAACGTTAGCATTTTGTTGTGTTCCTTCTTTGTAAAGATGTCACTATACCTTACAGGGGTTTACTTTACCGCCCACTACTGACTCCTTGATTCCAGCTTTACCGCAGGATTGCAATTATGTGCCTGTTCCTTACTCTTTATCCACATCGAGAGGTTTCCATTTTCTTGTCAGTCAGTTTAAGCATTGGCATATTTAAAAACATTCTAGGCGATCATGTCACTTCACAACGAGGCTGACCTGCTCTGCTACTGACTCTATACCTTGTCGTTCTTTGAATAAACTGCCTGGTATATAACCGTGACAATTATTTTATATCAAAGCTAACTATCTTGACACAAATTACCAATGCTGGTGTATGTCTGGTGTATGAGCTGGGTGCTCATGATAAAACCAGGGGGATAGAGGCCACTTGGTCAAAGCAATCGCCACGACGTGTGTGGCTCAGGATTTGTTTTCTTCTTTTTTTTTCGTTCGGCAGTTTTTACCTCTGACGAAGTCCCTAGTGACTAGGAACTGGATTTTGCGTGTTAATCCATTTTTACCTGGCAGCCGTGTGCACATGGGTCTTTCGCCGCACAGGCAAATATATAATTTCTACTTCGGAGGTACTCATATTTTTTCCCGTCGATGAGTAATTGACCTTTCAACCCGGGTCTCGCTGCTGAGGCCAAGGGTGGTTGCCGCAGAGAGAAATCATAAATAAAAATCCCAACTGGTGTAGCCGTGATTTGAACCCACAACCTCTCTGTCTCGAGACGAACGACTGCCTCGAGACCACCCAGTCCCCCCTGTGGATGGTCAAGACTCATGTGCAGTCACTCAGCCTCGCGGTCCAGAATCCGTGCCCACGTTATAGACTGGCTAACTCCAGTCAATCAGCTATTAGGCGTCTTGCCTTGAGACCAGCAAGTCCTCCAGGATTTGTATTTCATCCCCGACAGGGGAAAATCAGTTCTTTCTACCGCGGTTTTCGAACACCGTACATCGGCTTTTCAACCAGTGGAACAGTGTTTTTAGCCGCACGGCCAGGCGCACATCCAGTTCACACCAAAGGTCAAAGTTATCAATATCTGAAATTCTATCATTCATTTTCACATGCACTCTACACCATCATCATGTGCCATACAAGTTGGCGTAGGCGATCATGTCCTTCCACAATCTTCTATCTACAGTGCATCGTATCAGTTCTGTTGTTGATTGTTTTCCATGCCATGAAACCCAACTATAAAGTATTTTCTCTGTTTGTAGTCCGCGATCTCTCTTTCCTTTTATTTTGCCAGTTGTAACCAAGTATTCCAACTTTCCTTTTCTCATGATGTGCCCGAAAAAATGTTGATTGTTTCTTTCTCCTGTTTTTTAAAAGCTTCCTTTTTGTGTTGGCCTCTTCGAAAATTTTCCCATTTGTCATTTTAGCTGTCCAGGGAACTTTCAACATTCTTCTGAGAAATCCCATCTCTGTGATCTCTAATCGTCTTTTCACTTGTTTGTCCACTGTCCATGATTCGCTTCCGTAGGTCAGAATTGGTCCTATTTATAATACCGATGATCTCTATCTTTCTCACTTCAATTGACATAGATTTGTTGCATAAGATATTTTAATTTTCTGAAATACTATTTTGGCCTGAGCTATTCTGCTTGTTATTTCTGTGGTGCATTTTCCATCTGATGTTATTATTGTGCCCAAGTATTTGACGCGTTGTACTTGTTTCAGGTTTGTCGCACTCAACAGCTACATCAAATTACTTACAGATGCTCTTGACTTCTGAACATACTGATATGAGAGACAAGTAGGGTTTTAATTTAGAAAACGCATCACTTAAACACATCACTAAAACACATCACTTAAACACATCACTTAAACACATCACTTAAACACTTCACTAAAACACATCACTTAAAAACATCACTAAAACACATCACTTAAACACATCACTTAAACACTTCACTAAAACACATCACTAAAACACATCACTTAAACACATTTATGCAGCACTCTAAAAGAAACTCATCATAAATGATTTTAACGTCCTGTGTGTTATCTAACGAGGACATGTTATATTTATTCTTCTGTTTATTTTTTTTCAGCCGTTTCATATTTCTAAATTGTTTGAATATTTCTAATGAATGTCTGTGTCCGTGTGTTTCTATTCGATAAGACATTTTTGCTATATTTACAATATTTTAATTGTTTTTCTGAATATGACCCGTCAATATTGTTGATAACTGACTATTGCTTTTACTATTGTTTTTTCTATTGTTTTTACTATTGTTTTTTTACTATAGTTTTTAATATTGTTTTTTACTATAGTTTTTACTATAGTTTTTACTATAGTTTTTACTACAGTTTTTAATACACTGTATTGTTTTTTTACTATAGTTTTTACTATAGTTTTTACTATTGTTTTTACTATTGTTTTTATTATTGTTTTTACTATTGTTTTTACTATTGTTTTTTACTATAGTTTTTACTATTGTTTTTTTACTATAGTTTTTACTATAGTTTTTACTATAGTTTTTACTATAGTTTTTACTATTGTTTTTATTATTGTTTTTACTATTGTTTTTATTATTGTTTTTACTATTGTTTTTATTATTGTTTTTACTATAGTTTTTACTATTGTTTTTTTACTATAGTTTTTACTATAGTTTTTACTATTGTTTTTACTATAGTTTTTATTATTGTTTTTACTATTGCGTTTACTATTGCTTTTACTATTGCTTTTACTATTGCATTTACTATTGCTTTTACTATTGGTTTTACTATTGCATTTACTATTGTTTTTACTATTGCATTTACTATTGCTTTTACTATTGCATTTACTATTGCTTTTACTATTGCTTTTACTATTGCATTTACTATTGTTTTTACTATTGCATTTACTATTGCTTTTACTATTGCATTTACTATTGCTTTTACTATTACTTTTACTATTGCATTTACTATTGCTTTTACTATTGCTTTTACTATTGCATTTACTATTGCTTTTACTATTGCATTTACTATTGCTTTTACTATTGCTTTTACTATTGCTTTTACTATTGCTTTTACTATTGTTTTTACATTGCTTTGCGTAATTTTTTTTTAAACATCAGAACAAATAACACCAGGTCTAAAACTAAGAAAAGAAAAATGTTGTCTTCTCAACATTCCTGTGTGGTGTAAATACACGGAAATTAAACAAGAAAACAGAACAGAAAATTGAAGTCTTAGATATGTGCATTTATAGAAGAATAGGAAGAGATAGATAGAAAGAAAATAAAACTAACGATGAAGTCTTAAAACAAGTAAAGATGAAAAAGAGAACTACAAAACACAATTCGAACACAACAAATGATATTTTTTTTTGGCATGTTAAAAGACACAGCAGCCTACTAAAAGTAATCTTAGAATGGAAAATACAAGGTAATAGAGGCAGACAAAGACTAACATGAACGAATAATATCAAAAGATGGACAATTCGACCTATGAGAATCTGCACTATCAAGGCAAAAGAGAGAGCAGAATGGAGATCCATAGTAGCGAATCTTCGAAGCAGACACGGCACACAATGAATGAATGAACTATTGTTTCGCAGTTTCTACTCATGTGTTCATGATTAATTATTTTATTTAACGTAACTTCGCTCTCGAAATAAAAAAAAATATAATCAGAAGATTGCCCATGATTTGACAATCAAATCGTTCACTGTCTATGCTCTTTGAATGTTATCTAAATACACAAATTCTCCACAACTTGTAATAGCACGCTCTGTCGACCAGCGTAGTGGCCTCATCCAGCGGTGTTGATCTTATCTTTAATAAATATTCATCATCATTGAGTGCCGTCTCCGCATAGAAGGTTGGCTACCATGGAGCGCCATTTCATTCTGTCTCTTGCTTTGATGTTGCAGATTGTCATAGGTTGACTTGTCCATCTTTTGATGTTACTCGTCCATGTTAATCTTGGTCTGCCTCTGTTACCTTATATTTTCACTTCCAATATTACTTTTAGTAGGCTGTTGTGTCTTTTAACATGCCCTCAAAATTTCATTTGTCTTGTTCTAATTGTATTTAGTAGCTCTCTTCTCATTTTTTTTGTTTTAAAACTTCATCGTTTGTTTTCTTTTCTTTCCATCCAATTCTAGTTATTCTTCTATAAATCGATATTTCAAAGGCTTCAATTTTCTGTTCTGTTTTCTTGTCTAATGTCCATGTTTCTGCACCATACAGGAATATTGAGAAGATGTAACATTTTGCTATTCTTAGTTTTAGCCCTGGTGTTAAAATATTTTTTCAATAAATATTAATTTCTCAAAACAAGGGACCTATTATCCTGCCATCTGTAATAAAAATAATCCACACATGGATTAAAGAAAAAAGTCGAAAGAAAAAAATGAATCTGGTTGATAACTATCGATTTTCTGAAGTTACTTTAACATATATGACACCAACTGTAGATTTTCTGACGTTACTTTGGCATATATGATAACTGTCGATTTTCTGATACTACTTTGACATATATGACGACAGTTGATATTGCAAGAGTTGCGATTCCCAAAGATCTGTAACAGTAACGTTGTCATGTCACTCTTTCTATAATTAGTTTATCGCAGTCAAGTGATCCTCATGTAAAAGTGACCCCCCCCCCCCAGACAAGCCATATATACATCAATGCAATAGGAACATCCAGTCAAGCAACATTCTAATATCAAACACGTCTAGAGAAGATACTTTTACACACGTCATACCAACATAATTTTACTTACTAAGGGATTATTAAGACTTTGATAATCCTGAAATGGTGAATATGACGATGATAATTAGTTATTAAATGACATTATATATATATATATATATATATATATATATATATATATATATTCATCATCATCAATACCGGGCCTGCTGGTGTAGGTGATCATGTCTCTCCACAACTTTCGATCTCGGCAGCTATTTATCATTTCTATTGTTGACCTTCTGCCAAGCCATTCTCTTAAGCTGTCTGTTATTTTTTTTCTTTGCTTCTCTCTATCTCTTCGTCCCTCAATTTTCCCAGTTGTTACAATATATTCCAGTTGTTCTCTTCTCATTACATGGCCAAAAAAGGATGATTGTTTCTTCCTAATATTGGAAATTAGCTCTCTTTTTGCTTTGACCTTTTCAGAACATCTTCATTATGCTTCTTAGCTGTCTGTGGTATTATATGGTCATATATATATATATATATATATATATATATATATTTCATCATCATCATCAACAGGTGCCGTGTTTGGTACCTTATTGGCATAGGCGATCATCTCTGTCCCCAGAACTCTGTCTTCCATGTATGTCATAATTTCATTCGATGTCTTTATTATAGTATTTGGACAAATTATCCAATGTTTATTCTCTTGGGTTTCCTCTATTTTTCTTTCAATTCATTCTGCCTGTAGTTATAGTCTTATCAATTCATTCTGCCTGTAGTTATAGTCTTATCAATTCATTCTGCCTGTAGTTATAGTCTTATCAATTCATTCTGCCTGTAGTTATAGTCTTATCAATGCCTTCTTTTCGCATAACATATCCTATAATTGCGGATTATATCTTACCCACGACTTTGATGACGTTTCTGATCGCATATATATATATATTTAGGAACATCATCAAAATCATAGGAAAGATATAATTCACAATTATAGGATACGTCATAATTAAATAATATATATGTATATATATATAAACATAAAAGAAAATTGAAGCCTTTGAAATGTGAATCTACAGAAGAATAGGTAGAATTGGATGGAAAGAAAAGAAAACAAACGATGACGTTTTAAAACAACTAAAAACGAAAAGAGAACTACTAAACACAATTAGAATAGAACAAATGACATTTTTGTGGCACGTTAAAAGACACAACGGCCTAACAAAAGTAATATTGGAAGGGAAAATACAAGGTAAAAGAGGCAGAGGCAGTCCAAGACTAACATGGCCGAGTAACATCAACAGATGTACAAGTCATCTTATGACAATCTGCATCATCAAATCAAGAGACAGAGTGGAAAGTCGATCAATGGTATCCAACCTTCGATGCAGAGACGGCACTCAATGATGATGATGATATATATATATATATATTAATATAAATATATATATATATATATATATATACCTTTAAAGGTTATAGAGTTTGAGTTATTGAGTTGTTTGCGGGTCATCATCATCACACTCAGAACATGTCCATTGGTGCTCAGATCCCCTCATCAGCGAGTCCCGCAGTGTCCAGCGACTGACGATTCCAGTTTTGTGCTAGACTGTAGAGCACCAGTATACTTTTTAATTGTTGATACCTTCCAAAACTCGACGAGGCACGTACCCATTTTTAGCTGGGTCATTCATACGAAGAATGTCTGGCAGGGACGGAACATTGATAGACTGGAAAGTGTTTGTTGAAGACCTATGCTCCCCAAGGAGCTGAAAGTGTTTGTTGAAGACCTATGGTACACAGGGAGCTGAAAGTGTTTGTTGAAGACCTATGGTACACAGGGAGCTGAAAGTGTTTGTTGAAGACCTATGCTCCCCAGGGAGCTGAAAGTGTTTGTTGAAGACCTATGCTCCACAAGGAGCTGAAAGTGTTTGATGAATACATATGCACCACTGGGAGCTGAAAGTGTTTATTGAAGACATATGCTCCACAGGGAGCTGAAAGTATTTGTTGAAGACCTATGCTCCAAAGGGAGCTGAACGTTTTTATTGAAGACCTATGCTCCACAGGGAGCTGAAAGTGTTTGATGAATACCTATGCTCCACATGGAGCTGAAAGTGTTTGATGAATACCTATGCTCCACATGGAGCTGAAAGTGTTTGATGAATACCTATGCTCCACAGGGAGCTGAAAGTGTTTATTGAAGACATATGCTCACCAGTGAACTGAAAATAGCTATGTGATCATTATAATCATATGCCATATCGGTTGAAGTAGACGGCCATTTTTATCTCAAATTTCTGTCAACAATGCATCAGCACTCCTCTTCATCATATATATGACAAAATAAATCAGGAAACAACCAACAATAAGGACAAATCAAATAATAACATAGAGGTAGAAAACTCCAACATCAATGAGCTACTCTTCGCAGATGACCAATGCCTAATATATGAGGATGAAAACCTGCTACAACAGCATTTAACATCTCTAGATAAAAGCTGCACAAACTACAGTATGAAAATTAACACAGCAAAAACAGAGGCTATAAGAATAAGCAAATTAAGACACCCATTAAACATCAAGATCAAAGATAAAGAAATAAAACAAGTAGAGGAATTCAAGTATTTAGGCACAATGTTCACAGAAGATGGAAAACTAGACAGAGAAATTGACATGAGAATATATAAAGCAAATGCTGTCACATACCAGCTTTCACCATTGCTAAGACATCCAAACATTTCTATGCCAGCTAAACTACAAATGATAAATAGCATCTTCATACCAACTTTGTGCTATGAAAGTCAAACATGGACCCTTTCTAAATCACATTTAAGAAAGATCAATACATGTGAGATGCGATGCTTGAGAAAAGTAACAAACAACACAAGAAGAGATAGAATACCAAATGAAACCATAAGAAAAATGGAAGGAACAAAACCCTGCCAAGAATATATAGAACAACAACAACTTAAATGGTTTGGCCACCTGGTCAGAATGAATCCTCACCAATCACCATCAAGGGCGTTCTTCTCGAGAATACATGGAAAAAGACCAAGAGGAAGACCCAGAAGAAGATGGATAGATGCAGTGACAGAGACATGTAACAACAAAGGAAAATCACTAATTCAGACAATTCGAGCAGCACAAGAACGACAAATGATATAAACCACGACACCTTTTAGTTATCAGTGAAAGAGAAAAGAATAAGAAGAATGCATCAGCACAATTATGCCGTTGATTGTTTTACCAAGCCACGACATCAAGCTATACAGTATCTTCCCTTTTTGTCGTCCGCGATCTCTTTTGCTCTCTATTTTGCCAATTGTAATTATGTATTTCAACTATCTTCTTCTCATGATGTTCCCAAAAATGTTACTTATCTCTTTCTAATGTTTTTTTTTTTTTTTTGTAATTTCTCTTTCTTTAACGACCTCTTTAAAACCTTGTTCTTTGGTTCGTTTTTAGCTGTCTGTGGAACTTTAAACGTTCTCTCCTTTTATACATACAAGTTATGTACATTCTTCCATCTATGTGTTGTATTTAGGTAAAGATACATCTTTTTTGTAATTTACTAGTTTAGCGTCGTACTCTAATTCTGCTAAACGAATGACCGCACATATTTGAATGTGTGAACTACTTCTAGTTATGTACATTTAATTATAAACTTTTATCAACAAAGTTTAGGGTTAGGGTTAGGTTTATGTTTAGGGTTATGTTTTGGGTAATTTTAGCCCTAAACCAAACCTAACCTAATCCAGTGGTACTCTTATGACATAACAGAGAACAACCGAATAAAGTGCAAGGGGAGGTTATTTAACAACACGGTTACACTTTATGAGAGAGTTACAAAACTTTATGAGAGAGTTATAAAACTTTATGAGAAAGTTATACAACTTTATGAGAGAGTTATAAAACTCTATGAGAGTTTACAAAACTTTATGAGAGAGTTATAAACTTTATGAGAGAGTTATAAAACTCTATGAGAGATTAAAAAACTTTATGAGAGAGTTGCAAAACTTTATGAGAGAATTACAAAAAATTATGAGATAGTTACAAAACTCTATCAAAGATTACAAAACTTTATGAGATAGTTACACAACTCTATGAGAGATTACAAAACTTTTTGAGAGAGTTGCATACATTTATGAAAGAGTTCCATACTTTCACGAGAGAGTTGCAAAACTTTCAGACTTGATGATCCCATGTACAATCTGGTAGCAGATCGCTATTATATTACTTACGGTATATCCGATAGATATCAGCTGATAATGTACAAACAAAACCATGCAATTTTAATTTAGAAAAAAAAAATCAACAAAACTGTCATCATATCTAGTGTAATCATGGATCAATTTTTTTTTTCGGGGTGACGGTTACATTTCAGTCTTGTCGTAGAGCCAGTTTTTTTGTTGGTTCAAGTTAATAAAAAAAAAAATTGTATTCCAAATATTTATCACTTTCTTGATTATCGTTGTCACACATATTATGTTGAATTATTTAAAGAAAACGCATTTTTTTAAATTGTCATTTGACTTTTGTAAAGGGTTAATAAACTTAATAATTTCGTAGTTGTGCATTTAATATGTTGTTATATGTGTGTGTATCTGCAAGTCTACTTCATTTACTTACCTGGTCAACACTTTTATTGGCTATAGCAGCCTGCAGGGGAAAGACAAAATTGTGACTTACAAAACACAGCCCTATACACATCTATTTATTATTATCTAAAATGTACACATAACTGTAAAGATTGTGTGGCGAACTTAATAAGAACGGAAAGAGACCAAAAGACAGACCAGTGCTGAGATATAATGATGTTTGCAGGGTTTCCTTGAGGGAATTATCTATAAGTGAAAGGAACTGGAAAATGTGACTGCGGATCGTAGCACATTTAGAGTAAACATAAAAAATGACCCAGCAACTTTCGAGACAGTGCTGATGTCAAATTCAGAAGACAAAAAACGTAAGAGAAAAGAGAAAAGACCGGGTACCGTGGGTACACCTTGCTTGTTCTGTGGATGGATCTGTATGTCCAGGATTGGCAAATTCAGCCACGAGAGACTTTGTTCAGCAAATCAGCACCCAGTTCGAGACACTAATTCTTTACCAAACTACTGACTTATCATGATTGTTTGCTACCAACAGTCTGTCAAGACGCCAAAGTCCATATATATATATATATATATATATATATATATATATATATATATATATATATATATATATATATGTACATGCACATGACAGGTCAAGTCTCCAACGACCCTATTACAAACTAACGTTAAATGATACATTTACAAATGTATCCACTGTGTTTGTATCTGTTTCTTAATGTTCTTCTCTTCATTAAATTTTCCTCGTGTTACTCTCTACTATTTTTTGCCTTTTTTTCAACACAAACTCTGTTTCTTTGTTGTTTTCAATGTACATTTATTTGTGTATCTAATCAATCACATTCGTTTTTGCATTCTGTTCTCTAAATTATTCAATATGTTTATGCTGTTGCTTTCCTTCATTTGTTCCAGTATGTTGATGTCAAATGCCAATGTTCAACACAAACTTGATTGTTTTAAAATTACAAACAAAAGACATTTCTGATTTTATTTCCAGCTGCTTGAATTTTCTTTTTTCTTCCGAAAATTCTTGTCAGAATTTTTCTTCATTTCCCATTTCATGTTTCTATATCAACTCATTGTACAGAGAAACGAGCTCTCGTCTTGAATTTCATCGTTCTCGGGAGGCATCCCAATACAAGGTCTGTCACATGTTTTAGTTAAACACAGTACAGTTACCAAATCTCTGCTGACGTTTCATGCTTTTGAATTTCTAGCATTGTCTGACAAGACACGAATCAATTCAGAGGAAGAGGTATGTTTACAGCACTCTGAAAAAAAATGACAAATGATCAACAACAGAAAAAAAAGAAAGAACAATATATATAATATATAGCCCGAAGCGGGGTCGAACCCGTACTCCATGGCACAGCGCCTTGCCACGAAAGGCCACACGCTAGGGAACACTGCCAACTCGACTAACTAATAAATTAGCCATCATTGGCGATGTCTTTCACTCTGGTGTTCTCATGACTATAGTTTTTTTTTTCTTCTGTTGTTGATTATTTGTCATTTTTTCCGAGTGCTGTAAACATACCTCTTCCTCTGAATTGATTCGCTGATTATCGCCTCGGAAGTTTCCCTCTTTAACAATATTTATTTATTATTATTTGTCTCCTGACAATACCCACTTTCTTGCATTGCCAGACAAGACACGTTGTGGTGACTGTCATCATCATCATCATGTGCCAATCAGGTTGGCGTAGGTGATCATGTCCCTCCACAATCTTCTATCTACAGTGCATCGTATCAGTTCTGTTGTTGACTGTTTTACATGCCATGACACCAAACTATCCAGTATTTTCTCTCTTTGTCGCCCGCGATCTCTCTTTCCTTTTATTTTGCCAGTTGTAACCAAGTATTCCAACTTTCCTCTTCTCATGATGTTCCCGAAAAATGTTGATTGCTTCTTTCTGATGTTTTTTAAGAGCTCCCTTTTTGTGTTGGCCTCTTTGAGAACTTCCTCATTGGTCTTTTTAGCTGTCCAGGGAACTTTCAACATTCTTCTGAGAAATCCCATCTCTGTGGCCTCCAATCGTCTTTTCATTGTGGTGACAGTACTGATATAATAAAAGCAACGATATTTTGTACACAGATATAGTTATTAACATAGTTTTTAAAAGCATTGTTAACTTGTGTGTACAAGAATCAGCGTCTTTTGGGAGATCACATCACGATCATTAAATGGCGTACCTGGATTATTAGTTTGTGGTAATATTATAATCAGAGTGATGTTTACTAAACATGTCTCCTCTTCCGCTAAAGATGAAATTAGTTACAAGAAACATTGTGGATAAATTGTTCTTCTTTAGCTGTTTGTTTAACAATTTTGCCATCTTGTTTTTCTTGAAATCACTCACAATTAGGGCTCATTGCATCAAACGTTTCAATGTTACTCGTCACTGGTTCAATCTTTCGTCCATATTTTGTTGATTAATCGTCTCGATTGCTTTGATACGATTGAAGAACTAACTTAAATTCACATAAACAAATCTTATAGGCTTCCGTTTTTCCATTTCTTCTAATATATATTTTTTTTCAAATTAGTATGTGCATTACATATCAATTTGGTAACAATGGTCATATCGAAGAAACAATAATCACCACCAAGCAGCATAAACGGGAAACAATGCGCAGAATGTCAAATAAAAAAAAAGTAAAGTACCCCCGTCACGCCAAGTGGCGGCGTATAGGGAATATGGTGTTAGTGACCATAAATTTTACAGACCTTCGGCACATGATTTTTGGGGTAATGTTGTCGGTATTACGCCCGTGCCGCTTTACTTTCCCAGAAAAAAATCTGGTACCCATTTAAGGCTGGGTGAACCCGGAAGCAGTCGGTTGGGATCGAACCCTACCCCTTGTCCTTTGTAGCCCAGTTCACTAACCACTGAGCTATCGCGGCTCGAATGTCAAATACTTGGTACAATAGTAACATCATATGGAACATGCACCACAGAAATGAAAAGTAACATAGCTCAGGCCAAAATAGCATTTCAGAAAATGAAAAACGTCTTGTGCAACAAGACTATGTTAAAAGTAGTGAGAAAGAGAGTCCATCGGTGCTGTGTAGAGCCAAATCTGACATATGGAAGCGAATCCTGGACAGTAAACAAACAAATGAAAAGATTATTAGGGAACATAGAGGTGGAATAAATCAGTAGAATGTTGAGAGTTCTCATGACAGCTAAAGAGACTAACGAGGAAATTCTCGAAGAGGCCAACACAAGAAAGGAGCTCCTAAGAAACAGAAAGAAATAACCAGCATTTTCAGACAAAGAAGAGGAACGTTTGAATACTTGGTTACAACTGGTAAAATAGAGGGAAAGAGAGATCGCCGGCGATAAAGAGAGAAGATTCTGGATAGCTTTGTGTCATGCACAGAAAACAACAACAGAATTGATACGATGTATTGTGGGTAGAAGATTGTGGGTAGAAGATTGTGGGTAGAAGATTGTGGGTAGAAGATTGTGGGTAGAAGATTGTGGGTAGAAGATTGTGGGTAGAAGATTGTGGGTTGAAGATTATGGGTAAAAGATTGTATGTAGAAGATTGTGGGTAAAGGATTGTGGGTAGAGGATTGTGCAACATTAATCCCCATTTGTTTGGCCAGACCCGGGAGCTTCAAAAGCGAGATGGATGAGAATCTTCAAACACCCGTTGCTCTGATTCTAATACAAACAATCAGCTATGATTCGCTGCTCACTTGTAGACCAGCTGGTGTGACATCTGTATTGTCCTCTATCCACTTATCTCACATGAGCCATCGCATCTTTGAATGTTTCCTGTTTATGATAAGTTCTTTCAGCCAATATTTGTTTATACTTTGATGTCGATCCTCTATAGAAATCAATGAGGACAACTGAAAGTAACACAGACCCACAACGTGACGCCAGTGCACTGATACAGATAATGATCACAAACACAATGATCATACTTTGTTGTTATTACCAAAACTCTTAAGTTGAAAGGTTATTGTAATGAATATCCGGACTTCCGGTCAAAATGGCAGATAGGTGGCAGAAAAAAATTTAGGCTCAGTCTGAAAAGTGTACCTTGTTGCAGTTTCCTCATATTCCAACTCCGGTTTACTGGCGGAGCTATTGAGTTTAGTGCTTTGTGCACACCGCGAGCGGCGTTTCCCATCTGGATTGTGTTTCGATATTCCGATTGCTTACGATGAGTGATGATATTGTATGACGAAGGACAGTTCAGCTGCGTTCGTTTTCGGTGTCGCTTGACCGTATTTCTTTTGGCGAGTGCTGTAGCTATTATGATGTGACCCGCAGCTGCCTTTCGTATTTTGGTTCCTTCAATGAGATGAGTTTTAATTCTGATAATTCCACTAGCACGGGCAGTTAAACAATTATGGAATTTAATTCTGATAATTCCACTAGAACGGGCAGTTGAACAATTATGGAATTTAATTCTGATAATTCCACTAGAACGGGCAGTTGAACAATTAAGGAATGTAATTCTGATAATTCCACTAGCACGGGCAGTTGAACAGTTATGGAATTTAATCTGATAATTCCACTAGAACGGGCAGTTGAACAGTTATGAAATTTAATTCTGATAATTCCACTAGAACGGACAGTTGAACAACTATGGAATTTAATTCTGATAATTCCACTAGCACGGGCAGTTGAACAACTATGGAATTTAATTCTGATAATTCCACTAGAACGGGCAGTTGAACAATTATGGAATTTAATTCTGATAATTCCACTAGCACGGGCAGTTGAACAAATATGGAATTTAATTCTGATAATTCCACTAGCACGGGCAGTTGAACAACTATGGAATTTAATTCTGATAATTCCACTAGCATGGGCAGTTGAACAATTATGGAATTTAATTCGTTTGTAGTGTTACCGGGCCTTCAACCAACCATAACCTTCCAATAAATAAAGGTATCATGATAAATGAGATATCAAACAATACATTACAAATGCACATTCTCGCAGATTTAATGACTCCATATGAACACCAGATCTAAATGTTATTACTTACAAGTCTTATTTTCATAGCCACCTGGTGTAAATTCCATATAATATTAGTTCACATAAAATATTTTTTAGTTCAACTATTGAACTATCAATCGTTGAGAATATGTCTTTAAGAACTTTTCATGTTAAATTTAGTCCAGTTTATCAGTCCAACTTTACCTACATCACACACCCACCCCCGAAAACAAATCTCTCCCTCTGTATTTCTTCAAAACTCACATTATTTTTTTATGTTATTTAAATGTTAAAAAACTAAATTATTTTTAACAAATTAATTGAGTTGGCTTCTATTCTGTTCTATTCTCCCAACTTTAAAAAAGATACCTTTACGAGAAGACCCCGTGGCGACTTCACAGGGCGTGGAGCGTTCATACTTAAGCATACATGTAATCTCCAAACACATCCCACGAATGTAAAAATCCTTGTTAGTTACTCTAATGTTGTACATTATAATGACAGAAAGCACAAATAAAGAACTTAGCCTTAATAGAGAAAAGACAAAAGTTATGGTAACAAGGTTTCCGGTGTCATGGCGGCTTCATGTAGTAGCCAACCTTCGTTGCGGAGACGACACTCGATGATGATGATGGTAACAACAACAGAAAAGACATTTCCGCAATGCTCAATAAAGACAAGTGGAACAATATTAAAACAGGTAAATAAATTTCAATATCTGGGAACTGGTTAACCTGAAATGGAACAGATGTGAGAAGCAGACTGTTTCAGACAAAAGCAACTTTCCAAAAAATGAGGAAGATTCTATGCAATCCACTTTTTCCAATAGAAACAAGAAAAATAGTTCTTAAATGTTATGTAGAACCAGTCTTATCATACGGACGTGAATCATAGACAATAGGACAGCAGACAAGAAAATCACGGGAAGCTGTAGAAATGTGGTTTTACCGAAGAATGTTGAGAGTACATCGACAGCTATAAAGTAATGAAAACGTTCTGAAAAAAGACAAAGCAAAAAGAGAGCTAATTTCCAATATTTGAAAGAAAGAATCAGAATGTTTTGGCCATGTAATGAGAAGGGAACAGCTGGAATATATTGTGACAACCTGAAAAATCGAGGGACAAAGAGATAGAGGGAAGCAAAGAGAAAAGATACCAGACAGCTTAAGATCTTAAGATGGCTTCCCAGAAGATCAACAAGTGAAATGATAAACAACTGTCGAGATGAATGTTGTGTAGAGACATGATCACCTAGGCCAGCAGGCACGGTACTTGATATTATTTAAACTAAAGTTTCATATGTCCAAGGTCTGCACTAGTCCTGTCAGCTTCTATGTCATATGTCCAAGGTCTTCACTAGTCCTGTCAGCTTCTATGTCATATGTTGCGCCATCTGCTCGGAGACTTCACTTATATGAAGGAAATAAGAATATATTCTCTCAATTTTATTCTTCTCTGACATCAGTTTTCGAAGGCATTTATCAATTTAGCAGATCTGTCTGCTGTCCACTTTTCCCAACCATACTCTGCTATGGAAAAACACAGACGTTCACATATTTCATTATATTAGATACCTTGTCTTATCAAATTTGTTTAAATACTTGTAATACTAGCTTCAGTTTTATTTTCTCCTTCTTCTTCTGTGATCATGACTCATTCAGACTAGGATTCCGGACTTTCTCCTGAAGCCAACTGTTTGTTTAAGTGATTCGGCTGCCCCGTATAGTTTCTCTTCCAGGGAGGTGGGGGTGGACCATATTGTACTTCTCAGGTCTGTGTACTGGGGGCAGGTTTTATTTTGATTGCTGTTTTATTCCCGTTTCTCCCAATGAACCATTCTAACATCGGTTACTCTTGTCTAGCTTTGTTCAATTAACATATATATATCAGTATTTACATGTCCTATTTGTTGTAAAGTTAATTATTAACATTGCATTGAAATACTTGTATTTTTTTAAACTGTTGTTTTTAGCGGACATTATCAATTGTTCACTGATGCTTGGCAGTGTAGATACAAATGACAAAATCATGAGTATATTGTATTTCCGGTAATGCCTGACCTTCAATAATTAGAGAGCTACATTGTTCCTGTTTGTTAGCTTTTATGTTGTTTCCCTCAACTTTTGCTTTCATATCATCATCATCATCATCATAAAGTACCGGGCCTACTGGCGTAGGTGATCATGTCTCTCCACAACTTTCGATCTCGGCAGCTGTTTATCATTTCTGTTGTTGACCTTCTGCCAAGCTATTCTCTTAAGCTGTCTGTTATTTTTTCTCTTTGCTTCCCTCTATCTCTTCGTCCCTCAATTCTTCCAGTTGTTAAAATATATTCCAGTTGTTCTCTTCTCATTTCATGGCCAAAAAATGATGATTGTTTCTTCCTAATATTGGAAGTTAGCTCTCTTTTTGTTTTGACCTCTCTCAGAACATCTTCATTGCTCTTCTTAACTGTCCATGGTATTCTCAATATTCTTCTGTAAAACCACATTTCTACAGACTCCAGTGATTTTCTTGTCTGTTGTCCTATTGTCCATGATTCGCATCCATATGTTAAGACTGGCTTTACGTAACATTTAAGAACTCTTTTTCTTGTTTCTATTGTCATAGATGGTGAATGCTTTCCAGAATGGCCGCTCGAACAGGGGACTCTGATAGTGTCGTAGACTTGACACCGGTGACTTCCAGCTTCGCACCGGTTTGCATGTGGAGTGTACTGGGATTCCACGGAAGTGATCACTATCTATGTGTCCTCCTACTTGATAAAGGCAGAAATAGAAGCCAGAAAAGCAAGCTTCACACATTCCACTATGAGAACACAGACCAGGACGTCATTATCAAAATCAGACATAGGAAACACGAAGCCCCTCGTAGGAGGCAGGAGAAATGGACGCAACCGCCCTGGTGGAACGCAGAAGTCGAGGAAGCTTGGCGGAGCAAGAGACAGACGACCAAGACATGGCAGAAAGCCAGAAAGAATGGAAGAACACAATCTGAGCTCTTGAAGCGCCTGAAAGAAGAGGTCGACCAACAAATGATGCACTTTAAACTATGTGCTAAGAATGCCAAGTGGGATAATTTGTGTAAAAAAAAAAAAAGAGTGCTCAGAAAAATCGCTAGCCACATTCTGGTGCCTTCTTTAGAGTATGAATGGAACAACACGACACAGAGGCGTCCAGACTTCTACAGCACAGATCAGATATGGCAAAAATCGGATGTGAGCAAAGGGAAGGCCCTGCTTGCCCGCTACATTTAGCAGACTTACCAAAGAAATGATACTGTAAGAATGAGGATACGGGGTCCCTTTCAGAATTGTGTGAGGATGTAGGGCTGTAAGAAGCCTCACAATCACAGCCGATACCATTCGCACAACACTTAAAAGGTCACACAACACTGCTCCTGGTCCACATTTCCTAATTATTAAAAGCAGTTTAGCAAAAACTAAACACACTCACTTACTTGTTTAACGTCAAAGAAGCAAAGCAATCCATTAAAAAAAATGCGAAGCTGCAGTAAAGCTAATTGTAAGAAGGAATGAAAAAGAAAAAAATACGGAAAAAAATATTTAAAAAAACAGTTTCATTAAAGCTTAAAGTTATAAATAGACGACACAAATTAGAATACCGTTTCAGCTCAATTCACTTACTTGTCTAACCGCATCTGATATCTGTGGTATAAGACGTGATATTTTGTTTATAAGTCTTAAAACAGTGTTTCTAATTCTTCTAGTCACTAATATTTTCTCCAAGGTTTTCCCAACTTGTAGTGAACATTATTCCCCTGGACTAGTCCTCTTATTTTCAACGTATTTCTTGTTTGTCAAAGGTTTAATATAGTTTTTTTTTTTTTTACAACTAAAATGCTTGAGAGCATAATGTGTAGTTTCTCTACTAAAACATGAAACAGGTTATTTATATATATAATCTGTACAATTAGTTTATTTTTTCTTGTGTGTTTCATGTAGTTGCCACTTTTCGATGTAATCTATTGAAAGGACGTTGAGTTTGAGTAATTTCGTTGTGCTTTACAGGTGTGGTTTACAGCAAGCTACGTGAAATGTTCCTAACACACGAAACATCAGGGTACAGAATGTCGTTTAGACAAAAGTTGGAGCTTTTCTCTTTCATCCCAGTTTATTTGGCCAGTTGGATACCACGGCAACCATGGGAAGGTGTTAAGCATTGTTGGAGACCATTGTAACCACGGGAAGGCGTTAAGCATGGTTGATGACCACTGCAACTACGGAAAGGTGTTAAGCATGGTTGGAGACCATTGTAACCACGGGAAGGCGTTAAGCATGGTTGGATACCACTGCAACCACGGGAAGGTGTTAAGCATTGTTGGAGACCATTGTAACCACGGGAAGGCGTTAAGCATGGTTGATGACCACTGCAACTACGGAAAGGTGTTAAGCATGGTTGGAGACCATTGTAACCACGGGAAGGCGTTAAGCATGGTTGGTGACCACTGCAACTACGGGAAGGTGTTAAGCATGGTTGGAGACCACTGCAACTACGGGAAGGTGTTAAGCATGGTTGGAGACCATTGTAACCACGGGAAGGCGTTAAGCATGGTTGGAAACCACTGCAACTACGGGAAGGTGTTAAGCATGGTTGGAGACCACTGCAACTACGGGAAGGTGTTAAGCATGGTTGGAGACCATTGTGACCACGGGAAGGCGTTAAGCATGGTTGGAAGCCACTGCAACTACGGGAAGGTGTTAAGCATGGTTGGAGACCACTGCAACTACGGGAAGGTGTTAAGCATGGTTTGAGACCATTGTAACCACCGGAAGGCGTTAAGCATGGTTGGAAACCACTGCAACTACGGGAAAGTGTTAAGCATGGTTAGAGACCATTGCAACCAAGCGAAGGTGTTAAGCATGGTTGGAAACCACTGCAACTAAGGGAAGGTGTTAAGCATGGTTGGTGACCACTGCAAAGACGGGAAGGTGTTAAGCATGGTTGGAGACCACTGCAACCACGGGAAGGTGTTAAGCATTGTTGGAGACCACTGCAACCACGCGAAGGTGTTAAGCATGGTTGGTGACCACTGCAACTACGGGAAGGTGTTAAGCATGGTTGGAGACCACTGCAACTTCGGGAAGGTGTTAAACATGGTTGGAGACCACTGCAACTACGCGAAGATGTTAAGCATGGTTGGTGACCACTGCAACCACGCGAAGGTGTTAAGCATGGTTGGTGACCACTGCACTTAAGGGAAGGTGTTAAGCATGGTTGGAGACCACTGCAACCACGGGAAGGTGTTAAGCATGGTTGGAGACCACTGCAACCACGCGAAGGTGTTAAGCATGGTTGGTGACCACTGCAACTACGGGAAGGTGTTAAGCATGGTTGGAGACCACTGCAACCACGGGAATGTGTTAAGCATGATAGGTGACCACTGCAACCACGAAAAATTGTTTGGCCAGGATGGTTATATTTAGACCACGGGAAGGTGTTTTGGCCAGGATGGTTATATTTAGAAGAGGGGAAGGTGTTTGGCCAGGATGGTTATATTTAGACCACGGGAAGGTGTTTTGTCCAGGATGGTTATATGTAGACGAGGGGAAGGTATTTGGTCAGGATGGTTATATTTAGACAAGGGGAAGTTGTTTTGATAGGATGGTTATATTTAGACGAGGGGAAGGTGTTTGGCCAGGATGGTTATATTTAGACCACGGGAAGGTTTTTGGCCAGGCTGGTTATATTTAGACGAGGGGAAGGTGTTTGGCCAGAATCGTTATATTTAGACGAGGGGAAGGTGTTTGGCCGGAATGGTTATATTTATACGAGTGGAAGGTGTTTGGCTAGGATGGTTATATTTAGACGAGGGGAAGGTGTTTGGAAAGGATGGTTATATTTAGACCAAGGGAAGGTGTTTGTCCAGGATGGTTATATTTAGATGAGGGGAAGGTGTTTGGCCAGGATGGTTATATTTAGACGAGGGGAAGCTGTTTGGAAAGGATGGTTATATTTAGACCACGGGAAAATGTTTGGCCAGGATGGTTATATTTAAACCACGGGAAGGTGTTTGGCCAGGATGGTTATATTTAGACGAGAGGAATGTTTTTGGCCAGGGTGGTTATATTTAGACGAGGGGAAGGTGTTTGGCCAGGATGGTTATATTTAGACCCCTGGAAGGTGTTTGGCCATGATGGTTATATTTAGACCACGGGAAGGTGTTTGGCCAGAATGGTTATATTTAGACGAGTGGAACGTGTTTGGCTAGGAAGGTTATATTTAGACGAGGGGAAGGTGTTTGGCTAGGATGGTTATATTTAGACGAGGGGAAGGTGTTTGGAAAGGATGGTTATATTTAGACCACGGGAAGGTGTTTGGCTAGGATGGTTATATTTAGATGAGGGGAAGGTGTTTGGCCATGATGGTTATATTTAGATGAGGGGAAGGTGTTTGGCCAGGATGGTTATATTTAGACGAGGGGAAGGTGTTTGGCTAGGATGGTTATATTTAGACCACGGGAAGGTGTTTGGCCAGGATGGTTATATTTAGACCACGGGAAGGTGTTTGGCCAGGATGGTTATATTTAAACCACAGGAAGGTGTTTGGCCAGAATGATTATATTTAGACGAGTGGAAGGTGTTTGGCTAGGATGGTTATATTTAGACGAGGGGAAGGTGCTTGGAAAGGATGGTTATATTTAGACCACGGGAAGGTGTTTGGCCAGAATGTTTATATTTAGACGAGTGTAAGGTGTTTGGCCAGGATTTTTATATTTAGACGAGGGGAAGGTGTTTGGCTGGGATGGTTATATTTAGACCACGGGAAGGTGTTTGGCCATGATGGTTATATTTAGACGAGGGGAAGGTGTTTGGCCAGGATGATTATATTTAGATGAGGGAAGGTGTTTGGCCAGGATGGTTATTTTTAGATGAGGGGAAGGTGTTTGTCCAGGATGGTTATATTTAGATGAGGGGAAGGTGTTTGGCCAGGATGGTTATATTTAGGCGAGGGGAAGGTGTTTGGCCAGGATGGTTATTTTTAGATGAGGGGAAGGTGTTTGTCCAGGATGGTTATATTTAGATGAGGGGAAGGTGTTTGGCCAGGATGGTTATATTTAGTCGAGGGGAAGGTATTTGGCCAGCTCAGTTATCCTTCCACCACGTGAAGGTGTTTGGCCAGGTCGTTTATCCTCCAACTATAAAAAAGGAGAGTAATCACATGACCAGTTTTAATTCCCTATCGCTGACGATGAGATTATCATTTAGCCGATGATTACTTCCAACCCACATCCTGCACGACGTCTTGGTCCCACATCAGTTTGACAGACTCGTAATACATAGTTAACGTAATGGTTACAATGTTCGTAATACATAGTTCACGTAATGGTTACAATATTCGTAATACATTGTTAACGTAATGGTTACAATACTCGTAATACATAGTTAACGTAATGATTTCATACTCGTAATATATTGTTAATGTAATAATTACAATACTCGTAATACATTGTTAACGTAATGGTTACAATACTCGTAATTCATTGTTAATGTAATGGTTTCATATTCGTAATAAATAGTTAACGAAATGGTTTCAGGCTTGTTTCCTGGCTCAGAGATCGAGAATTTCGTTACGTCATAAACTCTCAACTGTTAAAATAACAATGAGACTGAGAGAATCATTTTAATTCTAATTTTCACGTCACTTCCTTCCCCGTTTTCTTTTTCCCAATCACCTTCTCAATCGTCGGCAAAGATGTTAGTGCGTTCACCTCATCATTAGAATGGACATTGTTCAGTTCCCACAAGTGACTGACTTTTTGTGTGACCGCACAAGATACCAATGTTCACCCAGACTCTAAAATGGGTACCGTTAATTTTTGTTTCTAGGAAAAAAAGGGTAGCCTGGCGTGATAGAGACCACATCATCATCATCATCATCAAGTGCCATGCCTGCTGGCGTAGGTGATGATGTCTCTCCACAAATTTCGATCTCGACAGTTATTTATCATTTCTGTTGTTGACTTTCTGCCAAGCTATTCTTTAAAGCTGTCTGGTATCTTTTCTCCTTGTTTCCCTCTATCTCTTCGTCCCTCAATTTTCCTGGTTGTTACAATATATTCTAGATGTTCTCTTATATGGTGAAAAAATGATGATATTTTCTTCCTAATATTGGAAATTAGCTCTCATTTTACTTTGGCCTCTTTCATAACGTTTTCATTACTCTTCTTAGCTGTCCATGGTATTCTCAACATTCTTCTGTAAAACCACATTTCTACAGACTCCAGTGATTTTCTTGTCTGTTGTCCTATTGTCCATGATTCACATCCATATGTTAAGACTGGCTCTACATAACATTTAAGAACTCTTTTTCTTGTTTCTATTCTCAAAAATTGATTGCATAGTATCTTCCTCTTTTTGGAAAGCTGTTTTTTGCCTGAGCCATTCCTCATCTCACCTCTGTTGTACATCTACCATCTCACCTCTGTTGTACATCTACCATCTCACCTCTGTTGTACATCTACCATCTCACCTCTGTTGTACATCTACCATCTCACCTCTGTTGTACATCTACCATCTCACCTCTGTTGTACATCTACCATCTCACCTCTGTTGTACATCTACCATCTCACCTCTGTTGTACATCTACCATCTCACCTCTGTTGTACATCTTCCGTCTGAGGTTAACACAGTTCCCAAACATTTACATTCTTTTACCTGTTTTAATATTGTTCCACTTGTTTTTAGACCACATAGTTAAATAAAGAGAGTGAGAGAGAGACCACATAGTTAAATAAAGAGAGTGAGAGAGAGACCACATAGTTAAATAAAGAGAGTGAGAGAGAGACCACATAATTAAATAAAGAGAGTGAGAAAGACCACATAGTTAAATAAAAAGAGAGAGACCACATAGTTAAATAAAAAGAGAAAGAGAGATCACACAGTTAAGTAAAGAGAGAGAGAGAGAGACCACATAGTTAAATTAAAAAGAGAGAGAGAGACAACATAGTTAAATAAAGAGAAAGAGAGAGAGACCACATAGTTAAATAAAAAGAAAGAGAGACCACATAGTTAAATAAAGAGAGAGAGAGAGAGAGAGACCACATAGTTAAATAAAAAGAGAGAGAGACAACATAGTTAAATAAAGAGAGAGAGAGAGAGAGAGACAACATAGTTAAATAAAGAGAGAGAGAGAGAGAGAGAGAGAGAGACAACATAGTTAAATAAGAGAGAGAGAGAGAGAGAGAGAGAGAGAGAGAGACTACATAGTTAAAATAAAAAGAGAGAGAAACCACATAGTTAAATAAAACATTGATGGTCGCTAACTAGCTGCATATTTCCGATATGCCTAGCAAGACGTGGAAGGAATCTTTACTACAGGGAACAGGCAAATAATTGCATTGCTGCGGTAAAGCTGGTAGCAAGAAGCCAGTAGTGGGGTGTGATAAACACTCCAAGGTATCACATCCTACCTCCCCTCATGTAGCACATATCTCTCTCTCTCTTTTCTTATCTTACCATCTGACTTCTCCTCTCTCTGTCCAACTCTCCCCATACTTGATCATCCGACATGTAGTTATAGATAATTGTTCTTCACCGTTTGTTGTCGTTGTCTCTGATTTCTGAAGAAGGCCACAGGCCGAAACGTCAGTATCGTGTTGTGTACCTTCCTTGTAAAGCTGTCACCTTACCTTGGAGTGTTTACTACACCCCACTACTGGAACCTTCACTACAGTCTTGCTTTACGCCGTGGTTGATGTCGGAAGACATGTGACCATAGAAGCTCTCATGAAAAGACTGAACCACATTCAATAGTTTGGGAACTACAACCAGCCTATGCCACTGTACACTGGACAATATGACTACAAAACATGTTCTACAGGATTGCCCCCAGTACACAGACCTGAGAAGAGCAATGTGGTCCACGCCACCTCCCTGGAAGAAAAACTATATGGGACAATCGAATCACTTAATCAGACAGCTGACTTCATGAGAGAGTCTGGAATCCTACTCTGATTGAGTCTTGATCGTAGAGAGAGAGAGAGAGAGAGAGAGAAGGAGAGAGAGAGAGAGCGTTTGGGAACTGTGGTGGTCAAGAGGCAAGACGTTGGACACTGGACAAGAAGGTCACGGGTTTAATCCCAATAACAAGCGATGGGAATATTTCAAAAGTTGAATCCGTATTTTTTTTTCTTGGCATTGCTCTGCCCTGGTTTCCGGGTAGTGAGATCCGATGTTTAGCCCTATCGGGAAAACATGAGGCCCCCGTGGGCACGCGCGCACGTTAGGAACTCTCTGACGTTAAAAGTAAATAAGAGTAGATCAGAACTGGCGGCTGTCCGGACCAATAATTGTTAAGATAATCTACTCATCCATGCTGTCGGCGGATGTGTCGGGCCGAAAGATATTGCTGCTTTGACGCAAACTAGCGACACAACGCAACCACGCCCATTTAACGGGTGAACGTAAAAAAGAAGATTCAACAGCGTGTGTTGAAGCAAATGTTTGAAGTATTTTATAAAGAACGTTTCTTCTGATGAAATCAAAGACATTGTGCTATCGATGACAGAAACGGATATTGATTTCTTGTGTTCAGATCACACGACAACCGTCAGATGACAAAATCTTCTTCTACTTCTTCTTCTACCTTTTTAGCTCCCTGTGGAGCGAAGGTCTTCAACAAACACTTTCCAAGTCGTTCTGTTTTTTGCCATTCGTTTAAGATCATGTCTTCCCCATCATCTTCATCTCTGCTTCTGTCTGTCTTCTCCAAGAATTCCTTGGTCTTCCTCTTTGTCTTTTCCCCTGGGGATTCCAAAAAAGGGCCTGTTGTGTAATACTCTCAGTTGGCTTCCGTAGTGTGTGTCCTATCCAGCGCCATCGTCTTCGCTGTATCTCTTTATCCACTGGTGTTTGACTGGTACATTTCCATAATTCTATGTTAGTGATTTTGTCCTGCCATTTCCATCCTTTTATCCTGCGTAAACATCCATTAATGAAAGTCTGTATCTTCGTGATTGTCAATTTTGTTGTTCTCCATGTTTCACAGCCATATAATAGGACCGCCTTAAAATTTGAGTTGAAAATATTTATTTTTGTATTGGCAGTATTGGTATTTAAGTCTTCTTCTTCTACCTTTTAGCTCCCAGTGGAGCATAGGTCTTCAACAAACACTTTCCAAGTCGTTCTGTTTTTTGCAATTCTTTTAAGATCATTCCATGTCTTCCCCATCATCTTCATCTCTGCTTCAATCTGTCTTCTCCAAGAATTCCTTGGTCTTCCTCTTTGTCTTTTCCCCTGGGGATTCCAAAAAAGGGCCTGTTGTGTAATACTCTCAGTTGGTTTCCGTAGTGTGTGTCCTATCCATCGCCATCGTCTTCGCTGTATTTCTTTATCCACTGGTATTTGACCGGTACATTTCCATAATTCCACGTTTGTGACTTTGTCCTGCCATTTCCATCCCTTTATTCTGCGCAAGCATCCATTAATGAAAGTCTGTACCTTCGTGATTGTCAATTTTGTTATTCTCCATGTTTCACAGCCATATAATAGAACCGACTTAACATTGGAGTTGAAAATTTGTATTTTTGTATTTAGCCTAATTTCTTTGGATTTCCATATGTTTCCCAGTGCAATGAAAGCTCCTCTTGCTTTTGATATCCTTATTTTGGTATCGTTTTCTGTTCCTCCCTCTTTATCTATATTACTGCCCAGATATATATAAGATTGTACGTCTAGTAGAGGTATTTCTCCTAGTTTTATTTGGTTATTGCCAACTGCATTAATTCTCATAATGTTGGTCTTATCTCTATTAATCTTTAGTCCTAGCTGTTGTGATCTCTCATCTAATATACTCATTTTATCTTGCATCTGTTGGTGGCTGTGTGATAGGAGAGCTATGTCATCAGCAAAGTCTAAATCATCAAGTTGTTTGGTCAGTGACCACTGGATCCCATTTCTGTTGTTTTGAGTTATTTTCATAATCCAATCTATGGCCAGTAGAAAGAGAAATGGAGACAGAAGGCATCCTTGCCTTACTCCTGTTCTTATTTCAAATGCTTCTGTAAGCTGTCCTTCATGCACCACACTACATTTTGTTCCTTCATACATTGTTTTTATCAGGTTAATAAACTTTATGGGGATTCCATAATGACTCAGCAACTTCCAAAGCATTCTTCTGTCTAAACTATCAAATGCCTTTTCGTAATCTATGAATCCAATATAAAGTGGGGATTTTAGTTCTAAACTTTGTTCAACTATTATACGTAGAGTAGTTATTTGATCAGCACATGATCTGTTCTTCCTAAAACCTGCTTGTTCATCTCTCAAGTGTTTCTCTATAGCCTCTTTTAGTCTCTCCAGAATGATTCTGCCTAATATTTTTCCTGGCACTGATAGTAGCATAATTCCCCTATAATTTGTGCACTCCTGTAAACTTCCTTTCTTTGGTAGTTTGATCATATAACCTTCTCTCCAGTCTTTAGGTATTTCTTCCCTCTCCCAAATTTTATCCAATAGATTATGTAACATCTTGGTAGAGGTGATAATATCTGCTTTGATGGCTTCCGAAGGAATTTCATCTGGTCCTGTGGCTTTACCATCTTTTAACAGTTTGATGGCTTTCATTATTTCTTCTTTGCTTGGTTTTCCGCAGTTAACGTGTAATTCTTCTTCTGCTGGTAGTATATCTGGAGGATTATTTGAGCCAGGTCTGTTCAAAAGTTCTTCAAAGTGCTCCTTCCATCTCTCCATTTGTTCCTTTATATTACTAAGCAGATTTCCTTTCTTATCTTTGATAAAGGCGTTGATCTGTTTGTATTTTCCACCTAATTTCTTTGTGCTGTTGTACAGTTATTTCATATTCCCTTTATTTGCTGCTTCTTCTGCCTCTTTAGCTAATTCATCTATATATTTCCTCTTATCCCTTTTAATGCATCTTCTCACTTCTTTGTTCACCTCTGTGTAAGCTTCCTGTGTCTTGGCTTTATTACTTCTTGTTTTGCTTTTATTTATGTCTGCTTTCTTGTTCTTTCTTTCTTTAATTTTATCCAGGGTCTCTGCTGTCATCCATGCCTTATTCTGGCGTTCTCTTTTCCCCAGTGTTTCTTCGCATGTCTCTTTCCATATATTTTTTACCTGTTTCCAATGATCTTCTATATTTATTGTATTTTCTAGTTGTTGGAGGACTTGGTATTTGTTTGATATTGTGACTGCGAATTTATCTTTAATTCCTTGTTCTTTAAGAAACCCTACATTGAAATACGTTCTGCCCTTATTCGTTGTAGTATACCTTTTTAATTTAATTTTAAGTTTGGCTAACAGCAGATGATG
Source organism: Megaustenia siamemsis (assembly GCA_032433765.1). Classification (NCBI taxonomy): domain Eukaryota; kingdom Metazoa; phylum Mollusca; class Gastropoda; order Stylommatophora; family Ariophantidae; genus Megaustenia; species Megaustenia siamemsis. Next base: position 55,192,997 of record JAVIAB010000101.1, on the reverse strand, counting down.
ATCAGAAGCTATATCTGCCCCTCTATATACTTTTACATCCTGTAAGGATGACTTAAACTTATTATTAATACATATGTGATCAATTTGATTTTCCGTTCTATGATCTGGTGACACCCATGTAGCTTTGTGTATTCTTTTATGTTGGAATATTGTTCCTCCTAGGCTCATTTGATTAAGGGCGCAGAAATTCACAAATATCTCTCCATTCTCGTTTATATCTCCAAGTCCATGTTTTCCCATAATCTCTTCAAAGCCTCTGTTGTCTGATCCTACCTTAGCATTTAGGTCTCCCATCAAGATTATAATATCCTTGGCTCGTCTTGCATCCATCTGGCATTGTAGCTGTTTATAAAAATCATCTTATTTGGTATTTAAGTGGCAGCCATTAATTCCAGAAAATATTGAAGCCATGATCATATGATTAGCCAAGCATTTGCGATGCCCTTGTATTCCATAAATTCCTTATTATCTTATAAGAAATATCCCACAACAGACTACTTACTGTTCTCTTTGTATTTATTGACACGCCACACTAAATCAGAAAGTAACATATTTTTGTTATGAAAACATATCGCTGAAAACATAAATTTATTTCAACAATTGATCATTCAACGTCCAATAGCAATTGCATGTTTCTTTATCTTCATTTGATTGTTTGTCTCGCTTTGCTCTGATTTCGTTTTGTTTATCTGCATCTTCAACATCTTTATCGTCATATTATCGTTTATTTGTACATTTTTGTTTACTTTCCATTTTCTATACCATCTGGCAACGTAGTTACCCCTCGTTTTTCATCTGCTTTCTCCTCTTTTTTCTTTTTTCTGTTAAACTACTTCTGCATCTTATTTTGATCACATATTTTTTTTTTCTTCTGGTTTTTGTTTTCTTCAACTTCGTCATGACTTTCCTTCTCCACGGCTACTTCTATTTCTGCTTGTTCTAATTCCTCTTCTTCATCATTTTCTCTTTGTTATTCTGTTTCTATTTCTCTTCTATTAAGTCAGGTCATGTAATTTGACCTGCTACTGTATGCAGTAGACAATACAACCTACAGCTGCCCTGCCAATGTGCAGGTATGCTCTAGAGCGTAAAATGCTAAGAGAGGGTCATCATCATCGTGTGCCTTCTCCGCAACGAAGGGTGGCTACCATGGATCGCCATTCTACTCTGTTTCTTGCTTTGATGGTGCAGGCTGTCATAGACTGACTTGTCCATCTTTTGATGTTACTCATCCATTGTAATCTTGGTCTGCCTCTGCCTCTTTTACCTTGTATTTTTCCTTCCAATATTACTTTTAGTAGGCTGTTGTGTCTTTTAACATGTCCCAAAAATTTCATTTGTCTTGTCTTAATTGTATTTAGTAGTTCTCTTTTTATTTTCAGTTGTTTTAAAACTTTACCGTTTGTTATCTTTTGTTTCCATCCAATTCTACCTATTCTTCTATGAATCCACATTTCAAAGGCTTCAATTTTCTGTTCTGTTTTCTTGTCTAATGTCCATGTTTCTGCACCATACAGCAATATTGAAAAGCTGTAACATTTTGCCAATCTTAGTTTCAGCCCTGCTGATATTTGTTTTGTTGTTAGTATATTTTCCATGGCATAAAAATTACTTTTTGCTATACCTATTCTTTTGGTTCTCCTGTGTGTTACCGGGGCCTCATTATGAGCGAAGTAAAGAATAGTGACACTGTGACCTTCCAGGCATGTCGTAAGAGGCGACTAAGGAGGTTGATCGATGGCTTGACAAGCTGTCATTGTAAAAAGTACTGTTATGGAAATAGAGCCATAATAAGTGATCTCTGCAATATGTGCCACTTTGGCATGCAAGGTTTCTTTTTTGAGATTGCGGTTCTGCCCTATGTGCCGTCTTCGGCACGAAAGGACAATAAATATTTAGATTCTTTTGTTTATTTCAGTTTTGCATTTTCCATCATTGGTTATAGTATGTCCCAGGTAATGGGATTGTACCCAGAAGTAAAACAACCCCACTACCTTCTGGGTGAGACTTTTTAGCCAAAGGCTAGCGGAGTCAACCGTTAACAAACCGACGGAAGGCAACAGAAAACCACCGTCGCAACTTATTTCTATAATAATGGGTCGCCATAATTAAAAAAAAATATTATCGACAACAACGTTAATGTGGATTCCATTGGAATACCCTTGTACGGTTAGGGAACATCGTGTGCTACAGGTGATACCCGATATGTTAACCCCTGATGGTGGATGAACAACAGAGGTGAGATACAGAATAGTTCAAGCAAAATCAGCTTTCCAAAAAATGAGGAAGATACTGTGAAATCCATTTTTGACAATAGCAACAAGAAAAAAAGTTCTTAAATGGTGAGCCAGTCTTAACATATGGGTGTGAATTATGGACAAAAGACAAGAAAATCACTGGATTCTGTATGAATGTGGTTTTACTGAAGAATGTTGAGAATACCATGGACGACGGCTAAGAAAAGTAATGAAAACATTCTGAAAGAGGCTAAAGCATACAAAGAGTTAATATCCAATATTAGGAAGAAACAATCATCATTTTTTGGCCATGTAATGAGAAGGAACACCTGGAATATATTGTGACAACTGGGAAATTTAAGGGATGAAGAGATAGAGGGAAGCAATGAGAAAAGATACAAGACAGCTTAAGAGAATGGTTTGGCAGAAGGTCATTGACAGAAATAACGATATGAAAAATAACTATCGAGATCGAGAGTTGTGGAGAGACATGATCACCTACGCCAGCAGGCATGGTACTTGATGATGATGATTTTTCTTCTGTCTTCTTATTCGTCTTTTTTTGTGTCCACTTTTTTCCGTGTTCTTCTTCTCCTTCTTAATCTTTTTTATCTTATTCTACCATTACTACTATTATACAACCTTATTAGAAACGTTTTTGTGCTCAACAGAAATAAATGTATTTTATTTTGTTCATAGACACAGTGAGTCATCATTGAATCAAATCATCAGCGAGTAATCAGTGAGCCATCATTGAATCAAATCATCAGCTAGTAATCAGTGAGTCATCACTGAATCAAATCATCAGCGAGTAATCAGTGAGTCATCATTGAATCAAATCATCAGCGAGTAATCAGTGAGTCATCATTGAATCAAATCATCAACCAGTAATCAGTGAGTCATCATTGAATCAAATCATCAGCGAGTAATCAGTGAGTCATCATTGAATCAAATCATCAGCGAGTAATCAGTGAGTCATTGAATCAAATCATCAGCGAGTAATCAGTGAGTCATCATTGAATCAAATCATCAGCGAGTAATCAGTGAGTCATCATTGAATCAAATCATCAGCGAGTAATCAGTGAGTCATCAGTGAACAATGAGTTGCCGTTTGCAAGTAAATAATTCACGTTCCGCGTTGATTTTTTTCGTCTTATATCCCCTCCCGTATGTCTGCATCGATATTGTATTTGTTCATCAATCATACCTACTGTATTGACATTATTTGGAATAATTTCTCTAACCTGTCGTGAGCCAGTTCTGACAGCCTCACCCATGACCTATTGTCTCTGACATCATGCAACATTGTAACCCAATATAAGGTCTACTACAACATTAGGTTTATGCATTTAAACTTTCCCAGTAGTGCATCTGTACAAATATGATCATCTGATGTCTTTTCGCCATAAATCGGTAGATGAGTCTATGTGCCCATATCCTCAAGAGCTGTTCTAGTGTTAGCAATGCTACCAAGGTATTATCTATGTTGGACAGGTCAAATGGCTGAGACCAGGAAAAGCGAAGACAACAACAAGTTGAATTCAGATGCACTGGGCTACCTGCCTAACATAACAGTGCAACGTAACTCTTACAATGACGTCACAATCTAGAAGAAAGCGAAATGGCACGCATCTCGTGGAGTCAGGCCTGACGGCAATAATGCTGCCACGAAAGAGACCAAATATATGAACAGAGAAGGCTCTTGTAGTAACACCGATACCACACCGGGACAATCTGTATGGTGAACAGCTTTGAGCTAACAGGTGCTTTCTTTGACCTCATTGATGTCTGGAGGTGTAGCTAAAGAAGAACTTCGTGTCCGATGACGTGAACTTCCGGTATATGGTGGATAGGCGGCGAGAACAATTGAATCCTATGCATGAAAAGTGTTCCTTGTTGCAGTTTCCTCATATTACAAGTCCGGCTTGTTGCAGGAGCTACTGAGTTAAGTGCTCTGTGCACACCGTGAGCTGTGTGTCTCATCCGTTTTGATCATGTTTCGATATTCCAATTGTTTACGATGAATGTTGATATCGTATGACAGGGAACAGTTGGCTGTGTTCACTTTCTGCGCGGTTTCGCCTTATGTCTTTTGGCGTGTGCTGACTGAGACTGCTACGATGGGGACTACAGTTTGCTTTCTTTGTTTGGGAGAAGAAATATTAATTCGGATGATTACGCTGGCACGGGCGGTTGAGCAATTATGGATTTTGATTCGTTTTCAGTGATACTGGGGCCTTCCATAACCAAACCAAATTAACCAAATGAGAAAACAAAAATAACTCTTCTCTTCTCTGATTCTCGGCACATTAATTTTACCAGCGGTTCGTTCATTGGCTTGCTCTGAAGTCAACTTATCAGATACCCACTGGGCCCTTCACTTTGAGACAGGATCATTTCAACATGCTGCGATCTTACAGTGCAGTCGGTTTGTTTCATAATTATCAAGGAAGACAACCAGACAGGCTATTTAGCTTTGTTCGTTGAAACAGTTCATGGAATGTTGGGTGGGTTATTCTTCACATTCACGCTAACTCCATGTCATGGTTACTTACTCGCAGTAACATTCGTGTATGCTGAAAGACAGAAGATGACATTTGTATTAGCTACATGGAGGTCATAATATAACTAACATCAATGATCATATTGGACTCAAAGTGGAAGCAAAGCTCGAACAGCGATTGGCTTGTTGTCTTCTCAGTTAGAAAACCTGTCACACACAATCTCAAGTTTGGTTCTCTTCATCCAACCTCACAGCGGCCTATCACGATATTGCATATCTGTAATGATTTCTGAATTATGTTCTGTATATTCCGTTTAAAAACTGAAACGATAATACTTACCAAGACCAAATACAGAGTGATGAATTAGCTACCAGTAACACAAACCAATTGTACATCTTATATCAAGGAATAATGTTGTAATTAAAACTATGTTTATGGGGATTCGGTTTTTCTGGTAGCAATTAATGATTATGAAAGATTGGCTGTCGGCAAAAGTATGGATAGATCTTTGGGAATAAAGAAGTTTAATCCAGATTCAGGCACCATGAATACATCTTGTTCATGTTTGGATCGAATCTGATAATCCAATAATGGCAGATTCAGCCCATGAGAGAAGATGTTCAGTAAAACAGCATTCAGCATAAGGCACTAATATTTCACCAAACTACTGACCTATCATGATGACTTGCTACCAACAGCCTTTCATGATGGCAAATACCATCTATTCTGGATATTCACTTACAGATATTATGTGCTACAACCCACCCCCACCATGTGTACATTGGATTATTATCGCCTCCATGATAATGTGTGGTAGCTCAAGTGTCCGCGACCTGCAGTCACAACAACAGCCGATGACGGTTCAATACCTCACCACAACCTAGCAACTGAACCTCGTGGTTAGGTCCAACCTGCAAATCTGCATTAAAACAAGTTAATTAACCGGAACTAGGGTCGCCACGTCCCCTGTAGTGGTTAGTCTTACTGTTAGTTGAACTAGTATTGCATCAAATCAAGTTAATTAACATGAACTAGGATCGCCACGTCCCCTGTAGTGGCTAGTCTTACTGTTAGTTGACCCAGTATTGCATTAAAACAAGTTAGTTAACAGGAACTAGGGTCGCCACGACCCCTGTAGTAGTTAGTTTTACTGTTAGTTGACCCAGTATTGCATTAAAACAAGTTAGTTAACAGGAACTAGGGTCGCCACGACCCCTGTAGTAGTTAGTTTTACTGTTAGTTGACCCAGTATTGCATCAAAACAAGTTAGTTAACAGGAACTAGGGTCGCCACGACCCCTGTAGTGGTTAGTCTTACTGATAGTTGACCCAATATTGCATTAAACAAGTTAATTAACATGAACTAGGGTCGCCACGTCCCCTGTAGTGGTTAGTCTTACTGATAGTTGACCCAGTATTGCATTAAAACAAGTTAATTAACATGAACTGGGATCGCCACGTCCCCTGTAGTGGTTAGTCTTACTGATTGTTGACCCAGTATTGCATTAAACAAGTTAATTAACATGAACTAGGGTCGCCACGTCCCCTGTAGTGGTTAGTCTTACTGATAGTTGACCCAGTATTGCATTAAAACAAGTTAATTAACATGAACTAGGATCGCCACGTCCCCTGTAGTGGTTAGTCTTACTGATTGTTGACCCAGTATTGCATTAAAACAAGTTAATTAACATGAACTAGGATCGCCACGTCCCCTGTAGTGGTTAGTCTTACTGATTGTTGACCCAGTATTGCATCAAAACAAGTTAATTAACATGAACTAGGATCGCCACGTCCCCTGTAGTGGTTAGTCTTACTGATAGTTGCCCCAGTATTGCATGACAACTGCCAAGGACAAGTCACAGTTTTACAGCCATGACATGGAGCTAGACAAACTACAAATTCTCCAGTAAAAGCCGGTAATGTCAAAATAGCCAATACGACCCGTCAGATTTGATAAAACAGTGTCTTTGCATTTAATTAACCCATGGCATTACGTCAACAACAACTTGGTAGTGACTTCATACTGTGTGGTCGTATTTGTTACTTTAGTTGTGTTTTTTTTTAATAATCAGAGTTTAATGATGTCAACAGGTAGGAGAGTATTGGTGTGAATTGTTTCTAAGTTTTGTTTTTTTAATCTGACATTGATGGGTAGTAGCTCGCCGCACGTGGTCTCAGTCACAATCCGCAGTCAGCGGAATCTTTGCCCACTATATCAGACTGACTGCAAACACAACAGTGTCCTCTATTAATCACACTCACTCCAAGCACGTCAAAGTGTCCACTAATAATCAGACTGACCGCAAACAAAACCAAGTGTCCACTATTAATCAGACTGACCGCAAACAAAACCAAGTGTCCACTATTAATCAGACTGACCGCAAACAAAACCAAGTGTCCACTAATAATCAGACTGACCGCAAACAAAACCAAGTGTCCACTATTAATCAGACTGACCGCAAACAAAACCAAGTGTCCACTAATAATCAGACTGACCGCAAACAAAACCAAGTGTCCACTATTAATCAGACTGACCGCAAACAAAACCAAGTGTCCACTATTAATCAGATTGACTGCAAACAAAACCAAGTGTCCACTAATAATCAGACTGACCGCAAACAAAACCAAGTGTCCACTATTAATCAGATTGACTGCAAACACAACAAAGATCTCCATCTGTGCTGTTGTACAGTCATTAGTCAATCTGACTAGCATGTCTATTTTGAAGTTGTTGTCCATGTGTACAATCATTAGTCAATCTAACTAGCATGTCTATTTTGAAGTTGCTGTCCATGTGTACAATCATTAGTCAATCTGACTAGCATGTCTATTTTGAAGTTGTTGTCCATGTGTACAATCATTAGTCAATCTAACTAGCATGTCTATTTTGAAGTTGCTGTCCATGTGTACAATCATTAGTCAATCTAACTAGCATGTCTATTTTGAAGTTGCTGTCCATGTGTACAATCATTAGTCAATCTAACTAGCATGTCTATTTTGAATTTGCTGTCCATGTGTACAATCATTAGTCAATCTAACTAGCATGTCTATTTTGAAGTTGCTGTCCATGTGTACATTTTTCATGCGCGTTGTTTACACATAATGTTGCGGTGGTGAATATTTCCACACAGAGTTAACTTCTCTTTATCCTAACATTTTTTATCGGACATAGATTTATAATTTTTGCTGAAATAATTTTTTTTTTTTTTTTTTGATGGTCCAGTACAACCCATTATAATCCTGATAATTGTTTTGGTCATTTTTACTCCAGTACAACACATTATGATGCTGATTTCTATTTTATTATTGTTGTTACTCCAGTACAAACCATTACGACGTTGATATTTTGTTTGTTTGTTATTGTTCATCATTTTCTTCTACCTTTCAGCTCCCTGTGGAGCATAGGTCTTCAACAAACACTTTCCAAGCCATTCTCTTTCTTGTCAATCTTTTAAATTCATTCCATGTCTTCCCCATCATCTTCATCTCTGCTTCCATTTGTCTTCTCCAATAATATTTTGGTCCTCTTCTTTGTTTTTTCCTTGGGGATTCCTAGAAAGGCCCTGTCGGGTAATACTCTCAGTTGGCTTCCGCAGTGTTATCCTATCCAGCGCCATTGTCTTCGCTGTATCTCTTTATCCACTGGTATTTGACTGATACATTTCCATAATTCTATGTTAGTGATTTTGCCCTACCATTTCCTTCATTTTATTCTGCGTAAACATCCATTATTGAAGGTCTGCATCTTAATGATATTTTTGTAATTGTTGTTCTAGCACAAATCATTCCGATGTTGATCTCTTTTTTGATTAATTTGTCTGATGTCTACCTGACCCTAATAGAATATCTTGATGTCTCCAGTCCCAGATTGGAAAGATCCAACTGTATAATGGTGACTTTGTTCATTTCTCAAGGAATCTGATTATGTTCATGAAACCGGATATAGCCCAGTAACCTAACATCGATAAGTGTGGTTTTCGTGACATTAACAAACTTCACTGTGTGCTCCATTTTCTATACACATATATATCATCTATATATCATCGTCATCATGTGCCATACAAGTTAGCGTAGGTGATCTTGTCCTTCTACAATCTTCTATAAACCGTCTTCTTCTTCTTCTCTTCTTATACCTTTTTAGCTCCCAATAGGTCTTCAACAAACACATTCCAAGTCGTTCTGTTTTTTGCCATTCTTTTAAGATCATTCCATGTCTTCCTCATCATCTTCATCTCTGATTCTATCTGTCTTCTCCAAGAATTCCTTGGTCTTCCTCTTTGTCTTTTCTGCTGGGGATTCCAAAAAAGGGCATGTTGTGTAATACTCTCAGTTGGCTTCCGTAGTGTATGTCCTATCCAGCGCCATCGTCTTCGCTGTATCTCTTTATCCACTGGTGTTAGCCTGGAACATTTCCATAATTCTATGTTAGTGATTTTGTCCTGCTATTTCCATCCTTTTATTCTGCGTTAGCATCCATTAATGAAAGTCTTCTTTGACTTGTCCATGTTTGTGAAGTTTTTTTCGGCTTAATTTTTTAACAGTATGGGATAGCCAGTCCCATGCCCAACCCTCCTTTCTCGTCTCTTACGAACATGCCTGGTAGGGTACAGCGCCGCTATTCTTTACTCCCCTTTCGGGCCCCGACAGCGCACGGGCGTCGAATTAATTCAGACGTTAACTGTTTTCCATGCCATGACAAAAAGCTATCTAATATTTTCTCTCTTTGTCGTCCGAAATCTCTCTTTCCTTATATTGTGCCATTTATCCTAACTTTCCTCTTCTCATATTGTAAAAAACGTAAGTTAAGAGCCCCCGTCACGCCAGGTGGCGTATAAGGAATATGGTGTTAGTGACCCCACATTTTACAGACCTTCGGCACATGATTTGTGGGGTAATGTGGTCGGTATTACGCCCGTACCGCATTACTTACCCAGAAAAAAATCCGGTACTCATTAAAGGCTGAGTGAACCTGGTGGCCGTTGGTTGGGATGGAACACTATCTCTTGTCCTTTGCAGGCCAGTTCACTAACCACTCGCGGCTTCCCTTCTCATAATGTGCCCGAAGAAAAAGTTGATTATTTTTCTCCTGCTTTTCAACAGCTCCTTTTTTTGTGTTGGTCTCTTTGAGAATTTCCTCTCTGGTCTTATTAGCCGTCCAGTGAACTTTCAACATTCTTCTGAGAAATCGCATCTCTATTGCCCCTAAACGTCTTTTCATTTGTTTACTGTCCATGATTCACTTCCATAGGTCAGAATTGACTCTACACAGCATCGATGAACTGTCTCACTTCTATTTACATAATTTTGTTGTATAAAATGTTTTTCCTTTTCTGAAATGCTATTTTAGCCAAAGCTATTCTGCTTTTATATATATATATATATATATATATATATATATATATATATATATATATATATATATATATCTGAGGTGAATCTTCCATCTGATGATATTTATTGTGCCCAAGTATTTGAAACGTTGTACTTGTTTCAGATTTATCCTAGTGATTGCTTCTTTGATGTGACCATTGCTTCTGTTTTCTTACTATTCAGACTTTGACCTTTCTTGTTGCTTTCCTTTCCTATTATGTCAATAATTTCTTGTGTTGTGCATATGTGCTGTGCAATATAGTGTTGAACGTTCAATATAGTGTTGAGCGTTCAATATAGTGTTGAACGTTCAATATAGTGTTGAACGTTCAATATACTGTTGAACGTTTAATGTAGTGTTGAACGTTTAATATAGTGTTGAACGTTTAATATAGTGTTGGACGTTCAATATAGTGTTGAACGTTTAATGTAGTGTTGAACGTTTAATATAGTGTTGAACGTTTAATATAGTGTTGGACGTGCAATATAGTGTTGAACGTTTAATGTAGTGTTGAACGTTTAATATAGTGTTGAACGTTTAATATAGTGTTGAACGTTTAATATAGTGTTGAACGTTTAATGTAGTGTTGAACGTTCAATATAGTGTTGAACGTTTAATATAGTGTTGAACGTTTAATGTAGTGTTGAACGTTCAATATAGTGTTGAACGTTTAATATAGTGTTGATCGTTTAATATAGTGTTGAACGTTTAATATAGTGTTGAACGTTTAATATAGTGTTGAACGTTTAATATAGTGTTGATCGTTTCATCTCTGTTAACAAATGCTTCCTTCTTTCATCATAGACACGATCTACTAGATTATGTTTTTGTTTAAATTAATACCTGTCATAGGGAGCCGCGATACCTCAGTGGTTAGTGAACTGGACTACACAAGACAAGAGGTAGGGTTCGATCCTAACCGACGGCTTCCGGGTTCACCCAGCCTTTAATGGGTACGGGATTTTTTTGGGGTGGGGGGGAGTAAAGCGGCACGGGCGTAATACTGACCACATACCCCCAAAAATCATGTGCCGAAGGTCTGTAAAATATATGGTCACTAACAAAATATTCCCTATTGGCCACTTGGCGTGACTGTTGTACTTTACTTTACTTGTATATAGCCATCCACTTTTGACTGTGGTCTACTTATCATATTAAACATTATTACTTTGTCTTTGTAGGCACGAATTGAATGATCTCGTTCTGCTATATTGACATCAAGTCAAGGTCACGTGTACTTACGTTCGCTGCTGTTAAGTCAAGCTAAAAATAGAAAACAAAAACTTCTGATACAGGAACAACATAAACAAAATAATTATCACTTTGTCTCTTTTTCTTCTTTCATAAGGTATCCAAGTCTTCATTTGCTATATTTAATTTGACCCTGTTTCAACCCATTCATTACAAAGATTCGTCTTTTATCCACTATTGCCCCGCTTGTTTCAAATAACTTAGGACATGTGCATTCGTTAGATTGTATTCTTATCTGATGAACCATTACTGCTTTTTGTTTTATCAACGATTTCATTACCTTTCGTGTGTATGACCAAACCATCATTGTTATTACACACACAATGTCCAATTTTCCTGTACAAACGTTGATGTCCATGCATTTGTCTTTCTTCTTCTTTTCTCTTTTCACTGATACCTAAAAGGTTTCGTGGTTTATATCATTTGTCGTTCTTGAGCTGCTCGAACTGTATGAATTAGTGATTTTCCTTTGTTGTTACACGTCTCTGTCACTGCATCTATCCATCTTCTTCTGGGTCTTCCTCTTGGTCTCTTTTCCATGCATTCTCGAGAAGAACGCCCTTGATGGTGATTGGTGAGGATTCATTCTGACCAGGTGGCCAAACCATTTAAGTTGTTGTTGTTCTATATATTCTTGGCAGGGTATTCATGCATTTATGTTGGTCTGATTATCAGTGTTGATTTTTTCTTGATCATTAATTCAACAAAGTTATCATCATCAATTATATTTCCTGAATGCGTAGATGATCAAGTTTAAGCAAAGTTCATGTTTTAACATTTGCTTCATTATTGCTTTTACTCGCCAGATCATTGACTTAACTTTATTTTCATTCTTTTGAACTTCCGGTTGGTGACTAGTGACATTTTTTGTTGCAATCTGGATCTAAGTGATTCTTTCTTGATTGGATTTTTATTTGTGGTGATAGCAACAGTCTAGTAGCATTCATCTGACAACAGCATCAACGTGGTTTTGGATCCAGCGCGCTGAGATGCACGCGACTGGTCAAGCGGTGTAGTTGAAAGCTATCGGTGTTATAGTATATTATATATTTATTAATGTTATTATTTTGACAACAGCACGGCACATTTATTATTAATAACAATCACGACAGAGTTCTCATGTTTTATATTATCATAATCATTCTTTATTGACTTTTATTCATCTCTTGGCACGTGATTGATCTATAGCGTTGCACTTCTTTTAAAAGTAAGTTTGTTAATTCTGGGACGTCTCCGAGGTAATTGCAGGTGTATATGATCAGTCCACAAGTGCATATCATACATTCAACATTAATCAACCTACTTACGTTCATGAGAGATGTGAAGCACAATTCTTGAAAACTCTCAGACACTTCACAACTAAAGTTCATATGTTCATTGCTATCCTACACTACTCTCTATCAACTTACTTAATAACTTCTCAACTGACTTAAAACTACAACTTGAAGATTATTAACTTCCTAACTAACTGGCTCAACTTTCTAATCTTAACTTATTAGATCTGACTTCTAAACTTCTAGTTATTCCTATTTCTGACTCTGCTCTAAAACTTAACTTAACTTCTTCTTAACTTCACTGTTTAAACATATCTTCACTTAAACCTTTTGTGTCAAAGGTTATATATTCCACCACACTTTTGCGCGTGAAATACCTGTAGCCAATCAAACTGTCGCAAAGTTACAACTTGCAACCTCTCCAATCACTCGTGGATTTATCAACTCTCATCCTTCTGGCCAGAATCTGAAATGTGTCTCAACTGTTCGAGACTTGACAGTAACACTTTGTTTTCGTGACTTCTCTATAACCTCTTTAAATTAATGATTACCTCATGACTTTGACCTGTCCTGGTAGCTGTTTACGGGACAGTAAAGTCATGAGGTCAAATCATGCGCTATTGTCATTTCCCCTACCTGCAGCTGTGAAAATCTGCGTGGAAATTTTCATTTTCTAAACTCATGTCCAGTCCTCATTCTGAACTTTCCTTCCTCCCCACTTGTGTTTGTCCACTACCCACTATAAAATTGTATTCCCTTAACTTGTTATTCTGGCTGGAAATTTCCTAAACTTGTATTCTGTCCTAACACTGATGATCGCCAACAAATGTTACTGATGTAGTCTATTAATAAATGGATACCAGATTAATTTACCTGCCCTATGCCCTCACTAGCTTACTCTATTACATCAGGTTTCGGCTTTTCCCTGGGACTGGCTGTGTGATCTGGGTCCGACTGAAAATTTACTACCAGCTGGACTGCTGTCGTATCGAGTGTTTCGTCGAAGTGGAGTTCTGACTTCATTTGTTGGGACAGTGATGTTTGACTCCCTTATTGATCATGAAGTCTGCACCGGATTTGGCGCGGGCATATTGAGATTATGCTACCCGTGACAGCCATTACGGTGGCCCGGTAGAGTCCATGTTGAGCTGAGCACCATTTATAAAGAACGCAAAACCTTCAATAGAAGTGTATGAACAATCAGGATGAACACTTATTGGATGATGGAACTACGGCTGAACAGATACAGGAATGCCCCGCCTGTAGTGAAGCCATTCCGCTCTACATCTAGAGTCTTTCTTAGAGGCCAGGCATTCAATAGCCACTTTCCCATGACAATAGACATGTCTAGTTCAATTTTTAGAAATATTCTTCAACGTTTTCTGGAACATTTCCATTCCCTTTCTACTTGAAGGATTGTTGGATTGTTAGCCTTCTCTTTCGCTACCTCTTTTGATTCTTAAACGAGCCTGCGCACTCTACAATTTCCTCTACCATTGAGTCTAACATTGAGTCTACCATTGAGTCTACCATTGAGTCTACCATTGAGACTACCATTGAGTCTACCATTGAGACTACCATTGAGTCTACCATTGAGTCTACCATTGAGTCTACCATTGAGACTACCATTGAGTCTACCATTGAGTCTACCATTGAGACTACCATTGAGTCTACCATTGAGTCTACCATTGAGACTACCATTGAGTCTACCATTGAGTCTACCATTGAGACTACCATTGAGACTACCATTGAGTCTACCAATGAGACTACCATTGAGTCTAGCATTGTATCTACCATTGAGTCTGCCATTGAGTTTAACAATGAGTCTAACATTGAGTCTACCATTGAGTCTGCAATTGAGTCTACCGTTGAGTCTAACATTGAGTCTACCATTGAGTCTACCATTGCGTCTATCATTGAGTCTACCATAGAGTATACAATTGTATTTACCATTGAGTCTAACATTGAGTCTACTATTGAGTCTACCATTGAGTCTACCATTGAGTCTCCCATTGAGTCTACCATTGAATTTACCATTGAGTCTACCATTGTATTTACCATTGAGTCTACCATTGTATCTACCATTGAGACTGGCATTGTATCTACCATTGAGACTACCATTGAGTCTACCATTGCGTCTACCATTGAGTCTAACATTGAGTCTACCATTGAGTCTAACATTGAGTCTACCATTGCGTCTACCATTGAGTCTGCCATTGAGTCTAACATTGTATCTACCATTGAGTCTAACATTGAGTCCTCCATTGAGTCTACCACTGAGTCCTTTATTGAGTCTACCATTGAGTCTACCATTGAGTCCTCCATTGAGTCTACCATTGAGTCTATCATTGAGTCTACCATTGAGTCTACCATTGAGTCTACCATTGAGTCCTCCATTGAGTCCTCCATTGAGTCTACCATTGAGTCCTCCATTGAGTCCTCCATTGAGTCTACCATTGAGTCTACCATTGAGTCCTCCATTGAGTCTACCATTGAGTCTACCATTGAGTCTACCATTGAGTCCTCCATTGAGTCCTCCATTGAGTCTACCATTGAGTCCTCCATTGAGTCTACCATTGAGTCTACCATTGAGTCTACAATTGAGTCCTCCATTGAGTGTACCATTGCGTCTACCATTGAGTCTACCATTGCATCTACCATTGCATCTACCATTGCGTCTACCATTGCGCTTGTATCCTGTTCAGCGCTATCATCCTTATCGCCTTCATGTTTTCTCTTTGGTACTTTGTTTTGAAAATGTCCATGTTTTTTTGCTTTTATTTGTTTGTCACACCAGTTCATTTCTTTTAAATCCTGGCTTGTATCCGAAAATAAAAGCATACATTTTCCTCACTGGTGTTTGTTCTTTGCCATATGTTTTGTGCTTGATAATAGGACTGGTTCAACACTGTAAATGGTAAGTTATTTTTGATAATATATGTAATAAGCACAAAATGGTGCTGCTATACCCACGGCCCCGTATGATATTTCCTTTTTTTTTTGTTTCATAACTTTGCTTATCTCCATTCAATGTATTGTATATTTTTTTTATTTGTCCATATCTCTATTATTGTATTCAACTTATTTATTATACTGACTTTTTCTCTTGTGACAATGAGTTACACGAAATGTTAAAGATTTAAGTGAAGGAATGTCTGAAAAACGAACTCAACCTCAATATGGAAGAAAAAAACAGAAGCAATGGTAGCAACAAAGAAACAGACATAAACATAATGTACAATAAAGATAAATGGAACAATATTAAAACAGGTAAATGAATTTAAATAGCTGAAAACAATAATAACCTCAGATGGTAGATGTGCAACAGAGGTGTGTTGCAGAATAAAACAGCTTTGCACAAAATGAGGAATATGCTGTGGAATCAATTTGTTACAATAGAAACATGAATCACGGACAATAGGACAACAAACAATACAATCACTTGAGGTTGTAAAATTGTGGTTTAGCAGCCGAATGTTGAGAATACAATATACAGCTAAGTGGAGTAATGAAAACGTAATGAAAACGTTATGAAAGAGGCTACAGCAAAAAGAAAGCCAATTTCCAATATTAGGAAGAAACAATCATCATTTTTTGACCATGTAATGAGAAGAGAACAGCTGGAATATATAGTGACAACTGGTAAATTTGAGGGACGAAGAGATGAGGAAAGCAAAGAGAAAAGATACCAGACAGCTTCAGAGAATAGATTGGCAGAAGGTCAACACCAGAAATGATAAATAACTGTCGAGATCGAGAGATGTGGAGTGACATGATCACATACGCCAGCAGGCACGGTACTTGATGATGTTATCATAATACTTAAATCACATTTAACTGATTTACTTACTTGCAGAGCATCTTCAACCATCTGTATTCAATACAAAAGAATGAAATATTTACTTGCTGTCTAGCATTTTTTTTGTAAAAATTAAATTTAAAAATCAGTACAGCGTTTTCGTATTATTTGGTGGCCTAGTTGATAACTTGTCGATCTCAAAACCATCAGAACCACGGTTTGAATCGCGGAGACAAATAATAATAAATGAATATTATTATAGAGGGAAATTTCCGAGGCGATAATCAGCGAATCAATTCAGATGAAGAGGTATGTTTACAGCACTCGGAAAAAATGACAAATAATCAACAACAGAAAAAAAACAAAGAACAATATATGGACCGAAGCAGGATCGAACCCGTACTCATTGGCACAGCGCCTCGCCACGAAAAACCAAACGCTAGGAAACAATGCCATTCATCAAACAGTTGGCAGTGTTCCTTAGCGTTTGGCTTCGAAAGTTGTGGAGAGACATGATCACATACGTCAGCAGGCCCGGTACTTGATGATGATAATGACACACTGATGTTGTATTTTTTTATTATATCGAAAATGCATGCAATTTATCCTCTTCTTAACTCTAAATCTTCGTTGTTCCATTGTGTTGTTGTTAACTTGACCCTGTTGTTACAATAGCATGATGAATACGATGTGACGGTTTTCTCCTGGAGTTGAAAGTAAAGTCAATGTGACTGACCGACTGACTGATCGACTGACTGATCAACCGACTGACTGACTGATCGACTGACTGACTGATCGACTGACTGACTGATTGACTGAGTGTATGTATTATATATAAGGGTATTTATTTGGTTTTTACAGAACTTCTTCATTCTTATTCATCTTCGTTTTCTTCTTCTTCATCTACCTTTCAACACCTTGTGGAGCCTAGGTCTTCAACAAACACTTTCAACTCTCTGTAGAGCATAGGTCTTCAACAAACACTTTCAACTCCCTGAGGAGCATAGGTCTTCAACAAACACTTTCAAATCCCTCTGGAGCCTAGGTCTTCAACAAACACTTTCAAATCCCTCTGGAGCCTAGGTCTTCAACAAACATTTTCAAAACCCTGTGTAGCATAGGTCTTAAATAAACACTTTCAAATCCCTCTGGAAACTAGGTCTTCAACAAACACTTTCATCTCCCTCTGGAGCCTATGTCTTCAATAAACACTTTCAAATCCCCCTGGAACCTAGGTCTTCAACAAACACTTTCAACTCCCTCTGGAACCTAGGTCTTCAACAAACACTTTCATCTCCCTCTGGAACCTAGGTCTTCAACAAACACTTTCAAATTTCTCTGGAACCTAGGTCTTCAACAAACACTTTCAAATTTCTCTGGAACCTAGGTCTTCAACAAACACTTTCTCTGGAACCTAGGTCTTCAACAAACACTTTCAACTCCCTCTGGAGCCTAGGTCTTCAACAAACACTTTCAAATTTCTCTGGAACCTAGGTCTTCAATAAACACTTTCAAATCCCTCTGGAACCTAGGTCTTCAACAAACACTTTCAAATTTCTCTGGAACCTAGGTCTTCAACAAACACTTTCAAATTTCTCTGGAACCTAGGTCTTCAACAAACACTTTCAAATCCCTCTGGAACCGAGGTCTTCAACAAACACTTTCAAATTTATCTGGAACCTAGGTCTTCAACAAACACTTTCAAATTTCTCTGGAACCTAGGTCTTCAACAAACACTTTCAAATTTCTCTGGAACCTAGGTCTTCAACAAACACTTTCAAATTTCTCTGGAACCTAGGTCTTCAACAAACACTTTCAAATTTCTCTGGAACCTAGGTCTTCAAAAAACACTTTCAAATCCCTCTGGAACCTAGGTCTTCAACAAACACTTTCAAATTTCTCTGGAACCTAGGTCTTCAACAAACACTTTCAAATTTCTCTGGAACCTAGGTCTTCAACAAACACTTTCAAATCCCTCTGGAACCTAGGTCTTCAACAAACACTTTCAAATTTCTCTGGAACCTAGGTCTTCAACAAACACTTTCAAATTTCTCTGGAACCTAGGTCTTCAACAAACACTTTCAAATTTCTCTGGAACCTAGGTCTTCAACAAACACTTTCAACTCCCTCTGGAGCCTAGGTCTTCAACAAACACTTTCAAATTTCTCTGGAACCTAGGTCTTCAACAAACACTTTCAAATCCCTCTGGAACCTAGGTCTTCAACAAACACTTTCAAATTTCTCTGGAACCTAGGTCTTCAACAAACACTTTCAACTCCCTGTGGTGCATAGGTCTTCAACAAACACTTTCAATTCCATCTGCAGCCTAGGTCTTCAACAAACACTTTCAGCTCCCTCTGGAGCCTAGGTCTTGAACAAACACTTTCAACTCCCTGAGGAGCATAGGTCTTCAACAAACACTTTCAACTCCCTAATGAGCCTAGATCTTCAACAAACACTTTCAACTCCCTAATGAGCCTAGATTTTCAACAAACACTTTCAACTCCCTGAGGAGCATAGGTCTTCAACAAACACTTTCAACTCCCTGAGGAGCATAGGTCTTCAACAAACACTTTCAACTCCCTAATGAGCCTAGATCTTCAACAAACACTTTCAACTCCCTAAGGAGCATAGGTCTTCAACAAACACTTATAAATCATATAAACACTCAGTCAATCAGTCAGTCAGTCAGTCGATCAGTCAGTCGGTCTGTCACATTTAGTCTGCTTATTAATTTCCATGTATTGCTTTTTGCAGCGTCAATCATTGTATTATTTTTCGTGATGTCACACAAACGTTAGTTCTCATTTTAGCAAGCACAATTTTCTTATCTCCAATCCTCTCTATTGATGTTTTTTTTTTTCCATTTGTGTTCACGTGACTATCAATTTTGATTGTTCTGCATCGTCCATTCAAAAATGGTTGCTATAAACAAGTGTTGGGTCACCTGATGTATATCACAGCTGTTTGTTCATGATACTTTAGTAGTGTGGTAAATGTCATTTGTTCAGAAACTAATGAGACTATGAGAATAAGCAAATTAAGACACCCACTAAACATTAAGATCAAAGATAAAGAAATAAAACAAGTAGAGAAATTCACGCGTTTGGGCACAATGTTTACAGAAGATGGAAACATAGACAGAGAAATTGACATAAGAATACAAAAAGCAAATGCTGTCACATACCAGTTTTCAATATTGTTAAGACATCCAAACTATTCTAAATCCTATTTAAGAAAGATCAATACATGTGAGATGCGATGCTTGAGAAAAGTAACAAACAACACAAGAAGAGATAGAATACCAAATGAAACAATAAGAAAAATGGGAGGAACAAAACCCAGCCAAGATTATATAGAACAACAACAATTTAATGGTTTGGCCACCTGGTCAGAAAGAATCCTCACCAATCACCATCAAGGTCGTTCTTCTCGAGAATGTATCGAAAAAGACCAAGAGGAGTACCCATAAGAAGATGAATAGATGCAGTGACATAGACAAAGGAAAATCACTAATTCAGACAGTTGGAGCAGCTCAAGAACGGCAAATGATATAAACAACGACATCTGTTAGGAATCAGTGAGAACGAGAAAAGAAGAAGTCTACATCATATTTACTTACATGATACACATTTCCTGCATACTAAATGAAAAGAAAAAATAACATAAATTATTGATGTAAAGATGCACAATTGAATAATTGTTCTTCTTCTACTTTCCTTCTTAATTAGCCTTTCAGCGTCGAGGGAAGATATAATTTGTGATCTTTTGCTCTTCTGTTCGCCTCTGCTGCTTTTATGTTTCATAGTGCTTCTAATGTTCCATCGATCCATCTTTTTCGTGGTCGACCCTTGGGTCTGGTTTTCTCACAACGTTTGTTGAATGATCGTTGTGTTGAGTTTTGATCTTTCTGCCGTGTCACGTGACCAAACCATTTTATCTGTTGTTTCCTTATATATTCTATGGCGAGGGCTATTCCTAGCTTTTTCCTCAATTCTTCATTTTTGATCTTATCTCTCAGACTGTTTCCTGTCATTCGTCTAACACCATTTCATCTCAGTTGAGGTTATTGTTCTTATTGTTCTTGCATCTAGGGTCCAGGTCTAGCATTGGTAGCACAACGTTGGGATGAAGATTGTATTGTATAGTGCTCGTTTTGCCTCCAGAGTTATTTCCTTGTTGGACAATAGTGGTGATAACTGTCCGATGATTTGACCAGCTTTGTTGCATCTGGACTCTATCTGTGCTGTTTGAGAATTATCGTTTGTCATTAAACTTCCTAGGTATTTGAATAACTCTACTTTTAGTTTTCTGCCTTCTATAATTATGTTGAAGCTCTGTTTATTAATAATTGTTCGAGTTTCTTTATATTCTAAAAGGAAAACGATTTCGTTCCCTTTTGCAGAATTAATCAGTTCACTAAATCCCTTTATTGATCTCTCGTTTTCATAGTTAACACTCATCATCATCATCAGGAACCATGTCTGCTGATGTAGGTGATCATGTCTCTCCACAACGTTCGATCTTGGCAGTTATTTATCATTGCATTTGTTTACCTTCTGCCAAGCCATTCTCTTAACCTCTCTGGTATTTTCTCTCTTTGCTTCCCTCTATCTCTTCGTCCCTCAATTTTCCCCAGTTGTTACAATATATTCCAGCTGTTCCCTCGTCACAACTGGCCAGAAAAATTATGATTGTTTCTTCCTAATATTGGAAATTATTTTTTTTTTTTGGTGTTGGCCTCTTTCTGAACGTTTTCATTACTGTTTTTAGCTGTCCATGGTATTCTCAACATTCTTTTGTAAAACCCCATTTCTACAGCTTCTAGTGATTTTCTTCTCTATTGTCCTATTGCATATGATTCACATCTATATGTTAACACTGGCCCTACATAACATTTAAGAACTCTTATTCTTGTTCCTATCGTCAAAAATGGATTGCACAGTATCTTCCTCATTTTACAGTACACTATTGACACTAGTTACAGTTCTATTTATTCCTATCTTAGAGGGTATCATTGTTGATAGATAATGTAAAAGCACATTTCTTATTTATCTCCTGCTCTTTACTTAACCTGTATTGTTTACAAAGAATATCTCTACAGGCTGGTGTTGCTTTTGAATTTTAGTTTAATTGTTATCAGCTTAAGCTGACAACATATTGTTATATCTCCTTCTATATATTCTGATTACGCCAAATAAAGATAATATGATTATTAGAACATTTGCTAAATCTCCTTCTATATATTCTGATTACACCAAATAAAGATAATATGATTATTAGAACATTTGCTAAATATCCTTCTATATATTCTGATTACACCAAATAAAGATAATATGATTATTAAAACATTTGCTAAATCTCCTTCTATATATTCTGATTTAACCAAATAAAGATAATATGATTATTAGAACATTTGCTAAATCTCCTTCTATATATTCTGATTTAACCAAATAAAGATAATATGATTATTAGAACATTTGCTAAATCTCCTTCTATATATTCTGATTTAACCAAATAAAGATAATATGATTATTAGAACATTTGCTAAATCTCCTTCTATATATTCTGATTACACCAAATAAAGATAATATGATTATTAAAACATTTGCTAAATCTCCTTCTATATATTCTGATTACACCAAATAAAGATAATATGATTATTAAAACATTTGCTAAATCTCCTTCTATATATTCTGATTACACCAAATAAAGATAATATGATTATTAGAACATCAGTGTCATAAGCATGCTGTATGTAAAGTTTGACACTGAGGAATAAACAGTTCCGACTGTACTCTTTCTCTCCTTTATTCATTTCGATTTAGTTCCGGGCTGAAGATAGCACATGTAGTGGACGTTATAGCTCTCTATGACTGACGATCTGCTGCAAGTCCTTCATTGTTTTTTATTCCCACGGTTGAGCCTTTCCTATTAATTGTGCTGCTTAGTAATTCTCTTCAACTGCCTTGTTTTCTTTTACCAGATGGTTTCCACGTGAAAGCCTGACAGGGAAGTCTTTCTTCATTCATTCTCAGCATAAGACCGATGTATTTCCAACGCCTTCTTCTTATAAAGCTCGACAAGTATTCCTGTTTTGATTCATCTCTTATCTGTTCATTTGAACTGTATTCTGTCCAACTGATGTTTGAGATCATATTAAGACATTTGTTCACAAAAACATTTAATTTCCTATCTAAAGTCTTTGTGGATTTCCAACTTGCACATTCATAAGTTCGCACTGGTATCACACAGGAGTTGAACAGTCTAAGTTTTGTTCGTTTATTGAGAACTTTCATTCTCCAGATGGTTGTCAGTTTGTTGAAGACATTTTATGCAAGTGCGATCATCATATATTTCATTATGCGTTAGCATGACAACGGATGTTATGTCTCTCCAACATTATAGGAAACAAAAACGGTTCACGCTGTTTATATTTTTGTTTATTCTCCCTGTCCGTTTCTATTATATTTTCACAGCCGCCTTGAAAATCAGTGTCCGTTACAAATTTTATTTTGGAGTGTGTCTTCACCATGAGTTCTTCTATGTTCAAGCATTGAGATATTGAAGTTACTAGAATGAAGATCATACGTTCAAGCATTGAGATATTGAAGTTACAAGAATGAAGATCATACGATCAAGCATTGAGATATTAAAGTTACTGGAATGAAGATCATACGTTCAAGCATTGAGATATTGAAGTTACTAGAATGAAGATCATACGATCAAGCATTGAGATATTAAAGTTACTAGAATGAAGATCAAACGTTCAAGCATTGAGATATTGAAGTTACTAGAATGTAGATCATACGTTCAAACATTGAGATATTGAGGTTACTAGAATGTAGATCATACGTACAAACATTTAGATATTGAAGTTACTAGAATGAAGCTCATACGTTCAAACATTGACATATTGAAGATACTAGAATGAAGATCATACGTTCAAACATTGAGATATTGAAGTTACTAGAATGAAGATCATACGTTCAAACATTGAGATATTGAAGTTACTAGAATGAAGATCATACGTTCAAACATTGAGATATTGAAGTTACTAGAATGAAGATCATACGTTCAAGCATTGAAATATTGAAGTTACTAGAATGAAAATCAAACGTTCCAAGCAGGTAAAGGGAAGTCTTCAATGAAAGTAAACTTAACATGTTTACAAAAACAAAACATATCAATGAACAATTAATAACCTCGTGTTGGGTGAGCAATGAACATGAAGTAAAATTATGGTAAAATTATGGTGATAAATGTAGACACTGAACGACTTGACTGCGCGTAAATAGGGAAACTAAACGATGTACTGTTCTTGTCTGGGTATTCTGATTGCCAAATCGGCTATCGTTGTGTTTTGGAATTTTTCATAATGGCACACTTATATTTCAATATTTACTTCCCCTGAATAAAATGTGTCCAGTCCTTTACGCATAGACACGAACTAGTTGATCAAGTTTTTAAAATGTGTACCTCACAACTAATTACAGTGGTCAACGAATTAAGCTGAACGTTATTTTGCTGTGGACACAGCCAACTATAGTATTGCTAAGGCTCTGCGGCTGATAGGAAACTCACATATATTATACATTTTCTGCATTGTGAGCATTTGTGGTTATGGGAAAAAACGTCAACAGTCTATAGCTCGCACAGCTGTGGACGTCACAAGCTTTGGGTGGTTTCGGAAAAACCAATTCAGACCGCAGGCTTTAGTAAAATAATAATTGGCTATGAATTCTAAGGTGTATACAAATGTAATTATTTGCTTTTGTTATGTTAGCATCAGGTTTCGTTCCATTTACTTACCTGCCAAGCTACTCTGGCTATCTAAAATAGGAAAATAAAATGTGTTCTTTGTTCAGATAAATCAGAGTGCAATTATCACTCAACGAAAAGTTTCATCATTTCGCATTCTCCCTCTCATGCAGCACAAGTGGTCTTGAATAATCCAATTATGCAATGGATGGAGTCATTGCAGAATAAAAAAATACGAAGGGCCACCTTTGTCTACGTCCCAGGACATGCGGAAGTACAGGGAAATGAAAGAGCTGACAGGTTGGCTAGTTTCGCTATTGTTGAGGACGGTCAACCAATGGATCGGGCGGACATCATCAATGTCCTCCGGGAAGTGGGAAGAACACAGGACTTCAACAACCATGAGTCCACGTCACTCCTTCGGAAGAAAGAGATGGGAGTTAAGATGGGCACAGCAAGAATTGAGAAACTTAGTGGGCGTGTAAGAAGACTATTTAACCAACACCGAACTGGAGTCGTCAGTTGCTGGACACTGCGAGACTTGCTGAGGAGGGGATCTGAGCACCTATGGACATGTTCGAAGTGCAATGATAATGACCCGCTAATAATTCAATAACTCATTTTAATTAATTTATCCATATTCTGATCTAATTTTGTAGAGCTCCTAAATCAGTTTCCTACAATTCTTGTTTCACATTTAATGTTGGTTATTATGTTTTTCCTTGGGAGGCGCGATAGCTCAGTGGTTAGTGAACTGTACTACAAAGGACTAGAGGTAGGGTTCGATCCTGACTGACGGTTTCCGGGTTCACCCAGTTTTTTCAGCTTGAATGAAAACGTAAAAATGGGTACCGGATTTTTTTCTGGGAAAGTAAAGAGGCACAGGCGTAATGACCCCAAATATCATGTGCCGGAAGTCTGTAAAGTGATGGGCACTAACACGCTCTATACGCCACTTGGCGGGACGTGGCTCTTTACTTTTTAATAAATGTTTTTCCTTAATAAATGATGTGTGTTTAATTTTGATAAATGTATTGCCCACAAGTTGTTGTTTTCCTTCTATCACCATTCATATGTTACTTACTTGTTGCTTTGTTCTATATCTTCTACTCCTTCCTCATTTGCCTTTTAGCATTAAGGAAATATATAATTTGCGGTCTTTTGTTCTTCTGTTTGCCTCTGTTACTGTTGTTTCTTATTGTTTCTAATATCCATCAATTCATCTTTTTCATGGTTTGCGCTTGAGTTTGGTGTTCTCGCATGATTTATCGAAGACTCGTTGTGTTGCGTGTTAATCTTTCTGCCTTATCACGTAGCCAAACAAATTTATCTGTTGTTTCTTTATGTATTTTATAGGTGGGTATTATTCCTAGCTTTTTTTGCTCAGTTCTTTATTTTTTATCTCATCTCTAAGGCTCCTGTCATTCGGCTAACACATTTCATCTCAGAAGAGGTTATTTTGCTTATTGTTATTACGTCTATAGTACAAGTTTGGCATTGGTAGCACCATGTTGGGGTGAAGATTGCGTTATAAAGTGCCCGTTTTGCCTGTTGTGGTTTTTCCTGGTTGGACGATAGGTGCGATAGTTGTCTTATGATTTTAAAAGCTTTGTAGCATCTCGTGTCTATTTTTATTGCGTGTGAATTGTGTGCCACTAGACTTCCTAAATATTTACATTCATCCACATCTCTGTGCTATCAGTGCCAGAATTGGACGCTGGACTCTAGAACAATAAGAAAGATAACGACCACCGAAATGAAATGTGTCAGAAGAATGACAGGAAACAGCTTAAGGGACAGAGTAAGAAACACCGACCTGAGGAAGAAACTCGAAATTGAACCAGCCATCGAATACATAAAGAAACAACAGATAAATTGGTTCGGGCACATAACAAGACAAAAAGAACTAACAATGAATCAAAGAGCCATAAACAAACGCTACGAAAACGCCAGATTAAGAAGAAGACAGAGAAAGAGATGGATAAAGGGAATACTAGAGTCACTAGGAGGGATAACACCAGAAGAGGCCAACAGAAGAGCAAAGAATCGCAGATTGTATCTCCCCTCGACGCCAACGGCTGCAGAGGAAGGATAGAAGAAGCAGAAGAAGATCCACATGTTTTATTTGTCTGATGCCTATCGTTATGTGATGTTCTTTTCTCTCTTGTGATATTCATGACTTCTGTTTTGATGATGCTGAATATTGTACAAAGTGATTGTGCTCTTAAACGTGTCGAAGTGTTATGTGTGGTCATCTGTTTGTCCAAGTATTACACTTGCTCTCTAATACCTTTAATATGACGTCCAACGCCTGCTTTCTTCTCTATCATTAACATTTTGCTCAGTTATTTCTTTCTTCTCTCTAATCAACATTTTACTAAATTATTTCTTGGTTCACTATCTTCAAAATTTTGCTCAGTTATTTCTTTCTTCTTTCTAATCAACAAATTACTAAATTATTTCTTTGTTCTCTATCATTAACATTTTGCTCAGTTATTTCTTTCTTCTCTCTAATCAACATTTTACTAAATTATTTCTTGGTTCACTATCTTCAATATTTTGCTCAGTTATTTCTTTCTTCTTTCTAATCAACAAATTACTAAATTATTTCTTTGTTCTCTATCATTAACATTTTGCTCAGTTATTTCTTTCTTCTCTCTAATCAACATTTTACTAAATTATTTCTTGGTTCACTATCTTCAATATTTTGCTCAGTTATTTCTTTCTTCTTTCTAATCAACAAATTACTAAATTATTTCTTTGTTCTCTATCATTAACATTTTGCTCAGTTATTTCTTTCTTCTCTCTAATCAACATTTTACTAAATTATTTCTTTGTTCACTATCTTCAATATTTTGCCCAATTATTTCTTTGTTCTCTATCATCAACATGTTGTCCAATTATTTATTTGTTCTCTTATAA
The DNA here is from genome assembly GCA_032433765.1 of Megaustenia siamemsis. Classification (NCBI taxonomy): domain Eukaryota; kingdom Metazoa; phylum Mollusca; class Gastropoda; order Stylommatophora; family Ariophantidae; genus Megaustenia; species Megaustenia siamemsis. The sequence goes on along the minus strand of JAVIAB010000101.1, from coordinate 55,165,879 downwards.
TCGTCATTTTGCATAATTATGTCTTTGCTATCATGAACATTTTGCTCAATTGTTTCTTTGTTCTCTATTATCAGCATGTTTGCCAAATTATTTTCTTTGTTCTCTATTATTAGAATTTTGACTAAATTATTTTCTTTCTTCCCTATTATCAACATTTTGCCCAAATTATTTATTTGTTCTCCATTACCACTATCATGGTACCATCTTCTCACCCTATTCACCAGTAAATTGTTTGTATACATTCACCATCGGTTCCTTTTTTAAAAATCAATAATATAGTGCCAACTTGTTTCTTTGTTTACTACGGTCATTAATTCATTGCCTACAAGTTATTTTCTTCCTTATCAATCATTTTTTTTTTTTGCTCCCTATCACCGATAACAAATTGCCCACTTTTTTGCTGCGCTTTATCGCCAATAATAAATTGTCCACTTTATTTTCATTTTCTCTACATCGCCAAAAATGAAATGTTCACTTTTTGCTTTGCTCTCCATCGCCAATAATAAATTGCCCACTTTTTGCTTTCCACTCCATCGACAATAATAAATTGCCCCCTTTTTATTTTCAATTCCATCGCCAAAAATAAATTGCCCACTTTTTGCTTTCCACTCCATTGCCAATAATAAATTGCCCACTTTTTGCTTTCTACTCCATCGCCAATAATAAATTTCCCACTTTTTGCTTTCCACTCCATCGTCAATTATAAATTGCCCACTTTTTGCTTTCTACTCCATCGCCAATAATAAATTGCCCACTTTTTGCTTTCTACTCCATCGCCAATAATAAATTGCCCACTTTTTGCTTTCTACTCCATCGCCAATAATAAATTGCCCACTTTTTGCTTTCTACTCCATCGCCAATAGTAAATTGCCCACTTTTTTGCTTTGCTCTCCATCAATGTTGAATGTTGCCTACTTTTGCTCTATAGCCTGTTACTTATTACATTTATTCGAAACTGTGCCTAGACAACTCACGCTGGAATGTAACTTCAATTAAGGAACAATGAATACAACACTGATCTCTTGAAGTGGGCTGCAATTTTTGGGCACATCATGAGAAGAGCTAACTTGGAATACTTGGTTACAATTGGAAAAATACAGGGAAAACGAGATCGCGGGCGACAAAGAGAGAAAATACTAGACAGCTTGATGTCACGGTATGGCAAACAGTCAACAACAGAACTGATACAATGCTCTGTAGATAGAAGATTGTGGAAGGACATGATCGCCTACGCCAACCGGTATGGCACATGATGATGATGTATAGCGTTGTAAAAACTCATGAAGAGCTTGGAATGAGCGTAGACAAATGTATTTATCTCTAGTGACATTCATGTCTGTTCTAGATGGCAATACTTACATCTGCTGGTTTTGTAGTGATATACGCTGCCTAGGAGAGGAAGCAGGGAATGCTAATTTGTAAAGTGCATTGTTGTGAATAAATGAAAACAAATTTGTGTCAAATAGAAGCTGAAAATAACGCTAATAGGAAAAACAACTAAGGCGTTTGTTTTTTTTTTGCAGACAATAACTCAGAAAGAACATTAAAGATATAGGGGGTTGGGGGCGAGAAGGTAAATGATTGCAGTGCTGCGGCAAAGTTGGTAGTAGGAGCAAGTTGTGATGTGTAAATGTACACACATACAAAAAATGGTGACAGCTTTACAAAAAAAATAACAAACATAAAATGTTGACGTTTCGGTCTACTTGCAGCCTTCCTCAGAAAATGACAACAGAACAAACTAACTCCGAAATAAAGTAAACTCTACTACATCTAGGATGAGCGAGACAGGTAAATGAAGGAATAAATGTACATATATCAATGATATATGTTTCAAAGATATAAATGTCATCATGATCATCACCATATTCATCATCAGGTCGTATGTCCTTTGCAGAATGCTGCTTTCAACATAGCCCGACTGACTCTATCACAAGTCAGGTCTCACACCTCTTCTTATGACATGTTCAAGGTCATGATTTCTCGGCTCTCTACAATCAGTAGTTTGCCGCTGCGTTCTGATTGGTTCTGACCCCTAAAGACCATCCTTTCCTTGTGTACCCCGACACCGATACAAGGCAGTTCGAGCTCCTGAATTCGAGACCATTGTAGACTGAGTCAATCCTCTGCTCTGTCTGCCAACACATGTGTGTGCTATTGAAGGGAAACATTCTTTCTGCCAACACATGTGTGTGCTATTGAAGGGAAACATTCTTTCTGCCAATAGATGTGTGTGCTATTGAAGGGAAACATTCTTTCTGCCAATAGATGTGTGTGCTATTGAAGGGAAACATTCTTTCTGCCAATAGATGTGTGTGCTTTAGAAGGGAAACATTCTTTCTGCCATTAGCTGTGTGTGCTATAGAAGGGAAACATTCCTTCTGCCAATAGCTGTATGTGCTATAGAAGGGAAACACTCTTTATGCCAGCAGCTGTGTGTACTATAGTAGGGATACTTCCTTTCCGCCAACAGCTGTGTGTGCTATAGAAGGGAGACTTCATTTCTGCCAACATCTGTGTGTACTATAGAAGGTAGACTTTCTCTCTGCCAACAGCTGTGTGCACTATTGAAGGGAGACTTCCTTTCTGCCAACATTTGTGCGTACTATAGAAGGGAGACTTCCTTTCTGCCAACATCTGTGTGTACTATAGAAGGGAGACTTCCTTTCTGCCAACATCTGTGTGTACTATAGAAGGGAGACTTCCTTTCTGCCAACATCTGTGTATACTATAGAAGGGAGACTTCCTTTCTGCCAACATCTGTGTGTACTATAGAAGGGAGACTTCCTTTCTGCCAACATCTGTGTGTACTATAGAAGGGAGATTTTCCCCTGCCAACATCTGTGTGTACTATTTAAGAGAAACTTCCTTAACTTGTCCTCCTTTGCTTAATCGGTCATCCAAAACTATCATCGAATCTGAATCCCACAATCTGATTGCTTTCTGTTCTATCATCGAACATTCCGTTTATTTTGGTATCCTTTCTAAAGTTACCTGCCCTCATTTATTCATTCTTCAATTCCCGCTACAACTTTAAAGATCTATTCTTGTTATGTTCATTATCACTGTACACCGGGCGAATCCACTTGTTCATGTTTCCCACACGAGAATCTGGAGTAAGTCCGAGGAAAATCCTGACCGCCATGCACGAACTCCATAGCACGGCCTGTAATCACGATGTGTTTATGTTTCTACTGACAATTTCGTAGGGGCAGCGGCGATATTTATGGTTTACTCTTTTCGATTTTAATTGCCGTGGGTTCTTTAACGTGCGCAAGTGCACACGGGACCTCCTGTTTATACCGGTTATCCGAGAGGGCTAAATATCGGATCTCATTGAGCAGTGATTAGATGAGGGTATCATCACGAGGAAACCATGGATTAATTTTTCCGATCTTGACAAATCGCCATCGCGTGCGTGTAGTGAGCTTTGAACCTAGGTCCTCTCTGTCCAGCGCTCGACGCCGTACCTCGAGACTAACCAGTTCCCACTTTGAACAAGGTGTATCTGGCATCAGTAAAAGTGTCACGTGAATGATATACATCTGGATGCATGTGGTTCTGTTTGATCATCAATCGCTTAAGTCCTATAGCGTTTCTTTTGCAAGACGCCGGCCTCGAGACAGAGAGGTTGTGGGTTCAAATACACCGGGTTTTTACTTATGAATTCTCTCTGCGGCAACTACCCCTGGTCTCAGCAGCGAGGCCCGGCTTGAAACGTCAATTACTCATGGAAGGAAAAAATATGAATACCTATGAAGTTGGAGTTATCTGCCTGTGCGGCGAGGGACCCCTGTTCACACGGCTGCCTGGGAAAAATGGATTAACACGCAAAATTCAGTTCCTAGTCTCTAGGGACTTCGTCAGAGGTAAAAGCTGGCGAAAAAAAAATATTTTGAGTGTTAATGGCCTGTTTGGGGATGCTGTCAGATTATAATCGTGTCCAAGACTATCTCTTTCTTTACGTCTTGCCTTTACCAGATGGATAAACAAGGAAAGAATAGACCTCTCCGCCATCCGCCGTTTAAAAAAGATGTTAAGTAGGTTTAGCTGCGTTATGTTGTGGTTTATTTGTTTCTTCGGTCCAACCATGTGACTTTACACGGCTTTGCACCGGGCTCCATTCCCTGTGTGGTCGCAAATCGCTTTGCCAGACTGGATGGTCTATTTCCATTAGTGCAGGAAACAGGCAAATAATTGCAGTGCTGCAGTAAAACATGGGCACAAGTGGTGGGATGTAACATACAGTCTTACAAAGTATGGTAATAAAGAAGTACCACTGGGAGGTGGATAAGGATCTTGATCAGCTCTGAATTTCTCCGACCCTGTCACGTGTTGTGAACTGTCGATCTCTTGGACAGGCCTGTTGGTCCCAATTCAAACAGCTTGAACCGTTGACTCCCATTATGAAGCAGCACGTGTGTTGGCTTAACTCTACTTTTGATAGCGCAGTTCTGTAATGGCTTGTATCGCCTGTAGTCTACTGAGTAAGATAATGGCTTATCACAAAGTGCTGGATAGATAACCGCTAGGCTAAATGTTAATAATTTAACAATAACCTCTTTAGATATTCTGACTGTGGGGGCGATCAACACACTTAACCTGACAGCTGACTTCATGTGAGAGTCTGGAATCCTACTCTGATTGAATTCTGATCGCAGAGAGAGAGAGAGAGAGAGAGAGAGAGAGAGATATTCGAAGATCTCGGTAGCCTAGTGGGAAATACCACCCGACTGGGCTGCTGACGTTCGGACAAATGTGTTCGATTCCTACTGGGAGCAGTGTGAATTGTACTTGTGGTTGGAAAAAAAATACACCCTCGGTCGACCCAGCCGCTCCGGGGTAGTACTCTGGGATGGGAAAGAATGCCGCCTCGCATCGTGAGTTTCGATGGTTGAAACGACACTATCCAGAAGTCTCCGAACACTTCTGGATAGGCGGCCGAGCACATACGGGTGAAAACTCGCGTGTTAAGACGCTGATTCAAGTCTCGTACTTTACCTTGACCTTTCTTTAGCTGTTGTTATAACATCACATATATATAACATTAACACTGATGAAAAGTTTCAATATATTAGCACGGACAGGAAACAGACAGTTTGAGAGATAAGATTAGAGAGGAAGAAACGTTGCAACAAGTCTAGGAATATTTAACATCATATAAAACATTAAGAAATGCTAAATAAAATTGTTTGGCCATGTAATAAGGCAGAAAGATATAAATACAACACAACGAGCCTTTAATAAACGTTGCAAGAACACTATAACTCACAGGCCGACTATGTACAATATATTGATGGAATATTATAAACACCAGAAAACATAATAAAAAACAGGAACCAACAGAAGAGTAAAAGATTAACAATTATATCTCCTCTCGACGCTGAAAGGCACACGAAGAAGAAGGAGAATCAAAAGTGTTATAATCTCATCTGTAATCCTGACATTAGTGGACGTGCCCTCATTCTGGCATGAATCATTTATCACTTGATTGATTGTTTGCTTGCGTTCGCCCGTTGACTAAAGGAATACACCTCTTCATCATCCGCCCTTAAAAGAACGTAAATTGGCCTGTATACGGTGTGTTGTGGTTTGCCGTAGGACTGTCGTATTTGCACATTTCGGCCCAACATATCCGACTTCAACATGCTATTTTTAAGTACCGAGCTGTCTTCCCTCTTCGATCCCTAATCGCTTTACTAGACTATACAGGTTAGTCAGTTTCTGGAGGCACCACGGAGGGTTGGAGCAGGGTCTGGATGGTTCTGGTCCACCGATTCTGGCGTAAGCCATCAGCTGTGGATCGCTGACAACTTCTAACTCTGCTGCTGTCAGGTGTCTTTGCCTCCACTTATCATTTGTTTCCTTCTATTGTCCGTCTTTAGATCGCAGATCCAAATAGCCTGGTGTGTTTTAACCTTTCACACAACTCTCTCACGTTCATCTGATGTACACTCTGACAGATCTTGTACTTTGCGATTTACGTTTTGGTCGTTGGATTGTTCACACTGGAGCGATAGTATCTTTATTTTGTCTTTTCCTTGACAGAACTCGTGGTTTCACACTGGAGCGATAGTATCTTTATTGTGTCTTTTCCTTGGCAGTACTCGTGGTTAAGGTCAGTACTCAATAGATAGTTTTATATTAGGCAACAAAAAAAAAAAGAAGATAATTATGTTGACGTTTATGTCGCGCAATATTTTAATTCTTTTTTCTTCTTCTTCTAATTTCCTTCCTTATTTGCCTTTCAGCATCGAGGGGAGATATAATTTGAGGTATTTTGCTCTTTTGTTCGCCTCTGCTGCTGTTATGTTTCCTAGTGCTTCTAATATTCCATCGACCCATCTTTTCCATGGTCGACTTTTGGGTCTTGTATTCTCACAACGTTTATTGAGGGCTCGTTGTGTTATGTTTGATCACTCTGCATTGTCACTTGGCCAAATCATTTTATCTGTTGTTTCTTTATATATTCTATGGCGGGGACTATTCCTAGCTTTTTCTCAGTTCTTCATTTCTTATTTCTTTAACTATTCGATGATCATAATAAAATGCCATTATATGTGAAATATAAAGATACAGAAAAAAGAGCATGACATATAAAGATACTGAAAATAACACTAAAATGAGAATGAAAGTTTCGAAAAAAGCAGACATCGGCTCATTAGATAAGACCGAACATTCTTGAACAGAGAAAATGACTACGAGCCCAATGCGACGCCTAGTGGCGCTAGAAAGATCATGGTCACGGTCAAGATAATAGTTTCCCCTATAATTCATGAAATTACCTGGCACAGACGTAGCACCATCTGGAGAATAGAAAAGTATATTTTACTGACAGACAACATTGTTCATTACATCTATTTCATTATCGTTATCGATAGCAGAGACAACTTATTTAACAAACATACAAACTATTCTTCCATTTAGATAAAAATGTAAGAATATTTTATTCAATCTGGCCTTTCTTGTTTCTGTTTTCATGCGACCACTGATTACTAAGAAACAAGAATTGACCTTCTGCACTCAACACAGTACATAGGTGTAAAGTTGTTTCCCACATCGACACATAGTATGCATGTTGATAGTTTATGGAGGTTTATATACACTCCTGACCCTTTGTGTTAGTCGCACTATCATACTTTGCTCATTGTGTTAGTCGCACTATCATTCTTTGCTCATTGTTTTAGTCGCACTATCATTTTTTGCTCATTGTGTTAGTCGCACTATCATTCTTTGCTCATTGTTTTAGTCGCACTACCATTCTTTGCTCATTGTGTTAGTCGCACTACCATTCTTTGCTCATTGTGTTAGTCGCACTACCATTCTTTGCTCATTGTGTTAGTCGCACTACCATTCTTTGCTCATTGTGTTAGTCGCACTACCATTCTTTGCTCATTGTGTTAGTCGCACTATCATTCTTTGCTCATTGTGTTAGTCGCACTACACATTCTTTGCTCATTGTGTTAGTCGCACTACCATTCTTTGCTCATTGTGTTAGTCGCACTATCATTCTTTGCTCATTGTGTTAGTCGCACTACCATTCTTTGCTCATTGTGTTAGTCGCACTATCATTCTTTGCTCATTGTGTTAGTCGCACTATCATTTTTTGCTCATTGTTTTAGTCGCACTATCATTTTTGCTCATTGTGTTAGTCGCACTATCATTCTTTGCTCATTGTGTTAGTCGCACTATCATTCTTTACTCATTGTGTTAGTCGCACTATCATTCTTTACTCATTGTGTTAGTCGCACTATCATTCTTTGCTCATTGTGTTAGTCGCACTATCATTCTTTGCTCATTGTGTTAGTCGCACTACCATTCTTTGCTCATTGTGTTAGTCGCACTACCATTCTTTGCTCATTGTGTTAGTCGCACTATCATTCTTTGCTCATTGTGTTAGTCGCACTATCATTCTTTACTCATTGTGTTAGTCGCACTATCATTCTTTACTCATGGTGTTAATCGCACTATCATTCTTTACTCATTGTGTTAGTCGCACTATCATTCTTTACTCATTGTGTTAGTCGCACTATCATTCTTTACTCATTGTGTTAGTCGCACTATCATTCTTTACTCATTGTGTTAGTCGCACTATCATTCTTTGCTCATTGTTTAGTCGCACTATCATTCTTTGCTCATTGTGTTAGTCACACTATCATTCTTTACTCATTGTGTTAGTCGCACTATCATTCTTTACTCATTGTGTTAGTCGCACTATCATTCTTTGCTCATTGTTTTAGTCGCACTATCATTCTTTGCTCATTGTGTTAGTCGCACTATCATTCTTTACTCATTGTGTTAGTCGCACTATCATTGTTTCGTACTCATTGTTTTAGTCGCACTATCATTCTTTGCTCATTGTGTTATTCGCACTATCATTCTTTACTCATTGTATTAGTCGCACTATCATTCTTTACTCATTGTGTTAGTCGCACTATCATTCTTTACTCATTGTGTTAGTCGCACTATCATTCTTTCCTCATTGTGTTAGTCGCACTATCATTCTTTGCTCATTGTGTTAGTCGCACTATCATTCTTTACTCATTGTGTTAGTCGCACTATCATTCTTTACTCATTGTGTTAGTCGCACTATCATTCTTTACTCATTGTGTTAGTCGCACTATCATTCTTTCCTCATTGTGTTAGTCGCACTATCATTCTTTGCTCATTGTGTTAGTCACACTATCATTCTTTACTCATTGTGTTAGTCGCACTATCATTCTTTGCTCATTGTGTTAGTCGCACTATCATTCTTTACTCATTGTGTTAGTCGCACTATCATTCTTTGCTCATTGTGTTAGTCTCACTACCATTCTTTGCTCATTGTGTTAGTCGCACTATCATTCTTTGCTTATTGTTTTAGTCGCACTATCATTCTTTACTCATTGTGTTAGTCGCACTATCATTCTTTACTCATTGTGTTAGTCGCACTATCATTCTTTACTCATTGTGTTAGTCGCACTATCATTCTTTGCTCATTGTGTTAGTCGCACTATCATTCTTTGCTCATTGTGTTAGTCGCACTATCATTCTTTACTCATTGTGTTAGTCGCACTATCATTCTTTGCTCATTGGTGTACCAGTTTTGGTTACATATATGATTACATATCAAGAGAAGGAGAGAGATGGAGAAACACACAAACACACACACACAAACACACACACACACATATATATATATATATATATATATATATATATATATATATATAGAGAGAGAGAGAGAGGGGGATCAGGTGTAGTCCAGACATGAGCCAAGTGTAGTCCAGACAGCGACGTGGTGTAGTCCAGACATGAGCCAAGTGTAGTCCAGACAGAGATCAGGTGTAGTCCAGACATGAGCCAAGTGTAGTCCAGACAGGGACCAAGTGTAGTCCACAGGGACCAGGTGTAGTCCAGACGGGGGCCAGGTGTAGTCCAGATAGAGACCAGGTGTAGTCCAGACAGGGACCAGGTGTAGTCCAGACAGGGGCCAGGTGTAGTCCAGACAGAGACCAGGTGTAGTCCAGATAGGGGCCAGATGTAGTCCAAACAGGGACCAGGTGTAGTCCAGATAGAGACCAGGTGTAGTCCAGACAGGGACCAGGTGTAGTCCAGACAGGGATCATGTGTAGTCCAGACAGGGGCCAGGTGTAGTCCAGAGACCAGGTGTAGTACAAACATGAACAATGTGTATTACAGACTTGGAGCAGGTGTGGTCCAGACAGGGACCAGGTGTAGTCCAGACAGAGACCAGATGTAGTCCAGACAGGGACCAGGTATAATCCAGACATGGACCAGGCGTAGTCCAGACTGGGGCCAAGTGTAGTTCAGACAGGGACAGGTGTAGTCCAGACTGGGACCAGATGTAGTCCAGACAGGGACTAGGTGTAGTCCAGACAGGGACAGGTGTAGTCCAGACAGAGACCAGGTGTAGTCCAGACAGGGACTAGGTGTAGACCAGACAGGGGCCAGGTGTAGTCCAGACAGGGACAGGTGTAGTCCAGACTGGGGCCAGGCGTAGTCCAGACAGGGACTAGGTGTAGTCCAGACTGGGGCCAGGTGTAGTCCAGACAGGGACAGGTGTAGACCAGACAGGGACTAGGTGTAGTCCAGACAGGGACTAGGTGTAGACCAGACAGGGACTAGGTGTAGACCAGACAGGGGCCAGGTGTAGTCCAGACAGGGACAGGTGTAGTCCAGACTGGGGCCAGGCGTAGTCCAGACAGGGACTAGGTGTAGTCCAGACTGGGGCCAGGTGTAGTCCAGACAGGGACAGGTGTAGACCAGACAGGGACTAGGTGTAGTCCAGACAGGGACTAGGTGTAGACCAGACAGGGACTAGGTGTCGTCCAGACAGGGACAGGTGTAGTCCAGACAGGGACCAGGTGTAGTCCAGACAGGGACTAGGTGTAGTCCAGACTGGGGCCAGGTGTAGTCCAGACAGGGACAGGTGTAGACCAGACAGGGGCCAGGTGTAGTACAAACTTGAACAATGTGCATTACAGACTTGGAGCAGGTGTAGTTCAGTCGCAGGAACCAGAGACAGCTGCGTTTGAATTCAAAAAGGATGATAGACACCAACTCTCGATCAGCAATACTAACCAGCAAGTCCACAATTAATCAAAGAATCTATATAGAAGTAAAGACTTTGAGGCAGAATATAGGAAAGAATTATATAAAAACAGGAAACATCACATTCTACTGAGACCTACAATGACTAAGACACGACAGAAGACTCCAGATCACTAATGGAAACCGCTGCCGGAGATGGCAATAGAGTTAGAATCGATGATAATTGAAGAATTATTATTAGTGTGTGTTCCCAGGACATAATTTGACTCGATGAGAGAGTGTCAACAACGAATCTGTTGAGCACGAAAGCGGTATAGGTCCAGACCTAGAAACAGCCTGGCCAGGAAGGATGACACCCACGGGCAGAGATCATAGAGGAAGAGAGAAAGAGACGAATCAGCTGTTACAACCTGCGATATCGGCTGTTGTCTAAGTCGTAACAAACACCGCCATTGTATAGAAATGTATCAAAAACTAAAATCGAAGAGCTTGTCAGAATACAGTGTCGTTGATAGAACCAAATAAAAGATTCATAAATGCTAACAGATTATATGAAACGGCACATGATAATTCTGATGCTAAAGAAATTAATTGAAACATTGATAAAAGGCTACTCACAGTGACAATAAATAAATCATTAGTCAAAAGCCCTGCTATTCGTTAATGTTTTGTTTGTACTGTCGTCTTCTAGCCGCCCATCATCATCTTCATGACCTAGAACACTGTTACAATTGATGCTAAACTTGCTTCACAATTCAAGGGGTTAAGGCAAAGAAATGCAAATGAATGCATAAAAATGCGAAGCTGCAGTAAAGCTGAATGTGAGGAAAAATTAAAAAATAGGAAATAATTGTATGTTAGAAGCTTTACGTGATTAGTGGACGACACAGATTAAACGACGTTTCGGCCCAATAGGCCTTCAGCAGGAACAGACAAAGAAAACACACAAATCCTATTGGGCCGAAACGTCGTTTAATCTGTGTCGTCCACTAATCACGTAAAGCTTCTAACATACCATTTTTTTCTATTTTTAAAATTTTTATTCACAGTTCAAATATTGTGTCTTTTTTTAGTCAATGACTCGAAAGGAATGGTAAAAATATAGAATAAAAATGGCAGACAATAATGGCATTCATATTTGAAGGTTATGGAAGGCCCCGGTAACTGCAAGCGAATTAAAATCCATAATTACTCAATCGCCCGTGCCCATCATCCGAATTAATATCTCATCTCTAAAACAAAGAAAGATAACTGCAATCCCAATCTTAGCAGTCTCAGTACACACCAAAAGACATAAGGCGAAACCGCACAGAAAGTGAACACAGCCAACTGTTCCCCGTCGTAAGATATCATTCATCGTAAGAAATCGGAATATCGAAACATGATCAAAACAGATGAAATGCACAGCTCATGGTGTGCACAGCTCATGGTGTGCACAGCTCACGGTGTGCACAGAGCACTAAACCCAGTAGCTCCGGCAGCAAGCCGATATTGGAAAATAAGGAAACTGCAACAAGGAACACTGTTCAGACACAGCTATTACAAGTTCCTGCCGCCTATCCGCCATATTGACCGGTATTTCATATATATTCTTATATTAGCATCAACTCTCTCATGGTATGCCTGAAGCGAGTATGCGTTGTAATGCTACCAATGTCAGTATTTCTAGCTCATACTTACATCTCCTAACGAAAGACAATGTAATGCTACCAATGTCAGTATTTCTAGCTCATACTTACATCTTCTAACGAAAGACAATGTAACGCTACCAATGTCAGTATTTCTAGCTCATACTTACATCTCCTAACGAAAGACAATGTAATGCTACCAATGTCAGTATTTCTAGCTCATACTTATATCTCCTAACGAAAGACAATGTAATGCTACCAATGTAAGTATTTCTAGCTCATACTTACATCTCCTAACGAAAGACAATGTAACGCTACCAATGTCAGTATTTCTAGCTCATACTTACATCTCCTAACGAAAGACAATGTAATGCTACCAATGTCAGTATTTCTAGCTCATACTTACATCTTCTAACGAAAGACAATGTAACGCTACCAATGTCAGTATTTCTAGCTCATACTTACATCTCCTAACGAAAGACATTGTAATGCTATCAATGTCAGTATTTCAAGCTCATACTTACATCTCCTAACCAGTATTGAATCTGAAAGAGATGATGAGAGACTATATACCAAAAATATAACAAAGTTATCCATCATTAGTGAAAACCAATAGTTTCTTCAAACTTGTAGATTTTTGCAACGGAATGTCTGGAATTGAGAATGGAAGTAAAAAGAGACGCGTAGATTTCTTGTTCTTCTATAATTTCAATACTTTGTCCGCGATGTAGTTTTCATTCAATTACTATTTTCTGTTGATGAAGTTGTGAGACGATAACGTCTAATGCCTGTTTAGCTGCTTTGTCTACCAATACTGCCATCAATTCAAATGGGTTCACTTCAAGCATATACTAGTCCTATTAAATGTGTGTCAAAGAGTTTTGAATATGCACCTTTCACTAATGTTTAGAATTCTTTAAGATCTGCTATTAATATCTCACGATCAAAGTGGACGTCTGTTGTGTTTTAGCTGACAACGTGACTGTCTCCGTCTTTGATGGATAAATGTGAAGATTATTTTGCTTTTGATGTAACTACATGAAAGAGTTTGAGTGTACAATCTTTTCTGTTGTTCTTTGAAGAATGTATTGGCAATATATATATATATATATATATATATATATATATATATATATGTATGTATGTATATGTATATGTGTATACTGAGAGAGTGAGTGTTGTTAATAATGCTTAAGCTGCATCATCATCAAGTTCCGGGCCTGCTGGCGTAGGTGATCATGTCTCTCCACAACTTTCAATCGCGACAGTTATTTATCATTTCTGTTGTTGATCTTCTGCCAAAGCCATTCTCTTAAGCTGTCTGGTATTTTTTCTATTTGTTTTCCTCTATCTCTTCGTCCCTAAATTGTTCCAGTTGTTGCAATATATTCCAGTTGATCTTTTCTCATTACATGGCCAAAAAATGATGATTGTTTCTTCCTAAAATTGGAAATTAGCTCTCTTTTTGCTTTGACCTCTTTCAGAACATTTTCATTCCTCTTCTTAGCTGTCCATGGTATTCTCAACATTCTTCTGTAAAACCACATTTTTACAGACTCCAGTGATTTTCTTGTCTGTTGTCCTATTGTCCATAATTCACATCCATATGTTAAGACTGGCTCTACATAACATTTTAGATTAAGCTGCATACATTCCGAATAAATCCGTCAGAATTAAGAAAGGTCACGATCCTGACACGTTGAGAGCCCTTCACACACAGTTGAGAAGAGACATATATTGAACATCAAAAGTAAATGCATGGAGAGCTAGATTGTTGAGTTGTCTCCCATATAACATTTTGCGAATGTTCAAATGACAGAAGCAGTTACAGATTGAGCATGATAGTTTTACGTCTTTGGCTAGCATCTCTTTTCTCCTACGTCTTTGTCACAAACAACAAATCAAAGAAGTATATACCACATCTTAGTAATAATAAAAGTAATAAAAGTAATGTATATACCACAACAAATCAAAGATATATATATATATATATATATGTATATATATATTATATATATATATATATATATATATATATATATATATATACACCAATAGAAGTAATGTAAATAAAACAACAAATCAAAGAAATATATACACCAATAAAAATAATGTACATACCACAACAAATAAAACAAAATATATACATCAATAAAGGTAATGTACATACCACAACTTAAAACTTAAATAGCGAGTTCAAGCTTGTTGAGAGGTTTTAGTGCAATGTGCCGGCTACAGATGGAGGGCGTGGCTTATGTCCACATTTATGTTATGATCATCTTCCGTGGGCGTGGCTTATTAGAACGTTCTTCAATGCTACTGGCTGCCTGATTGCTTTAATTTTTTTTCACGTTCTCGTGGTTTGACGTCACAAACATTTGAGCATCATCTATCCTGGAGTTTGTCGCAAATGAACACAAGTCGTCGCAGTAAACAAATAGTTAACGTTAGCTTCTGACAATATATTTTACTTTGATCTGTGACGTAGTATCTTCACAACAAAGTCCACAAAGATTTGGCCATAACTGTGCAATGTTTCATATTCAGTTCTACATCAGTTCTACATCAGTTCTAAATCTTATGTTCTACCTACGTCACATCTCATTGCTACTTACGTCACGTTTAACCTCCTGTTCAAAAAAGCGAAAGGAAACTATAATTGGCAGTAAAAATTAATCGAAACAAACACCCATTATAATTGATCTATTATTGCGAAACATTAAATTTCATCATATTTTCTTCGAAGAGAACACTTTGCTGTATAAAATTGCATTAGTTATGGATAACAACTTTGTAGTCTGAGCTACTGAGTTTAGTGCTCTGTGCACACCATGAGATGTGTATTTCATTCAGATCGTGTTTCGAGATTCCGATTGCTTACGATGAATGATGATATAGTACGACGAAGGACGGTTTAGCTGCGTTCACTTTCGGTGCGGTTACGCCTTATATCTTCTGGCGTGTACTGTGGCTGGTATGAGGGAGACTGCAGCTGTCTTTCTTTATTTGGATCCTTCAAAGCAATGAGGTATTGTTGAGCAATATGGGCTTTAATTTGTTTGCATTGATACCGGGACCTTCGACTAACAACTACTACAACCTTTGTCTACGTCTCAGAACATGCGGGAGATTGTGGAAATGAAAGAGCGGACAGGTTGGCTAGCTGCGAGCTCGTGGAAGACGATCAACCATTGGATCAGGTGGACATCATCCTTTCCCTCCGAGATGTGGGAAGAGTACAAGTCTTCGACAGCCACGAGTCCACGTAACTCATTCGGATGAAAGTGATGGAAGTTAAGATGGGCACCTCAAGAAACGAGAAGCTTCGTGAACGTGTAAGAAGACTTATCAGCCAACGCAGACCTGGAGTCGTCAGTCGCTGGACACTTCGAGACTTGCTGAGGAGGGGATCTGAGCACCTATGGACATTTTAGGAGTGCAATATTGATGACCCACAACTGAATCATTAATTCCAATCTCGTATCATGAATGGATGACTCGGTAGGTAGCCAATCGTATATTAATGTGTTCATACACGTTCTTCATAATTAATATTTATATAATCACAGACCACAATTCTTACCGGTTCTTCGTTATCAAATATCTGTTATAGACAAAAAAGAGAGATTTTATTCAAAATCGTTGTTCATTGTTAACATTACACAAATATAAATTATTGCGGACAATGCAACCCTCAATATTGGACGTCACTCCTAGTTTTTGTTTTCGCTCTTGTAACTTTTCATTAGCAAATTCATGACTAACATTGCAACAACAGTATACGAAACAAAATTAACAGCAAAAGAAGAGAAAAAGAGCACCACATGGCGGAACCACGCATTCAGAGAATCAGTTAAAGAAAAGAAGACACTATTTAAATATTAGAGGGAGAAGAGGAACCAAGAGGAATATTAAATCAATATCAAATACCTAGGAAGTTTAGTGACAAACGCCAATTTACAAACAGCAGAGATAGATTCAAGATGCAACAAAGCTTATCGGACAGTTATCGTCACTATTGTTCAACCAGGAAGTAACTCGAGGCAAAACGGGCACTCTTCAATAAAATCTTCATCCCAAAGTTGTGCTACTAATGCCAGAACTGGACCCTAGATGCAAGAACAATAAGAAAAATAAGCAACACCGAGAAAAAAAGTTGTTAGACGAATGACAGGAAACAGCCTGATAGATAGGATTAGAAATAAAGAACTGAGAAAAAATGCTAGGAATAACCTCCACCATAGAAATATATAAAGAAACAACAGAAAAATGGGTTCGGGCACGTGATAAAACAGATCAAAACGCAGTCATCAAAAAACATTGCGAGAACGGCAGACCCAAGGGCCGACCACTAAAAAGATAGATCAGCGGGATATTTGAAACGCTAATAAACATAACAGTAGCTGAGGTCAACAGAAGAGCAAAAGATCACAAATTATATCTGCCTTTGACGCCAAAAGGCAAATCATTAAAGAGATAAGAAGAAAATTATCAATTTTTTTGTGATCCTCTTTTACCTATTTCCAGATGTAATGTTCCAGTCCCTGTTTGGTTCTGTAAGAAGTTCCTTATGTTATCTCCAATATGTTTTACTGGATCATTTCTCACCATCAAAACGTAATGGACATGCCATCAGTAATGACTAATTTACTTCTACATAAAGATACACACCATGATAGTGTACACAAACTGATCAACATTTAACTTGAGTGTAAAATAAACATGCTACTACATCTATAGTTTGACTGTCTACACCAATGGATCAAAATTAACTTAACTCTTTAAGTACTGAAGGTTTTTATGAATTTAACATAAATTAAAATTGTTCATGTTTTTAAAAATTAATCTGCATGTTTATATTTCTCTAACACCTAGCATTTTATATATGAATTTTTACATAATTAATCAAGGAATTATATTTCACCAATACCAAGATGATACAAGACATGCAAAAAGAATATGGTTTGATGACAGTTTACACTAATCAAATTGAGAGTGACGCACTGTGCGGCTTAACGTACATGACCGAAATCAGCATGGCGCATGGTGCGTCGAAACGTACGGAAAGAGTTAATATTAAGATAAACATTCAACATAAATAAATTACAAATAATAACTCAGGTAGCTGTACCATTGAACATAGAAGCAAAGAAAGATTTTATAAAATGCCCAATTTATAACATTTATCAACAGGATGATATATAACTATCGCAATACCACTCACTATACAATATATTGCCCATGTATAAGACGTGAAAAACACACACTCTTTGATTTACCTGGAAGTATTGACAAACTGGTTGATTCCAGACCTAACTACAAACTGGTTGATTCCAGACCTAACTACAAACTGGTTGATTCCAGACCTAACTACAAACTGGTTGATTCCAGACCTAACTACAAACTGGTTGATTCCAGACCTAACTACAATCTGGTTGATTCCAGACCTAACTACAAACTGGTTGATTCCAGACCTAACTACAATCTGGTTGATTCCAGACCTAACTACAATCTGGTTGATTCCAGACCTAACTACAAACTGGTTGATTCCAGACCTAACTACAAACTCGTTGATTCCAGACCTAACTACTGAGGATGGTGACTACCTTTAACAGCAAGACGGGGCACACTGGCTTCTCGTTGTCCTCAGATCTCTTAACCACTACCAGGATGGATTGGTCTCTCTGGAAAAAATGACCAGGTATCCTACAAGTGGTCACATACATCACCGGACCTACCTGTGACTTTTTATCTTTGCGGGTATGTGTGTGCATGTACCTCCACTAACTGAAATCATGGACAATCTGAAGGAACACAAGTCAATGAAACTTTAAACTCATTACGCCTGATTATGCTGCAGAGGGTCTTGTTGCAGTTACATGGTTATTGGTTGTGGTTAGTCTGTTATAGTGTGACTCAGTCATGGGCGATAATGGAAGAATAGAAGAATATGACGATAGACAGAAGAATAAAAGAATGAGGCGATGACGATGTGAAGTAGGATAGTTTTAGGCGGCGTAGAAAAGACACTCTTCAGAGGATTAGGAAGGAGACGTTAAGTCTACCCAACTCAGTCGCTGAGTCGTAATCAACTTGAAGATTACCAGTGAAATGCGTACAGGTGGTCAGCCTAAAGCCAGACAGATGTTTGCTCTGGTCGACAAAGTTGCGTAACGCAACGACACGGCCGCTGGTTCCTAGGAAACTCTTATATCGGCAGACGCCTTGAAGTCCAGTGAAGACCTGAGATGAAAGCGGACAACTAAACTGCCCCGCGTAATCAAAAGACCAGGTTATCTTTACGTTCAGCAGTGATTACTCTTTGAGTCTCTGAATTGGAAATCGCCTCGAGTTTTAGTTGTTAGGGGACGGACTTAGGAAGATGGACAGGTTCGACAGGACTCCTAAAGTAATAAGACTTTAGAGATAATTAAAAAAGGCGGAGCTAGAGAGATAGTGACGGTCAGGAGACGTAGGTTAGGCCGTATCAGTGGTCGGGGGGGTGTGGTCACCTGGGACTTAAACCCCGAGACCCTGGGAACTGGGGGATTTAGGAGAGGAGAGGCCGAGAATGCTTTTGGGGCGAGGAGCAGTAGCTAGAGAGACATTTAGCTACACTCGGGCAGACTCAGCTATACTCAGCCAGACTCGAGACAATTCGGCCACACTCGGCCAGACTGAGCACATTCAGATACTAGTTCCTCAGCACTATCAGAAAGAGACAGGCAGAGGTACTTAAGAATACTATACGGAGTATACGGTCAACAAGATAGATAGATAACCACAGATAGAACTTTATGAATACGAAACGGCCACACACAAACGTTATTTGACAATTCATCATCGCCGATAGGCTATGTCAAGTAACACCAATAAAGACCTTGTTTATACTTGTACTAAAAAGATTGATGAGTTATATATGTGTGTGTCAAATGAAAGTACAAGTAGTAAGGTCAGAAAGAAGCATGAAGAAACCCTGCAACAAGTCGAAGGCTCCGGTATCACTGCAAACAAATTAAAATCCATAATTGCTCACCCACCAGTCCCAGTGAAATCATCAAAATTAAAACTTATCTCATTGAAGGATCCAAACAAAGAAAGGCAGCTGCAGTCCCCATAATAGCGGCTGCAGCACACATTAAAAACATAAGGCCAAGCAGCACTGAAAGTAAACGCAGCTGAACTGTCCTTCGTCATACGATATCATAATTCATCGGAATCAATCGAAATATCAAAACATGATCCGGATGAAAAATACAGCTCACGTTGTGCACAGAGCACTAAACTCAGTAGTTCCGACAGCAAGTCGAACTTGGAATATGAGGAAACTACAAAAAAGGAACACTTTTCAGACTGAATCCCAACGGTTCCTATTGCTAATTCGCCATATTGACCGGAAGTCATCGTTCGAGTTAGATAATCGCATCGATGTTTGTCGAGCACAGAGTGGGACGTACTTCGTCTGCGTATCATGCCAGTCGATATCAGATTAAACTACCTGAGCTGATGCCGCTGTAGCCATCAAAGTGTAAGAGTATACAAAGAACGTTTCGTTCAACATTTGAATCAATTTAGAGGATGAAGTATGTTTACAGCACTCGGAAAAAATAAAAAATAATCAACAACAGAAAATAAAACAAAGAACAATATATGGTCCTGAGCAG
This sequence comes from Megaustenia siamemsis, assembly GCA_032433765.1. Classification (NCBI taxonomy): domain Eukaryota; kingdom Metazoa; phylum Mollusca; class Gastropoda; order Stylommatophora; family Ariophantidae; genus Megaustenia; species Megaustenia siamemsis. The sequence goes on along the minus strand of JAVIAB010000101.1, from coordinate 55,146,033 downwards.
GATCGAACCCGTACTCCTTGGCACAGCGCCTTGCCACGAAAAGCTAAACGCTAAGGAAACATTGCCATCTCGACTAAATAACAAATTAGCCATCATTGGCGATGTCTTTCACGTAGGTGTTCTCATGAATATAGAATAGGGCTGCGACCTTAACTTCAATATTTGTAGGAAATCGAGGAGTGTTTTTTGTGCACAACACGTACATAATTTAGTCCTGTGCAACATTAGTCTTATAATTTTTCATGACATCTAAACCAGGTGAAGCTTACCATATCGCCATACGGGGTACACTCATACTGATGACGTAGACAAAAGAACAGTTGTAGAAATAAGCTTTCACACAATTGTTCATCCTTACAGACTTAAACAAACATTAATAAAAAAATTAATGTTTAGATTAACAAAACATTAATAAAAATACTAAACAAACATTCTAAAAAAATTATAACAAGTCTAACAGTGCAATTCTCTTTATACTCCTAATTTATTACTGCTAGTTTCAAATTAATCCTTTATATCCTCTTATGTGCGTTTTCAATAAATGTTTTCTTCATGTTTCTATTTTCTGTTGTGGTATAAAAGATAAATGTCTTGGAAGACAGATCGCCGGAATGATTTAATTAGACATTTTGGTGCTTTCAAATATGTAACATTGAGGGCCTCGGTAGCCTAGTTGGGAAAGCAACCCGACTGGGCAACCAACGTTTGGACAACCTGTGGTCGTTTCCCGCTCGAAGCAATGTGAGTTGTATTCATGGTTGGAAACAAAAATACCTCCGCGGTCGCCCCAGCCGCTGGCAGAAATGGATACCAGGGTAGTATTCTCGTAAGGTGAGGAATGCAGCATCGTGGGTTTCGATGCTTGGAGCGACACTATCCAGAAGTCTTCGAATACATCTAGATAGGCGGCCGAGCACATATTGGTGAAAACTCGCTTGCTAAGACGACGACACAAGTTATGTACTTAACCTTTACCTTTACTTTTCAGCATCTTTTCCACGTGTCTATCTCTCCCGCCTTCCATTTTCCCTCTTGTTACACGAACCAACTTAACACTTTGTGTTATTATGTCAAGAGATATTGAGTTATTAATTGGTCATCATCATTGCTCTCCGAACATGTCCATAGGTGCACAGATCCCCTCCTCAGCAAATCTCGCAGTGTCCACCGACTGACGACACCAGTTCTGTGTTGGTTGATGAGTCTTCATACATGCCCACAAAGTTTCTCGTTTCTGGCCGTGCCCATCTTAACTACGATCTCTTTCATCCGAAGAAGTGGCGTGGACTCATGGTTGTCAAAGTCCTGTGTCCTTCCCATTTCTCGAAGGGTATTGATGATGTTCGCCCGATCCATTGGTTGACCGTCCTCAACAACAGCACAGCTAGCTAACCTGTCCGCTCTTTCATGCCCCAGTACTACCGCATGTCCTGGAACGTAAACTAAGGTGACCCGTATTTATTTTTGACTTCAGCAATGACTCTATCCATTGCCTGTGTCTAGAGATATATGTCTCAGAAGCTGAGATTATGTATGTCAGCATCTTGACGGACCAGTTGGAGTAAGCAATCCTGATTTGTCACTAGTTTGTTAATATATATTGGAGTCTATTGCTAATGCTGCTGTACTGAGTAGCTTCTCTTGTGATTTAATCTGCCATAATTAGACAGACAGATTAGACCGTAGAATAGACCAGATCAATTTGTGGTGCCTGGAGATATTGTCTTTCTCCTGAATCATTCCTCAACTGATTTTGACATCGTCGTTTCCTTTAATGTTGCCGTGCATGGGGAAAATTGCCACTCGTTTCCTGCTTGTGTGTGCGTTCTGTGTGTTATGGTTACGGATATGGTTATGGAAGGCCCCGGTATCACTGCAAACGAATTAAAATCCATAATTTCTCAACCGCCCGTGCCAGTGGAATCATCCGAATTACTAACTCATCTCCCAAACAAAGAAAGGTAACTGTAGTCCCCATCATTGCAGTCTCACCACACGCCAAAAGACATAAGGCGAAAGCGCACAGAAAGCGAGCACAGCCAACTGTTCCCTGTCATACGATATCATCATTCATGGTAAACAATTGGAATATCGAAACATGATCAAAACGGATGAAACACACAGCTCACGGTGTGAGCACTTAACTCAGTAGCTCCTGCAACAAGCCGGACTTGGAATATGAGGTAACTGCATCAAGGAACACTTTTCATGCATAACCTTCAATGGTTCCTGCCGCCTATCCACCATATTGACCAGATCTGTGTGTGTGTGTATATGTGCGTATGTATGTGTATATATGTGTATATATGTGATTGTATGTGTGTATGTATATATGCACCTATGTATGTGTGTATGGTGCATGTGTGAGTGTATGTGTGTATGTGGGTATGTGTGTGTATGTTTGTATATATGTGTGTATGCTTGTATGTGCGTATGCATGCATGTGTGTATGTATGTGTGCATGTATGTGTGTGTCTGTGTTTGTTTGTGTGTTTGTTTGTGTGTTTGTTTGTGTGTGTGTGATACATGAATTTAGAGCTTTGGCAAACCTGATTTTAGATAAACAAAACAAAAAAGAACTGCCCTTTAATTAACTTTCAAAACTACCGGTCAATATGGCGGGTAGACGGCAGGAGCCGTTGAGCAGTGTCTGAAAAGTGTTCCTTTTTCCATTTGCTCATATTCCAAGTCCGACTTGCTGTCGGAGTTAATGAGTTTAGTGCTCTGTGCGCACCGTGAGCTGTATTTTTCGACCGGATGGTGTTTCTATATTCTGATTGCTTGCGATGAATGTTGGTATCTTGTGACGAAGGACAGTTCAGCTGTGTTCACTGTCGATGCTGATGCACCTTATGTCTTTTAACATGTGCTGTATTTGCTAGGATGTAAACTGCAGCTGCCTTTCTTTGTGTGGATCCTTCAATGAGATGTTAGTTCGGATGATCCACTGGCATGGCGGTTGAGCAATCGTGGATTTCCATTCCTTTGCGGTGATACCGGATCCTTCGAATAATTATAACTTTAACTATAACTATAATTATAACTATAACTATAACTTTAACTATAACAATAACTATAACAATAATTAAAATTGTAACAATAACTATAACTTTAACTATGACAATAACTATAACTATAACAATAACTTTAACTATAACAATAACTATAAATATAATTATAACAACAACTATAACTTTAACAATAACTATAACTTTAACTATAACAATAACTATAACTATAACAATAACTATAACTTTAACTATAACAATAACTATAACTATAGCTATAACAATAACTATAACTATAGCTATAATTTAACAATAACTATAACTATACATATCCTATAGTTTGGTTATCTCCAGACTACTGTTCTAATCATTCCTCTGGTTAGAGTCACAAGACTAAACCCACGCCTGTATACTGAGTGATTTAATGAGCATGATAAGAAAAATGGAGGCGGGCTCTGTACGCATGCAATGGGTAGAGTCATTGCAGAAGATAAAAATAGAACGTAAGGTCACCTTTGTCTACGTTACTGTGAAACATGGACATAGCAATGATATGGAGAGGACGAGAAAGGGGGAGCGAGGTAGTCGAGGTGAAGGTTAGAGAAAGGTTGAGGGTAAAATAGAATTAGGGGGAAACTCATGGTCCACGTGAAATGTGAAGAGTCTGAACAAATCATTAGGCACGAGAACTGTAAGCAATGTAGGAACGAGGGTAGATGTAAAATGAATTATGATTGGCGGGGCAAAGGAAAGCTGAGACAAAGAATAGGTGGGCGAATTCATTCGAGATGGGGCGATGGTTCAATCCGGACGATTGTATGTTGTGTTACAGCCGACACCGAGAACAAGGAGAGTTGTTTTCGGACATTTTTCGATAGCAGGTTAGTTGGTGTGTGGCTGTTGAACTGGTCAGATGTATTTCCAGGAGAAGTGATAGGATAGGTGGTGTAGTGTAACAATAGGATAGGTGGTGTAGTGTAACAATAGGATAGGTGGTGTAGTGTAACAATAGGATAGGTGGTGTAGTGTAACAATAGGATAGGTGGTGTAGTGTAACAATAGGATAGGTGGCGTGGTGTAACAATAGGATAGGTGGCGTGGTGTAACAATAGGATAGGTGGTGTAGTGTAACAATAGGATAGGTGGTGTAGTGTAACAATAGGATAGGTGGTGTAGTGTAACAATAGGATAGGTGGTGTAGTGTAACAATAGGATAGGTGGTGTAGTGTAACAATAGGATAGGTGGTGTAGTGTAACAATAGGATAGGTGGTGTAGTGTAACAATAGGATAGGTGGTGTAGTGTAACAATAGGATAGGTGGTGTAGTGTAACAATAGGATAGGTGGTGTAGTGTAACAATAGGATAGGTGGTGTAGTGTAACAATAGGATAGGTGGTGTAGTGTAACAATAGGATAGGTGGTGTAGTGTAACAATAGGATAGGTGGTGTAGGGTAACAATAGGATAGGTGGTGTAGTGTAACAATAGGATAGGTGGTGTAGTGTAACAATAGGATAGGTGGTGTAAGTGTAACAATAGGATAAGGTGGCCATGGTAGCACCTCGTATGATTAGCAAGTATGAGTTAGTCCAACAAGTCATGGTAGTTAGCAGTAGATATTTAAGGAGACATTATGGAGGTAGTTAGTGGCTACAACCATTAACAGAGACTTTGTAGATTGTGAGTGTTATTACCAACATCAGGCTTCATGTGAGTCATAAAGAGACATTATTTAGGTAGTTAGTGGCTACAACCATTAACAGAGACTTTGTAGATTGTGAGTGTTATTACCAACATCAGGTTTCATGTGAGTCATAAAGAGACATTATTTAGGTAGTTAGTGGCTACAACCATTAACAGAGACTTTGTAGATTGTGAGTGTTATTACCAACATCAGGCTTCATGTGAGTCATAAAGAGACATTATTTAGGTAGTTAGTGGCTACAACCATTAACAGAGACTTTGTAGATTGTGAGTGTTCTCACAACATTAGGCTTCGTGTGAGTCATTAAGAGACATTATTGAGGTAGTTAGGAACTACAACCATTTAAAGAGACTTTGTCCGAGTGTGTGTGTTTTCTGTAGGCGGTCTCTGCACGCATGCAATGGGTAGAATCATTGCAGAAGTTAAAAAAAAACGTAAGGTCACCTTTGTCTACGTCCCTGGACATGCAGGGGTAAGGAAAATGAAAAAGCGGACAGGTTGGCTAGATGCGCTGTTGTTGAAGACGTTCAACCAAAGGATCAGGCGGACATCATCAATGCACTCCAAGTTGTGGGAAGTGCACATGACTTCGACAACTATGACTCCACGTTACTCTTTCCGATGAAAGAGATGGGAGTTACGATGGGCACAGCCAGAAACGATAAACTTAGTGAGCATTTAAGAAAACTTATCAGCCAACACAGAACTGGATTCGCCAGTCGCTGGACCCTGCGAGACATGCTGAGGAGGTGTTCTGATTAACTATGGACATATTCGGAAAGAAATGATGATGATCCGTAAATAACTGAACAACTGAATAACTTTTCTCTCTTATTTATCCACGTGTTAAAGTCACTCCCTCAAATATTGGATATGGAGTAGAAATGAACCAACTGTTTAAAGGAAAATATCAACAAACTTAAACGCTAGATGCCTTCATATTCACATCAGTTATAGATCCAATTACTTACCTCTGGTATGGATGAATTGATCGTAAGCGTCTGGTACATATAGCGTACGATTTTAGCTCATAGAAAAAAATAATCATGGCATGTAATCATGATTAAAGATTCAAACAATCACTTTCTCTTCAAACTTTCTTCTGATGGGAGACATTTCAGTATTGTTCTTTTCACATCAGTTTAATTTTAATTAACATTCATTTTTTTGTTTTATTTTCGAATGTTATTTTTTCTGCTTTCCTCTTTTTTATTTCTTTTCTTCCGGGTAGACCTGTGTAACAACGTTTCTAATTTGTCATCTTTGTTAATGAAGTCATGATTCACTTTCGCCGTTGTAGATGTTTACAAGTGTCTCCTTTGCCTATCCTCTATTTCCACCTTTGCTTCCATTATAAGAGTTGACCAGTCTATTCATTTCATTAAATCTCTTTAATTTCAGTAAACCCTGGAAATTGGGAAGTCATAGCTGCAAACAGGAAACTATGGAAACACACACTAAAGCTCCAAACTCAAACAAGAAGCAGACAGACTCATAGAAAAAGAGAACATGCGGCGAAAGAAAATGAAAAAAAAATATTTTGTAGCGGAATTGTAAAATAAATAGTCAAATACGACAGACGGAAGTTCTAATAGTTAATTATGACTGACGTAGACTACTGTAGTCACCTTTGCCTGACGGAGGCTACTATAGTCAACTTTGACTGGTGGAGACTGATATAGTCAACTATGACTGACCGAGGCCAGTATAGTCATATATGACTGAGGGAGGACGCTATAACCAACAATGGCTGACGGAGGTTGCTATAGTCAACTATGACTGACGGAGGCTACTATAGTCAACTATGACTGACGGAGGCTACTATAGTCAACTATGACTGACGGAGGCTACTATAGTCAACTATGACTGACGGAGCCTACTATAGTCAACTAGGACTGACTGAGCGTACTATAGTCAACTATGACTGATGGATTCTAATATAGCAATTATGACTGATGGAGCCTACTACAGTCAACTATGAGTGACGAAGCCTACTATAGTCAACTATTACTGACGGAGCCTACCATAGTTAACTATGAGTGACGGAGCCTACTATAGTCAACTATGACTGACGGAACCTACTATAGTCAAATATGACTGACGGAGACTATTATAGTGAACTATAACTGACGGAGCCTACTATAGTCAACTATGACTGACGGAGGCTACTATAGTCAACTATGAATGACGGAGCCTACAATAGTCAACTATAACTAACGGAGCCTACTATATTCAATTATGACTTACGGAGGTTACTATAGTCAACTATGACTGATGGAGCCAACTATAGCAACTATGACTGATGGAGCCTACTACAGTCAACTATGAGTGGTGAGCCTACTATAGTCAACTATGACTGACGGAGCCTACCATAGTTAACTATGAGTGACGGAGCCTACTATAGTCAACTATGACTGACGGAGCCTACTATAGTCAAATATGACTGACGGATGCTACTATAGTCAACTATGACTGACGGAGGCTACTATAGTCAACTATGACTGACGGAGGCTACTATAGTCAACTATGACTGACGGAGGCTGCTATAGTCAACTAAGGCTGACGGAGGCTACTATAGTCAACTATGGCTGACGGAGGCTGCTATAGTCAACTATGACTGACGGAGCCTACTATAATCAACTATGGCTGACGGAGGCTACTATAGTCAACTATGGCTGACGGAGGCTGCTATAGTCAACTATGATTGCCGGAGGCTACTATAGTCAACTATGACACACGGAGGCTGCTATAGTCAACTATGGCTGACGGAGGCTACTATAGTCAACTATGATTGACGGAGGCTGCTATAGTCAACTATGATTGACGGATGCTACTATAGTCAACTATGATTGACGGAGGCTACTATAGTCAACTATGATTGACGGAGGCTGCTACAGTCAACTATGGCTGACGGAGGCTGCTATAGTCAAATATGACTGATGTAGCCTACTATAGTCAACTATGACTGACGGAGGCTACTATAGTCAACTATGACTGACGGAGGCTGCTACAATTTTTAGTGAAATTTACACTCTATTTTCCCTATCAATGTTAGGTACCAGGTGGGTGCAGGTGACCATGTCTTTCCACTATAGTATTCTGTCCTCATTGAATCATTTCAGCCTTGTCATTAATATGTTAACCTTGCCGGACATCTACTAGCATCTAGCACACTATAGTTGCTCCAATTTGTTATTACCTTTTCTTGTTATTTCTTCTACATCTTTGTGTATTCTTTCTTTGCTACTGACTTTCCGAGTGATATCATCACCATTTTATTGTCAATATCGTCAGTAATATGAGTGACGGCTCTGCTATTGATTACCCGTGTCTCGCTTTTCTCTTAATGGTTTGAGTGAAGCAAAGTTAGCAGTACACATCTTTATCTAACCTTGACTTGCTATATTTTAACAAACGATTTCCAAATATAAATTTGTGTAAAATCGTCCTTTTTTTTATCTGTGTACATTTAACTACATTTATTATGATCTAAGTCCACGAGTTAACTTCTTCAATAGATACAAAAAGAGACTTGTGCGAATATCATTACTGCCTTGCGGGAGTCGTTCCCTGCATATTTAATGTATCCCACGACTGTGATGAGTTAAATATGTGCCTGTAATTCATGTTTAATCTACTTGCAATTGAAACTAACATGAGCCTATCAAAGAGTGTTTATATTGTGAAGAAACTATCATCAGCATACAAATATTGTTTATGTTGTGAAGAAACTATCATCAGCATGCCAAAGATTGTTTATTTTGTGAAGAAACTATCATCAGTATACCAAAGATTGTTTATGTTGTGAAGAAACTATCATCATAATACAAAAGATTGTTTATGTTGTGAAGAAACTATCATCAGCATACCACAGATTGTTTATGTTGTGAAGTAACTATCATCATCATACCAAAGATTGTTTATGTTGTGAAGAAACTATTATCAGCATACCAAGAATTGTTTATTTTCTGAAGAAACTATCATCATCGTATCAAAGATTGTTTATGTTGTGCAGAAACTATCATCAGCATGTCAAGGATTGTTTATGTTGTGAAGAAACTATCATCAGCATACCAAGGATTGTTTATGTTGTGAAGAAACTATCATCAGCATACCAAGGATTGTTTATGCTGTGAAGAAACTATCATCAGCATACCAAGGATTGTTTATGTTGTGAAGAAACTATCATCAGCATACCAAAGATTGTTTATATTGTGAAGAAACTATCATCAGCATACCAAAGATTGTTTATGTTGTGAAGAAACTATCATCAGCATACCAAGGATTGTTTATGCTGTGAAGAAACTACCATCAGCATACCAAGGATTGTTTATGTTCTGAAGAAACTATCATCAGCATATCAAAGATTTTTTATGTTGTGAAGAAACTGTCATCAGCATACCAAAGATTGTTTATGTTGTGAAGAAACTATCATCAGCTTATCAAAGATTGTTTATGTTGTGAAGAAACTATCATCAGCATACCAAGGATTGTTTATGCTGTGAAGAAACTACCATCAGCATACCAAGGATTGTTTATGTTCTGAAGAAACTATCATCAGCATATCAAAGATTTTTTATGTTGTGAAGAAACTGTCATCAGCATACCAAAGATTGTTTATGTTGTGAAGAAACTATCATCAGCATACCCAGGATTGTTTATGTTGTGAAGAAACTATCATCAGCATACCAAGGATTGTTTATGTTGTGAAGAAACTATCATCAGCATACCAAGGATTGTTTATGTTGTGAAGAAACTATCATCAGCTTATCAAAGATTGTTTATGTTGTGAAGAAACTATCATCAGCATACCAAAGATTGTTTATGTTGTGAAGAAACTATCATCAGCATACCAAGGATTGTTTATGCTGTGAAGAAAATATCGTCAGCATACAAATATTGTTTATATTGTGAAGAAACTATCTTCAGCATACCAAAGATTGTTTATATTGTGAAGAAACTATCATCAGCACACCAAAGATTGTTTATGCTGTAAAGAAACTATCATCAGCATACCAAGGATCGTTTATGTTGTGAAGAAACTTTCATCAGCATATCAAAGATTGTTTATGTTGTAAAGAAATTATCATCAGCATACCAAGGATTGTCTATGTTGTGAAGAAACTATCATCAGCATACCAAGGATTGTTGATGTTGTGAAGAAACGATCATCAGCATATCAAAGATTGTTTATGTTGTGAAGAAACTATCATCAGCATACCAAAGATTGTTTATGCTGTGAAGAAACTATCATCAGCATACCAGGGGTTGTTTATGCTGTGAAGAAACTATCATCAGCATACCAGGGGTTGTTTATGCTGTGAAGAAACTATCATCAGCATACCAGGGGTTGTTTATGCTGTGAAGAAACTATCATCAACATACCAAGGATTGTTTATGTTGTGAAGAAACTATCATCAGCATACCAGGGGTTGTTTATGCTGTGAAGAAACTATCATCAACATACCAAGGATTGTTTATGCTGTGAAGAAACTATCATCAGCATACCAGGGGTTGTTTATGCTGTGAAGAAACTATCATCAACATACCAAGGATTGTTTATGTTGTGAAGAAACTATCATCAGCATACCAAAGATTGTTTATGTTGTGAAGAAACTATCATCAACATACCAAAGATTGTTTATGTTGTGAAGAAATATCATCAGCATACCAAAGATTGTTTATGTTGTGAAGAAACTATCATCAACATACCAAAGATTGTTTATGTTGTGAAGAAACTATCATCAGCATACCAAAGATTGTTTATGTTGTGAATGTCAATTATAAATATGAGCATGCCGTTAAGAGCCTGTTTTTTTTCCCCCCGTTCGCCACCTTCCACCTCTGACGCAGTCCCCAGAGACTAGGAACTGAATTTTGCGTGTTAATCTCTTTTTCTGTGTGCACAGGGGTCCCTCGCCACACGTGCAGATAACTCCGTCTTCGCAGGTACTCATTTTTTTTCCGTCGATGAGTAATTGACGTTTCAAGCCGGGCCTCGCTGCTGAGATCAGGGGTGGTTGCGGTAGTCATAAATAAAAATCCCAACTGGTACAATCAGGATTTGAACTCAAATTCTCCCTTTTCTTATTTTACCTTCCAAAATTTCACGGTGTTCATCATAAACATTTGGCTTAGTTTTTGTGTTCTCACACTTCATATAAATGGATGCAACATGGAGATTATCCGGTTTTGTTAATAAGTGGCTCAGCAGAACTTTTACACTTCAGAATCAAACAATTATGTAGAATAATTACAATGACGATATCGTTGTCTCTCCTGAATTATCTAAATACAAATTAATGTCGAGGTTTTCTTCTTTACAATGCATTCTTCTTCATCATTGCCTTTCTTCTCCTTCTTCTTCTGCTTCTTCTACCTCTCAACTCCCTATGGAGCATAGGTCTTCAACAAACACTTTCCAAGCCGTTCTGTTTCTTTCCATTCTTTTAAGATCATTACCCTGTCTTCACCATCATCTTTTATCTACTTCCACCTGTCTTCTCCATCATCTTCAAATCTACTTCCACCTGTCTTCTCCATCATCTTCAAATCTACTTCCACCTGTCTTCTCCGCCATCTTTATATCTACTTCCACCTGTCTTCTCCATCATCTTCATATCTACTTCCACCTGTCTTCTTCATCACCTTCATATCTACTTCCACCTGTCTTCTCCATCATCTTCATATCTACTTCCACCTGTCTTCTCCATCATCTTCATATCTACTTCTACTTGTTTTCTCCATCATCTTCATTTCTTCTACTTGCCTTCTCCATCATCTTCATATCTACTTCTACCTGTCTTCTCCATCATCTTCATATCTACTTCCACCTGTCTTCTCCAAATATATTTTGGCCTTCCCGTTTGTCTTCTCCACTTGAGTTTTCAAGAAAAGTCTAGTTGTGTATTACTCTGCCAACGATGCTTAATTTCTACTTATTTGATCTTATCATCAGGCACGTATGTAACGAAAGAACTTGTATTACATTTTCTCATATTAAATGATTGATGGTTTGTGTCATCTCACGTGCTTTCCATTCAACCATTTCTTCATAGTATCTTCGCATCTGATGGTCATACACCCAAACAATAATTGTGAAGTATTCATGAATTGTTTTTATATGTTTTCATTGTTTTCATGAATTTAATTGTGAAGTATTCATGAAAATTGAGAGCCGCGACACCTCCGTGGTTAAAGAACTGGACTACGAAGGACAAGAGGGCGGATTCGATCCTGATCGACGGCTTCCGGGTTTACCCAGCCTTAAATGGGTACCTGATATTTTTCTGGGTAAGTAAAGCGGCACGAGCGTAATACCGACCACATTTCCCCCAAAAATCATATGCGAAATGAACTCTGCAAGCACCACAGGGTTGCCCTGCAGTGGATCCCGTCTCACTGTGGAATACCAGGAAATGAGAAAGCAGATCAGTTGGCAAAGGAAGGTTCAACAGGCACACAACTAGATACACCAGTTACATACCATCATAAGAAACAGATAATCAAATCAATCAGAGGTCCACAAGCCCCAAATCAGGATGCCTTTCATAATATGAATAGATATGAACAAGTTATCATTATACGCCTAAGAACAGGACACAATCGACTCCATAGTCACATGTATACAAAATTCAAGATTGGCACATCAACTACTTGTACATGTGGATAGGCACCCCAGACTACTGAACACATATTTCAAGACTGCACTGAATATAGTAGACTGAGGAAAATCCATTGGCCCATAGATACAACACTACAGACAAAACTATATGGGTCACTGCAAGAATTACAAAAGACAGTAAAATTCATACAGGAAACGACATTGCTGACGTAGTCAATACTTCGAGCTAACGAAAGATAGATAAGATATGCGAAATGTCTATACAAATTATTGTCACTAACACCATATTCCCTACATAAAACGTGCCATGACGGAGCTCTTTCCTTTTTTTTACAATTTAATTAACATGATTCTCTTTATTCTCTCATATTTGCGTCATTTGTATTTTGTTCCACTAACACTTACCTCATTACTTCCATGCAGATTCTGCTCAACAAGACATTCAACTTTGTTGTAAATTCACATCTTTCAACACAATTGGTCTTCACTCATCATCATCATCATCATCATCATCATCATCATCAGCATTATCATCATTGGGTGCCGTCTCCGCATCGAAAGTTCGCTACTATGAAAAGCCATTCCACTCTGTCTTTTGCTTTGATAGTGCAGGTTATCATAGGCTGACTTGTCCATATTTTAACGTTACTCGTCCGTGTTAGTCTTTGTCTGCCTCTGCCTCTTTTACCCTGTATTTTTCCCTCCAAGATGTTTAGTAGGCTGTTGTGTTTTATAACATGCCCCAAAAATCTAATTTGCCATGTTTGAATTGTATTTAGTAGTTCTCTTTTAATTTATTTGCTGTTTTAAGACTTCATCGTTTGCTTTCTTTTCTTTCCATCCAATTCTACCTATTCTTTTATAAATAAACATTTCAAAGCTTCTACCTTAAAGTACCTTCATAACAAACTCCAGTGGAGTAAATTACTTCTCATAAAATACTTCTTTGTTATATATACTCCATGTTCTTCCTTACATTTCAACTGAGTAGTTTTGTGACGATAATGTATAATAAATTTCTGTTGTTGTATTTGTGTGATAATCTGTTCTAAAGAGAATTAATGTCCAGCAATAAGGAAAGCTATCTCTGTGAAACATGGATAACAACACAGTTGACAATTATGAAGATACAGACTTTCATTAATGAATGCTTACGCAGAATAAAAGGATGGAAATGGCAGGACAAAATCACTGACATAGAATTATGGAAATGTACCAGTCAAATACTAATGGATAAAGAGATACAGCGGAGACGATGGCGCTGGATAGGGCACACACTGCGGAAGCCAACTGAGAGTATTACACAACAGGCCCTTTTTGGAATTCCCAGGGGAAAAGACAAAGAGAAAGTCAAAGGAATTCTTGGAAAGACAGAATGATGCAGAGATAAAAATGATGGGGAAGACATGGAATGATCTTACGAATGGCAAGAAACAGAACGGCTTGGAAAGTGTTTGTTGAAAACCTATGCTCCACAGGGAGCTGAAAGGTAGAAGAAGAAAGAAGAAGAAGAAGGAAAGCTAGATGTATTGAATTGTGTTGTCTTAACTTGCACAATCCTTCCTTATCTAAAGCACTTCTTTGGTCGTTGACCTTCAGATAAGATGGTTTAAGGTTAGAAAGCGCGCCACATAGGTAGACATTTTTTGTCCAATTTTATTCGAGGCGCTATCCAACGCCAACTACATCTAAAGCCCAGGGTCGAGAGGATCTTCCGGGATGGGTGGTCTAGAGATACGACCTCATGACAGTAAGGACCGGGGTTCAAAGCCCACAAGAAACGGTTATGATTTTTTTTCAAAAATGGGGAAAAAAAATTAATCCGTGGTTTCTTTATGACGTCACCCTCTCTTGATCTCTTTGGTAGTGAGATCAAATGTCTAATCGTCTATGATAACGGCTATAAACAGGATGGCCCGTGTGCACTCCCGCACGTTAAAAAACCCTTTGGACATTTACAATTGAAATTAGTAGGCCATAAATATGGCCGTTGCTCGAGCGAAATTGTCAGTAGAAAACTACCCACATTATGGATCCCAGACCGTACTATGGAGTTCGTGCACGTGGACCAGGATTCTTCTCGGATTTTCTCGAGGAGAATATCGGAGTACCTATGGGCTCATCCGGTGTACTGTGGTGATGATGATTCTAACAATAAACAAACAACTCGAAACTTGTGACGTCTTCAGCTGTGTGGGCTATAGTCGCCTGATGTTATTTTATCTATACCGTCATTGCTCGCAATGTTGATAACGTCACAAGCTTTGGGGTGATCGCTTTCAGCCAGCAGGCTTGAGATATGGATGGCGTTGCTTTATCTTCATTTTGTTACTAAAAATAGATGTTGATGTACAACGACGAAAAACATTAAGCTCCACGTGCACTATGTACACGTTAAAAAAACGCTTTGCTGGCTACAAATTAAAAACAGCATCCAGATAATCTACAAGATCTGATAGAAATCATCTACAAGAAATGACAGACATAATAGTAAAAGAAAGCAGCAAGAAAGGTTTCAGTCCGAATAGTAAGAAAACAGAAGTAATGGTCATATCGAAGAAACAATCATCACCAGCATGCAGCATACAAATAAACGGGACAAATTTGAAACAAGTGCAACGCGTCAATTACTAGGGTACAATAATAACATCGGATGGAAGATGCACCACGGAAATAAAAAGCAGAACAGCTCTGGCCAAAATAGCACTTCAGAAAATGAAAAACATCTTATGCAACAAATCGAAGCAGAGTACATGCAACACTTTTCTTCTCTCCACGCAGCTGAGTCCTTGCAACACTTTTCTTCTCTCCACACAGCTGAGCCCTTGCAACACTTTTCTTCTCTCCGCGCAGCTGAGCCCTTGCAACACTTTTCTTCTCTCCACGCAGCTGAGCCCTTGCAACACTTTTCTTCTCTCCGCGCAGCTGAGCCCTTGCAACACTTTTCTTCTCTCCACGCAGCTGAGCCCTTGCAACACTTTTTTTCTCTCCACGCAGCTGAGCCCTTGCAACACTTTTCTTCTTTCCACGCAGCTGAGCCCTTGCAACACTTTTCTTCTCTCCACGCAGCTGAGCCCTTGCAACACTTTTCTTCTCTCCACGCAGCTGAGCCCTTGCAACACTTTTCTTCTTTCCACGCAGCTGAGCCCTTGCAACACTTTTCTTCTCTCCGCGCAGCTGAGCCCTTGCAACACTTTTCTTCTCTCCACGCAGCTGAGCCCTTGCAACACTTTTCTTCTCTCCGCGCAGCTGAGCCCTTGCAACACTTTTCTTCTCTCCACGCAGCTGAGCCCTTGCAACACTTTTCTTCTCTCCACGCAGCTGAGCCCTTGCAACACTTTTCTTCTTTCCACGCAGCTGAGCCCTTGCAACACTTTTCTTCTCTCCACGCAGCTGAGCCCTTGCAACACTTTTCTTCTCTCCACACAGCTGAGCCCTTGCAACACTTTTCTTCTCTCCGCGCAGCTGAGCCCTTGCAACACTTTTCTTCTCTCCACGCAGCTGAGCCCTTGCAACACTTTTCTTCTCTCCACGCAGCTGAGCCCTTGCAACACTTTTCTTCTCTCCACGCAGCTGAGCCTTTGCAACACTTTTCTTCTCTCCACGCAGCTGAGCCCTTGCAACACTTTTCTTCTCTCCACGCAGCTGAGCCCTTGCAACACTTTTCTTCTCTCCACGCAGCTGAGCCCTTGCAACACTTTTCTTCTTTCCACGCAGCTGAGCCCTTGCAACACTTTTCTTCTTTCCACGCAGCTGAGCCCTTGCAACACTTTTCTTCTCTCCACGCAGCTGAGCCCTTGCAACACTTTTCTTCTCTCCGCGCAGCTGAGCCCTTGCAACACTTTTCTTCTCTCCACGCAGCTGAGCCCTTGCAACACTTTTCTTCTCTCCACGCAGCTGAGCCCTTGCAACACTTTTCTTCTCTCCACGCAGCTGAGCCCTTGCAACACTTTTCTTCTCTCCACGCAGCTGAGCAAAAGCAACTCTTCTTCTTACCATGGAGCTCAGCTATCCAATGGTCTAGCAGGGCAAGAACATTTTGGTGTCAACTGCGTCGCATGAGTTGCTAGAATTGAAGTCAATACTGACCTGCCTTAGGAACTCCATCTCCGAATTTTCACACAAGGATTTACACCCGATGTCTATTCCCTGAATTGGTACCCGCTAGACAGTGAAGGTTTATAATCGAAGTTGATCTTCACCTAGACGTGTTGCCATTTTTAGGCTAACGGGTTGTATCTAACCGGAATCAGGTAATGGCCCCTCCGACTCGCCGATGAAAACATCATAAAGTACATTGGGTCATTTTGTAGAATTACCTAGCCCACACTAGTAATTCACCCCGCACTCTACAATCACCACTTGACTTCGTTTTGTGGCACGCTGCTGGTTATTCTGAATTCGCATGCTCGCTATATCTGGTGGCTAAACACTATTATTGGGTTATTTGCTGGTCATCATCATTGCACTCCGAACATGACCACTGTTCCAATAGGGTAACATACATATACATTAAGAGAGAATGAATGGGGGGGGGTATATAAAGAGAGAAGGGGGGGGAGGCAATCATAAAGACTGTCGCCCGATCATTTGTTTACATTTATGTTAAAGTAATCAACTTTACACTTTAGTAGATCAAGATCTTCAGGGCATCATGTTGCTCGACATTGAACTTTAACCTATCGTCTCGAAGACCTGATATTCCAATCTTTCGAGCCTCATGTGCCAGATTTTTATTAACAAATAATCCACCCCGTTTCTTCGTAATAATCACGATAACAAAGTTGGCATCTGACAGTCCTTTTTACTGTGATTAATGTAGAATAAATCACAGTCACGAAACATAGACACGAAAGTACAGATGTGGACTTTGTTATAGTTGGACACTAAGTTTAAATCATTGTACTTACTTGAGAACTTTGCTGTGTCTGAAGCATAAGAAAAGATATTCTATTGAATCTTATCTATTGAAAGTAGCTTTTCAAAATAATCATTTCTCACCATCATCTGTCTGTCAGCTCTTGTACTGCTATAATTGCTTTGCCCTTTACGTCACAAATAAAGTGTGTGTCATTAAAGACGGTATAGTTAAAGCTTTTCGTAAGAAGTGGACGATACGAACTAGAACGACGTTTCAGCTCAACATGCCTTCAGCAGAAACATTCATACAACACCCACATAGATTAGTTTTTAAAATACAAAAAAAATGATGATGATGATAATAATAATAATAAAGAAAATAAGAAAATTGTTTTTAATTAAGAAACAATAAAATAACAAAAAATTCGAACTAGATGATTAAAAAAAAGTAATAATTTCGAAATAATTCCTGCTGAAGGCCTTTTGAGCCCGAACATCAGTGTAAATTGGCCGTCCACTTTTTACGTAAAGCTATAAAAATACAATTTTTTCTCCTCATTTTTTTCTGATATTTTGTCATTTCTTCTTAAAATTATCTTTACCGCAGCTCCGCATTTTTACACTCTTCTTTGATTTGAACCTGCCATTAATGACGCTCATTCAGCCTTTGTATTATTGCGTCATTAATGACATCATTCAGCCTTTGTATTATTGCGTCATTAATGACATCATTCAGCCTTTGTATTATTGCGTCATTAATGACGATCATTCAGCCTTTGCATTATTGCGTCATTAATGACGCTCATTCAGCCTTTGTATTACCCATTGGTGGCTACAACAATCTTTGGTTAGGAAGAAAGTTTTCAAATAAAGAATACCACAAACGTAGGAACCATTCCACCTTGAAACAGGCACAGAAAAAAAATTAAAAAGCTGCACAATCTGTGATATAGAAATCTTGCATTTCAGATGAAAAGAAAAGAAATCATCAGGACATGACAATTTCATTCATTAATTTATTTTCCTCTTGAGGAAAGAGGATGGTACAATGGGAGTAGGTTATAGTTCTCTACGATTGACGATTTGCTGCTAATTCTGGTAGGTCTTGGTTGTTTCTTAGTCCCATAGTTGAATCTTCCCTAGTAATTGTTTTGCCTAGTGTTTCTTAGTCCCATAGCTGAATCTTCTCTAGTAATAGTTTTGCCTAGTGTTTCTTAGTCCCATAGTTGAATCTTCCCTAGTAATTGTTTTGCCTAGTGTTTCTTAGTCCCATAGCTGAATCTTCTCTAGTAATAGTTTTGCCTAGTGTTTCTTAGTCCCATAGTTGAATCTTCCCTAGTAATTATTTTGCCTAGTGTTTCTTAGACCCATAGCTGAATCTTCTCTAGTAATAGTTTTGCCTAGTGTTTCTTAGTCCCATAGTTGAATCTTCCCTAGTAATTGTTTTGCCTAGTGTTTCTTAGTCCCATAGCTGAATCTTCTATAGTAATAGTTTTGCCTAGTGTTTCTTAGTCCCATAGTTGAATCTTCCCTAGTAATTGTTTTGCCTAGTGTTTCTTAGTCCCATAGTTGAATCTTCCCTAGTAATTGTTTTGCCTATTGTTTCTTTGGGTCTTAAGTTGTTTTCTTTTACTAGACGGCTTCTCTATGATGCCTGATGTCGAGGTCTTTCTTCTTTCATTCTCAGAACATGATGGATATGGTCAAATAGGCAAGTGAGTGGATATTATAGGAATATAATTAAAAAACTAGTGGGTGGATATTGGTGGAATCTAATTAAATAACTAGTGAGTGGATATTGTTGGGATGTAATTAAATAACTAGTGAGTGGATATTGTTGGGATGTAATTAAATAGGCAAGTGAGTGGATATTGTTGGGATGTAATTAAATAACTAGTGAGTGGATATTGTTGGGATGTAATTAAATAGGCAAGTGAGTGGATATTGTTGGGATGTAATTAAATAGGCAAGTGAGTGGATATTGTTGGGATGTAATTAAATAGGCAAGTGAGTGGATATTGTTGGGATGTAATTAAATAGGCAAGTGAGTGGATATTGTTGGGATGTAATTAAATAGGCAAGTGAGTGGATATTGTTGGGATGTAATTAAATAGGCAAGTGAGTGGATATTGTTGGAATGTAATTAAATAGGCAAGTGAATGGATATTGTTGGAATGTAATTAAATAGGAAGTTGAGTGGATATTGTTGAAATGTAATTAAATAGGCAAGTGAGTGGATATTGTTGGAATGTAATTAAATAGGCAAGTGAGTGGATATTGTTAGGATGTAATTAAATAGCTAGTGAGTGGATATTGTTAGGATGTAATTAAATAGCTAGTGAGTGGAATTTGTTGGAATGTAATTAAATAGGCAAGTGAGTGGATATTGTTAGGATGTAATTAAATAGCTAGTGAGTGGAATTTGTTGGAATGTAATTAAATAGGCAAGTGAGTGGATATTGTTCGAATGTAATTAAATAGCTAGTGAGTGGATATTGTTAGGATGTAATTAAATAGCTAGTGAGTGGAATTTGTTGGAATGTAATTAAATAGGCAAGTGAGTGGATATTGTTGGGATGTAATTAAATAGCTAGTGAGTGGATATTGTTGGGATGTAATTAAATAGGCAAGTGAGTGGATATTGTTGGGATATTATTAAATAGGCAAGAGAGTGGATATTGTTGGGATATTATTAAATTATTATTAAAGCAAAGTGTGTGGTACACAAGAGGCATGTTCAGAACACGAAAGACGAACATGGCTGACCACCGTGAAAGAGATTGGAGCCTCATCACGTACCAGTCCAGAGGAAGCCATGGAGAGTCGGAGAAATTCGAACTTATGTCGGAGGAAAGATCTTAAAATAAGTACTTGGAATGTTAGGACTCTATATCAACAAGGGAAATTGGAAAATCTAATTCAAGAAGCAGAACGAATAAATATAGATATTTTAGGCATATCAGAGACTAGATGGAAGGAATGTGGGTACATTGAAGACGAAAAATATACATTTATATACTCAGGAAACACAACAGAACATCAAAGGGGGGTAGGAATACTGATAAAAAGAGAGCTACAAAAATATATAAGTACCCACTGGACATACAGTGATAGGATTATACTACTCAAGTTGAAAGCAAAACCATTCGACATAGCAATAATACAGACATATGCACCTACTCAAGACTACACAGATGAACAAATAGAGGCATACTATGAAGACCTAAATAAAGTTATGAAGCAAGTGAAATCTTCAGACATCTTGATTGTAATGGGTGACATGAACGCTAAAGTAGGAAAAGGTAGATATAAGACAATTATAGGAAATCATGGTTTAGGAAAAAGAAATGACAGAGGAGAAAGATTAATACAATTCTGTGAAGAAAACAGGCTGATAATATGTAACACCTACTTTGAGCAAGAGAAAAGGAAACTATACACATGGAAAAGCCCTGGAGATAGGAAGAGGAATCAAATAGATTACATAATGATAAAAGAAAGGTTCCGTAACAGCGTAAAGAAAGCCAAAACCTACCCAGGAGCAGATATTAATTCTGATCACAATCCTGTAATGATTAAAATGAAAATCAAACTAAAGAGAAACAAGCAAAAATCTGATTCATCAACAAACCCACTCGACATAACAGCTTTAAATCAAAAAGATATTAAAGATACCTATACAATACAAGTAAAGAACACATACCAGAAGCTGCTAGAGGAAGGAATTGAACAATACAGAAGAGAAAATCCTGATGAAAAAGTAACAACCAAATGGCAATGCATAAAGAAAAGCATACAAAAAGCCTGCGACACCTTACCCAAAAGAGAAAAGAACAAAAAACAAAAATGGATAACTAACACCATCTTAGAAAAAATGGAAGAAAGGAGACAAGCGAAGAACACTGCCCAATACAATAAAATAGATAATGAGATACGCAAAATGTGCAAAAAGGCAAAAGAAGACTGGCTCAGCCAAAAATGTATAGAAATAGAAACTATGGAAAGCAAACAAGACCTAAGAGGAATGCACACAGAAATAAAGAGAATGACTAATAAAAATAAAAAGCCACAGAAGGTGGATGCATTGCAGACAAAAAAGGAAAAATGCTAACAGACAATAAGGATATCATAGATAGATGGCAGGAATATATAACAGAACTATTTCATGATCAAAGGGACAAGAAACCAGTTATAAAATGTACATCAGGCTATAAAATCTTAAAATCTGAGGTGGAAAAAGCTATAAAAACAATGAAAAGGGGAAAAGCAGCAGGACCTGAAAGCATACAGATAGAGATGATACAGGCACTTGAAGATTTTGGCATTGAAGTGATTACAGACATATGCAACGACATATACCACACAGGATACATACCAAATGAACTAAAAACATCAACTTTCATTGCATTGCCTAAAAAGAATGGTGCAGTTGAATGCAGTGACTTTAGAACAATAAGCCTAATGAGCCATGTTACAAAAATCTTGCTAAAAGTTATACAAGGAAGGATTCAGAATAAAATCAATACTGAATTAGATGAGCAGCAATTTGGATTTAGGAAAAATAGCGGGACAAAAGAAGCCATATTCTGCATGAGAACATTAATCGAAAAATACACAGAAGTAAACAAACCAATATATGCCTGCTTCATAGACTACACCAAAGCTTTTGATAGAGTACACCACAAACAACTTATAGAATGCCTAAAAGAGATACATCTAGATGACATGGACATACGACTAATATGCAATCTATACTGGGAGCAAACAGCAATAATAAAATATAACAAAGAGTTCTCTACACCCATTGATATAAAAAGAGGAGTAAGACAAGGATGCATCCTATCACCAAGCTTGTTCAATCTATACACTGAGCAAATCTTTAAAATCATCATAGAGATGCCAGGCCTACAAATTAATGGAAAGATAATCAATAACCTAAGATATGCTGACGATACTGTACTACTAGCAGAAAATCCTAAAGACCTACAACAACTACTTAATGAAATAAACACGACAAGCAAAAAATATGGACTAGATATGAATATCAAAAAGACTAAAACTATGATCATAAACAAAGAAAATACTCAAAACCCACAAGTGGATATCAAAATTGAAGGAATAGACCTTGAGACAGTTCAGAACTATAACTACCTTGGACATACTATAACCAGTGATGGAAAATGTACAACTGAAATAAACAAAAGAATAGGAATGGCAAAAAGTAATTTTAATGTCATGAAGGACATACTAACATCAAAACAAATAACACCAGAGCTAAAACTAAGAATAGCAAAATGTTACATCTTCTCAATATTCCTATATGGTGCTGAAACATGGACATTAGACAAGAAAACAGAACAGAGAATTGAAGCCTTTGAAATGTGGATATATAGAAGAATAGGTAGAATTGGATGGAAGGAAAAGAAAACAAATGACAAAGTCTTAAAACAACTAAAAATGAAAAGAGAACTTCTGAACACAATTAGAACAAGACAAATGCGATTCTTAGGCCATGTTAAAAGACACAACAGCCTACTGAAAGTGATCCTGGAGGGGAAAATACAAGGTAAAAGAGGCAGAGGCAGACCAAGATTAACATGGACGAGTAACATCAAAAGATGGACAAATCAACCGATGACAACCTGCACCATCAAAGCAAGAGATAGAGCAAAATGGCGCTCCATGGTAGCCAACCTTCGTTGCGGAGACGGCACTCAATGATGATGATTATTAAATAGGCAATTGAGTGGATATTGTTGGGATGTAATTAAATAAGTAAGTGAGTGGATATTGTTGGGATGTAATTAAATAAGTAAGTGAGTGGATATTGTTGGGATGTAATTAAATAAGTAATTGAGTGGTTATTTTTGGAATGTAATTAAATAAGTAAGTGAGTGGATATTGTTGGGATGTAATTAATTAAGTAAATGAGTGGTATTTGTTGGAATGTAATTAAATAAGTAAGTGAGTGGATATTGTTGGGATGTAATTAAATATGTTAGTGAGTGGATATTGTTGGAATGTGATTAAATAAGTAAGTCAGTGGATATTGTTGGAATGTAATTAAATAACTAGTGAGTGGATATTGTTGGAATGTAATTAAGTAACTAGTGAGTGGATATTGTTGGAATGTAATGAAATAACTAGTGAGTGGATATTGTTGGGATGTAATTAAATAACTAATGAGTGGATATTGTTGGAATGCAATTAAATAACTAGTAAATGGATATTGTTGGGATGTAATTAAATACCTAGTGAGTGGATATTGTTGGAATGTAATTAAACAAGCAAGTGAGTGGATATTGTTGGAATGTAATTAAATAATTAAGTGAGTGGATATTGTTGGGATGTAAATAAATAACTAGTGAGTGGATATTGTTAGAGTGTAATTAAATAACTAGTGAGTGGATGTTGTTGGAATGTAATTAAATAACTAGTGAGTGGATATTGTTGAGATGTAATTAAATAAGTAAGTGAGTGGATATTGTTGGGATGTAATTAAATAACTAGTGAGTGGATATTGTTGGGATGTAATTAAATAAGTAGTGAGTGGATATTGTTTGGATGTAATTAAATAACTAGTGAGTGGATATTGTTGGAATGTAATTAAATAACTAGTGAGTGGATATTGTTGGGATGTAATTAAATAACTAGTGAGTGGATATTGTTGGAAAGTAATTAAATAACTAGTGGGTGGATATTGTTGGAATGTAATTAAATAACTAGTGAGTGGATATTGTTGGGATGTAATTAAATAACTAGTGAGTAAATATTTTGGGATGTAATTAAATAACTAGTGAGTGGATATTGTTGGAATGTAATGAAATAACTAGTGCGTGGATATTGTTGGGATGTAATTAAATAACTAGTGAGTGGATATTGTTGTAATGTAATTAAATAACTAATGAGTGGATATTGTTGGAATGTAATTAAATAAATAGTGAGTGGATATTGGTGGAATGTAATTAAATAAGTAAATGAGTGGATATTGTTGAGATGTAATTAAATCAGTAAGTGAGTGGATATTGTTTGGATGTAATTAAATAACTAGTGAGTGGATATTGTTGGAATGTAATTAAATAACTAGTGCGTGGATATTGTTGGGATGTAATTAAATAACTAGTGAGTGGATATTGTTGTGATGTAATTAAATAACTAAGTGAGTGGATATTGTTGGAATGTAATTAAATAAATAGTGATATTGTGGATATTGGTGGGATGTAATTAAATAAGTAAATGAGTGGATATTGTTGAGATGTAATTAAATAAGTAAGTGAGTGGATATTGTTGAGATGTAATTAAATAACTAGTGAGTGGATATTGTTGGGATGTAATTAAATAACTAGTGAGTGGATATTGTTGGGATGTAATTAAATAACTAGTGAGTGGATATTGTTGGGATGTAATTAAATAACTAGTGAGTGGATATTGTTGTAATGTAATTAAATAACTTGTGAGTGGATATTGTTGGGATGTAATTAAATAACTAGTGAGTGGATATTGTTGGGATGTAATTAAATAAGTAGTGAGTGGATATTGTTGGGATGTAATTAAATAAGTAGTGAGTGTGATATTGTTGGGATGTAATTAAATAACTAGTGAGTGGATATTGTTGGAATGTAATTAAATAACTAGTGAGTGGATATTGTTGGGATGTAATTAAATAACTAGTGAGTGGATATTGTTGGGATGTAATTAAATAGCAAGTGAGTGGATATTGTTGGGATGTAATTAAATAACTAGTGAGTGGATATTGTTGGGAAGTAATTAAATAACTAATGAGCGGATATTGTTGGGATGTAATTAAATAACTAATGAGTGGATATTGTTGGGATGTAATTAAATAACTAGTGAGTGGATATTGTTGGGATGTAATTAAATAACTAGTGAGTGGATATTGTTGGGATGTAATTAAATAACTAGTGAGTGGATATTGTTGGGATGTAATTAAATAACTAATGAGTGGATATTGTTGGGATGTAATTAAATAAGTAAGTGAGTGGATATTGTTGGGATGTAATTAAATAACTAGTGGGTGGATATTGTTGGAATGTAATTTAATAACTAGTGAGTGGATATTGTTGAGATGTAATTAAATAACTAGTGAGTGGATATTGTTGGGATGTAATTAAATAACTAGTGAGTGGATATTGTTGGGATGTAATTAAATAACTAGTGAGTGGATATTGTTGGGATGTAATTAAATAACTAATGAGTGGATATTGTTGGGATGTAATTAAATAAGTAAGTGAGTGGATATTGTTGGGATGTAATTAAATAACTAGTGGGTGGATATTGTTGGAATGTAATTTAATAACTAGTGAGTGGATATTGTTGGGGTGTAATTAAATTAAAATTAAGTGGATATTATTGAAATGTAATTAAATTAAAAGTGAGTGTATATTGTTGGTGTGTAATTAATTAAGCGATTAGATATTGTTGGTGTGTAATCCAAGCAGAGAAACAGTGATTGATAGTTTTATATTGTTGATTCAAGCAGATATGTGCCTCTATAACGTTCGATCGAAAGCACCCACTCTCAGTTTACCGCCAAGTGAACTCACCAACCACCAAGCTTTGGAGAATAACAAAACTGATAATCACGAAGGTACAGACTTTCATTGATGGATGCTTACGCAGAATAGAGGGATGGAAATGGCATGGATGCTTGCGCAGAATAGAGGGATTGAGATGGCATGGATGCTTACGCAGAATAAAGGGATGGAGATGGCATGGATGCTTACGCAGAATAGAGGGATGGAAATGGCATGGATGCTTACGCAGAATAAAGGGATGGAAATGGCATGGATGCTTACGCAGAATAAAGGGATGGAAATGGCAGGACAAAGTCACTAACGTAGAATTATGGAAATGTACCGGTCAAATACCAGTGGATAAAGAGATACAGCGAAGACGATGGCGATGGATAGGACACACACTACGGAAGCCAACTTAGAGTATTACACAACATGCCCTTTTTGGAATCCCCAGAGGAAAAGACAAAGAGGAAGACCAAGGAATTCTTGGAGAAGACAGATCGAAGCAGAGATGAAGATGATGGGGAAGACATGGAATGATCTTAAAAGAATTGCAAAAAACAGAACGACTTGGAAAGTGTTTGTTGAAGACATATCCTCCACTGGGAGCTAAAAGCTAGAAGAAGAAGAAATTAATAACCTTTTCTACTATTAAAGAGTTCTTTGAATCTATTGGAATGCGATCTTTTAAACAAAAGAAAACCAGAACAAATAAATCCTAGCAGAGAGCTTGCCAACCACTGTGCTACAAACATTTCTTATGGAATGTTCAAACTTCCAATTTTTTTAATTTGAACTCAGATCTATTTATACTACACAGCACTCTAAATCAAAGTCTGATCTCAAACGAAAGCAGACTTTTCTAGCGCTTCCCCGATGACTACTAAAAGGAGTTCAGAGTCATCACCGTCGTCAGTCCTTAAAACGGCGTTACATGGGTGTAGATGCGTTGTTTTGTTGTTTGCAGTAAAACTGCGATATTTGATTTTTTTCAACCCAGCGTATCCGACTTCAGCACGGCATTTTTGAGTACCGTGTTGCCTTACCCTTTTCCATCTCTACTCGCTTGGCCAGACTAGACTGTTTAGCATGTTACTACAGGCATCACGAAAAGGTGGAGTATGATCTGCATGACTCGGGTTCACCCTTCCTGTCAGCTATGATTCACTGACAGCTTCCAATTCTTTTGCTGTCAGGTGCCCTGGCTCCACAGAAAAGGAAACAGAAACAAACAAAATGAAGGGAGTACTTCCACATTTGTTATCTTCTCATTGTTCTCGATGGCTGAATGGTTATTCCCCTTGCTTCCCGGTCCAGGTTCGATTTACAGAAACACTGGATTTAGGAAATCATCATCATCGAGTGCCGTCTCCGCAACGAAGGTTGGCTACCATGGAGCGCCATCCTGCTCTATCTCTTGCTTTGATGGTGCAGGTTGTCATCGGTTGATTTGTCCATCTTTTGATGTTACTCGTCCATGTTAATCTTGGTCTGCCTCTGCCTCTTTTACCTTGTATTTTCCCCTCCAAGATTACTTTCAGTAGGCTGTTGTGTCTTTTAACATGGCCCAAGAATCGCATTTGTCTTGTTCTAATTGTGTTGAGAAGTTCTCTTTTCATTTTTAGTTGTTTTAAGACTTCATCGTTTGTTTTCTTTTCCTTCCATCCAATTCCACCTATTCTTCTATATATCCACATTTCAAAGGCTTCAATTCTCTGTTCTGTTTTCTTGTCTAATGTCCATGTTTTAGCACCATATATGAATATTGAGAAGATGTAACATTTTGCTATTCTTAGTTTTAGCTCTGGTGTTATTTGTTTTGATGTTAGTATGTCCTTCATGACATTAAAATTACTTTTTGCCATTCCTATTCTTTTGTTTATTTCAGTTGTACATTTTCCATCACTGGTTATAGTATGTCCAAGGTAGTTATAGTTCTGAACTGTCTCCAGGTCTATTCCTTCAATTTTGATATCCACTTGTGGGTTTTGAGTATTTTCTTTGTTTATGATCATAGTTTTAGTCTTTTTGATATTCATATCTAGTCCATATTTTTTGCTTGTCGTGTTTATTTCATTAAGTAATTGTTGTAGGTCTTTAGGATTTTCTGCTAGTAGTACAGTATCGTCAGCATATCTTAGGTTATTGATTATCTTTCCATTAATTTGTAGGCCTGGCATCTCTATGATGTTTTTAAAGATTTGCTCAGTGTATAGATTGAACAAGCTTGGTGATAGGATACATCCTTGTCTTACTCCTCTTTTTATATCAATGGGTGTAGAGAACTCTTTGTTATATTTTATTATTGTTGTTTGCTCCCAGTATAGATTGCATATTAGTCGTATGCCCATGTCATCTAGATGTATCTCTTTTAGGCATTCTATAAGTTGTTTGTGGTGTACTCTATCAAAAGCTTTTTCTTAAAACCAAATTGCTGCTCATCTAATTCAGTATTGATTTTATTCTGAATCCTTCCTTGTATAACTTTTAGCAAGATTTTTGTAACATGGCTCATTAGGCTTATTGTTCTAAAGTCACTGCATTCAACTGCACCATTCTTTTTAGGCAATGCAATGAAAGTTGATGTTTTTAGTTCATTTGGTATGTATCCTGTGTGGTATATGTCGTTGCATATGTCTGTAATCACTTCAATGCCAAAATCTTCAAGTGCCTGTATCATCTCTATCTGTATGCTTTCAGGTCCTGCTGCTTTTCCCCTTTTCATTGTTTTTATAGCTTTTTCCACCTCAGATTTTAAGATTTTATAGCCTGATGTACATTTTATAACTGGTTTCTTGTCCCTTTGATCATGAAATAGTTCTGTTATATATTCCTGCCATCTATCTATGATATCCTTATTGTCTGTTAGCATTTTTCCTTTTTTGTCTGCAATGCATCCACCTTCTGTGGCTTTTTTATTTTTATTAGTCATTCTCTTTATTTCTGTGTGCATTCCTCTTAGGTCTTGTTTGCTTTCCATAGTTTCTATTTCTCTACATTTTTGGCTGAGCCAGTCTTCTTTTGCCTTTTTGCACATTTTACGTATCTCATTATCTATTTTATTGTATTGGGCAGTGTTCTTTGTTTGTCTCCTTTCTTCCATTTTTTCTAAGATGGTGTTAGTTATCCATTTTTGTTTTTTTGTTCTTTTCTCTTTTGGGTAAGGTGTCGCAGGCTTTTTGTATGCTTTTCTTTATGCATTGCCATTTGGTTGTTACTTTTTCATCAGGATTTTCACTTCTGTATTGTTCAATTCCTTCTTCTAGCAGCTTCTGGTATATGTTCTTTACTTGTATTGTATAGGTATCTTTAATGTCTTTTTGATTTAAAGCTGTTATATAGAGTGGATTTGTTGATGAATTATATTTTTGCTTGTTTCTCTTTAGTTTGATTTTCATTTTAATCATTACAGGATTGTGATCAGAATTAATATCTGCTCCTGGTTAGGTTTTGGCTTTCTTTACGCTGTTACGGAACCTTTCTTTTATCATTATGTAATCTATTTGATTCCTCTTCCTATCTCCAGGGCTTTTCCATGTGTATAGTTTCCTTTTCTCTTGCTCAAAGTAGGTGTTACATATTATCAGCCTGTTTTCTTCACAGAATTGTATTAATCTTTCTCCTCTGTCATTTCTTTTTCCTAAACCATGATTTCCTAAAATGGTCTTATATCTACCTTTTCCTAATTTAGCGTTCATGTCACCCATTACAATCAAGATGTCTGAAGATTTCACTTGCTTCATAACTTTATTTAGGTCTTCATAGTATGCCTCTATTTGTTCATCTGTGTAGTCTTGAGTAGGTGCATATGTCTGTATTATTGCTATGTCGAATGGTTTTGCTTTCAACTTGAGTAGTATAATCCTATCACTGTATGTCCAGTGGGTACTTATATATTTTTGTAGCTCTCTTTTTATCAGTATTCCTACCCCCCTTTGATGTTCTGTTGTGTTTCCTGAGTATATAAATGTATATTTTTCGTCTTCAATGTACCCACATTCTTTCCATCTAGTCTCTGATATCTATATTTCTGCTTCTTGAATCAGATTTTCCAATTTCTCTTGTTGATATAGAGTCCTAACATTCCAAGTACTTATTTTAAGATCTTTCCTCCGACATAAGTTCGAATTTCTCCGACTCTCCATGGCTTCCTCTGGACTAGTACGTGATGAGGCTCCAATCTCTTTCACGGTGGTCAGCCATGTTTGTCTTCCGTGTTCTGAACATGTCTCTTGTGTACCACACACTTTGCTGTTTTCGCTTTCTGGGCCGTTGATCATTCTTGATTCCTCCGCCTCCATCCACCGTCACAGACTTTCACATACGGGTTGAACATACCCGGTTTGCCGGCGACATTTTGTCGAACCATGTGCTTGCCTATCGAACCGCGAACACACAACACAAAGAAGAATAAATCATATTCCACTTAAATATCGGTAATCACAGTCCATCCACACGTCAGAAGTAAAACATACACCAAACGGGAGAATAGCAGCACATAATTTCGCAACTAGACTGTCGTGTAAATCATTTAAATATATCAGCAATTGCCGAATTATAAAAATCGACTACACGAAGCCGCCATGACACCGGAAGTAAGTATTTAGGAAATAATCGATACCAAACCTCTAAAAATTGTGAACCAGCTATTTTTTCTAGAAAGTAAAACTAGCCTGGCGTAATGCCGACCACATCACTCAAAGATATGCTACTGGTCATGAAAACATATTATCGCTAACACCATATTCTCCATACACCCAGCAAGGCATGCAGGGATTCTTTACTCTATATTGGTGTCTTTGTGTCTCCTTTTTTCAAATATATTTGCGACTGTCGCAAACTGAGCTTTAAAATAGATTATAAAACGACATTAGAATGGGAGAGGAGAGGAGAGAGAGAGAGAGAGAGAGAGAGAGAGAGAGTAAAAAACGTAAAGAGTTAATAATGTTTTGTCCTAAATATAAACCAATCAAAATTCAGCACCTTTACTTACCCCTGTAGATCTTATCTTCCTGAGTTTTAGCATGTGCACAAATAAGATGTCGTAGGTAAGGGGGAGGCAGGAAAAACATTTTAATTAAATAATAACATTAAAGAAATATAATAAACAATCCACATCTGTTTACAGTCAATCATAGATTATTTAAAAAGAAAAACATCGTTTGTTGGAAAAAAATATATAATTTACGTAGAGGAGGGAGATCACAATCAGGACGACGTTGTGGCTCTATAAAGCCTTCTGTTGGAAAAACGGACTAAACGTAAACATATATAAATAAACAAATTAAAACTGATTTTAGAATATCCCAAACAGAAAATAGAATTATTCTTTCTTTCTTCCCTTCCTCTTGTACCCGTTCGGGTGTCGAAGGTGACACAAAGTTCTGGTTCTCGCCCTTTATGACGGCTTCAACCATTGTCAGTTCATGTTGAACGTTTCTTTGATGTTGTCTGTCCATCTTACTCTGGGTCTGCCTCTTGCTCTTCTCCCGTATCCTCTTTTAATCTATGCTTTGTGTGGTTAGGAATCACACGACATTCATTCTAGATGGAAAAACCAGTTTATTTGTTGTTTCGGTATTACACAACAGGCCCTTTTTTGGAATCCCCAGGGGAAAAGACAAAGAGGAAGACCAAGAAATTCTTGGAGAAGACAGACAGAAGCAGAGATGGAGATGAAGGAGAAGACATGGAATGATCTTAAAAGAATGGCAAGAAACCGAACCACTTGGAAAGTGTTTGTTGAAGACCTATGCTCCACGGGGAGCTGAAAGGTAGAAGAAGAAGAAGAGGAAGAATGGGATTGGAGTTAAGGTGTTGTACATTTACTCTTGTTGTTCACCACGTATATAGATCGCCCATGTAAATCTGCAAACCCTCAATAATTGTGGGTGAGTTAAGGGAGCGTCTGGTCTGCAAACCCTCACTAATGTTGGGTGAGTTATGGGAGCCTCTGGTCTTCAAACCCTCACTAATGTTGGGTGAGTTATGGGAGCTTCTAGTCTGCAAATCCTCACTAATGTTAAGTGATTTAAGGGAGATTCTGGTCTTCAAACCCTCACTAATATTGGGTGAGCAAAGGGAGAATCTAATCTGCAAACCCTCACTAATGTTGGGTGAGCAAAGGGAGAATCTAATCTGCAAACCCTCACTAATGTTGGGTGAACTAAGGAAGAATCTAATCTGCAAACCCTCACTAATGTTGGGTGAGCAAAGGGAGAATAGAATCTGCAAACCCTCACTAATGTTGGGTGAGCAAAGGGAGAATAGAATCTGCAAACCCTCACTAATGTTGGGTGAGCAAAGGGAGAATAGAATCTGCAAACCCTCACTAATGTTGGGTGAGCTAAGGAAGAATATTAACTGCAAACCCTCACTAATGTTGGGTGAGGTAAGGAAGAATCTTATCTGCGAAGCTTCATTAATGTTGGGTGAGCTAAGGAGGAATCTAATCTGCAAACCCTCACTAGTGTTTGGTGAGCTAAGGCAGCTTCTAATATGAAAATCATCACTAATGTTAAGTGGTTTAAGTGAGCTCCTAATCTGTAAACCCTCACTAATGTTAAGTGAGCTATGTGAGCTCCTAATCTGCAAACCCTCACTAATGTTAATTGAATTAAGTGAGCTTCTAATCTGCAAACTCTCACTAATGTTAAGATAGCTCCTAATTTGCAAACCCTCACTACTGTTGGGCGAGCTAAGTGAGCTTCTAATCTGCAAACCCTTACTAATGTTGGATGAACTACGTGAGTTTCTAATCTGCAAACCCTCACTAAAATTTGGATGAGCTAAGCGAGCTTCTAATCTGCAAACACTCACTAATGTTGGATGAGCTAAGTGAGCTTCTAATCTGCAAACCCTCACTAATGTTGGATGAGCTAAGTAGGCTTCTAATCTGCAAACTCTCACTAATGTTGGATGAGCTAAGTAGGCTTCTAATCTATAAAAACTCATTAATGTTGGATAAGCTAAGTAAGCTTCTAATCTGCAAACACTCACTAATGTTGGATAAGCTAAGTAAGCTTCTAATCTGCAAACACTCACTAATGTTGGATGAGCTAAGTGAGCTTCTAATCTACAAACCCTCACTAATGTTGGATGTGCTAAGTAAGCTTCTAATA
Source organism: Megaustenia siamemsis (assembly GCA_032433765.1). Classification (NCBI taxonomy): domain Eukaryota; kingdom Metazoa; phylum Mollusca; class Gastropoda; order Stylommatophora; family Ariophantidae; genus Megaustenia; species Megaustenia siamemsis. The sequence continues at coordinate 55,113,179 of JAVIAB010000101.1, read as the reverse complement.
ACAGTTGACAAGGATTTAACAAAAAATTACAAAACAACATCAGAACTTAATGAAAATATAATAAGAAGATTAATGGAGTAGAAATGGAAAACACATCCATAAGTAGAATAGAGATAGTATCGCGTATCATCATCTAGAACAAAGAGCTGAAGCAAGTAAAGGAATTCAATATACTCATTTGTACAAACATCATAATCATAGATCCAAATATTTTGCAGGCCCGCGGGCTGAGAGAGATCAACCAAAGCTTGTGACGTTTTCAGCTAGTGTGGGTAAAATAGCATCAGTCGCATGTAGTTCGCACAGTTTTAGACGTCACAAACGTTGGGTGTTCATGGGGTAACCCTTTTATTTCGGAGGCTTTGAGAAATAGTTGGCATTGGATGACGTCATACGCGGCTGACGTCACTTGACCCGACCCTTTCCAGTCTTGACAAGCTGACAACGTCACGCTGGTGGAAAGTTGTTTTTTTTTCGGCAATTCCCTCTCAGCCCACAGGAACAAGGAAGCCAATAATTAAGCTGTGAGCAGGTGAAGGCATTTACATGGTCAGTGATCAATTGTAAATTGTGTTTTTGACGTCGCCACTGATGTCTCTGAATTTGCCCGCTGAGGTGTGAACGACCAATAGTTGTGACGTTTTCACCATTGCGACCAGGGACGGTTGTGTATAAAATAAGGTCAACCCTCTATAGTTCGCATAGCTATACGTCATAAGTATTGAGGTGTTTTCGGGAAACCCCCCTCAGTGGTGCATGTTCAGCGGTAACAGTGGCGTAGGTATTTGCATACAAGAGAATGGGGTTTCTTATGAAGACATGAAACAATGGTTGGAGCTACCGAGGTCGTAATCTGGGAATCCATCGAAAATGTGTCTTAACTTTGGGATCGGATCATCTACACCGATTGTTCTGTATCCCGCGGACAGTGCAGCGGTTGGGGTTTTGTGGCAGAGAAGTGGTTAGGAATCTGACAAGTATAGTTCTACGGTGTCCAGCATGGCAGAGAAGTTGTTAGGAATCTGACAAGTATAGTTCTACGGTGTCCAGCATGGCAGAGAAGTGGTTAGAAATCTGACAAGTATAGTTCTACGGTGTCCAGCATGGCAGAGAAGTGGTTAGGAATCTGACAAGTATAGTTCTACGGTGCCCAGCATGGCTGAGAAGTGGCTAGTGAATCTTACAAGTATAGTTCTACGGTGTCCAGCATGGCAGAGAAGTGGTTAGGAATCTGACAAGTATAGTTCTACGGTGTCAGGCATGGCAGAGAAGTGACTAGTGAATCTGACAAGTATAGTTCTACGGTGTCCAGCATGAAAATGGTGATAGAAGCAGCAACGTTGACGATGACATGGCTGGTTACACAGAACGTGGATAACACAATCTTGGTAACTGACTACTAAAGAGTGCTACAAAAGATTGACAGACAGTATCTGCGGTAGGAGTGGATGCAGCTATTGGATGACTCAACAGTGAGAGCGTTAACCTGGGCGTACTGTCCAGAGCACGCCAGTGTACACAGCAATGAAACACTCGCTGGTAGCTCTGACACTGAGCGTGGCCTGACTCTGGACAAAGAGGACATCGCCAAGCTTGCTCTTCTCTCTTTACAAGAAGAGGTGGAGGATGGGTTGGTCAAAGATATATACATTGAAACACTGAGGAGTCTAAAATTGGAAAAGGGAATCTGGTTGATCCGGAGTGCTTAGTGGGAAATTTGGTGTATCAACAATTAACAGCTTACTGGAATAATCAGCATGCATACGTTTCGAGAAATGATGGGATGGTCGGTGGAGCGGATATTGGAATATCCCGACTGCAATGAAACTGACTAAGGCATTTGTCTTCAAATGTATTTAGTTTTTTTCTCAATCTCTTTTGTTTTCCAGCTTTCGCATGCATGGAGTAAGGTCATTTTAGTCAAATATTGTATTTGGTACTTCCGGTATATGGTGGATAGGCGGTGGGAACAATTGAAGGCTAGGTATGAAAAGTGTTCCCTGTTGCAGTTTCCTCCGGCTTGTTGCAGGAGCTACTGAGTTAAGTGCTCTGTGCACGCCGTGAGCTGTGTGTCTCATCCGTTTTGATCATGTTTCGATATTCCAATTGTTTACTATGAATGATGATATCGTATGACAGGGAACAGTTGGCTGTGTTCACTTTCTGCGCGGTTTCACCTTATGTCTTTTGACGTGTGCTGAGACTGCTACGATGGGGACTACAGTTACCTTTCTTTGTTTGGGAGATGAGATTCGGATGATTACGCTGGCACGGGCGGTTGAGCAATTATGGATTGTAATTCGTTTGCAGTGATACCGGGGCCTTCCATAAACAAAGAACCAAATGAAACTGACTCCATGAATAGAATAGAATAGAATAGAATAGAATAGAATAGAATAGAATAGAATAGAATAGAATAGAATAGAATAGAATAGAATAGAATAGAATAGAATAGAATAGAATAGAATAGAATAGAATAGAATAGAATGACTCGTGACCTGTTTGACCATGGACACGGCTAGCGACTTACCTTTTAGAATGTTCACCTGATCGGATTACAAGCAAAAAAGTGGAAACAAAAATGTCTCGATCAAATCAGCTTTATTTGTTTGTTTTGTTTATTGTAAGATGAAGTTGCATAGAAAATATCATCGTGAGAATGATTGTTCTAGAATATGAACAGTGCATTATGATACAGATAAATGCTAGACAGAGAATATGACCTTTTTGTTTATGTGTTGATTTGTTCAATGCGTAATTAACTAACAACGCCTCACATAACATCAGTAAACTGTTTGAGAAAATAGCCATAGAACTGAGAACGAAACTGTACTTATGTTTCATAGACTACACGAATAACTTTGACAATGCAAAGTGCTAAGAAATGAATTAAAATGTAAGAAATTATAGAAAATATAAAAAGCTAGGAATAATTCCCGTTACTGAATACATAAAGAAACAGCAGATAAAATGGTTTGGTTGGGTGATTACACAGAAAGACAAATACAAATAGCCTGCAATAAACGTAGCGAGAACGCCTGACTCTAGAATGAACCACGAAAAAGATGGATCGCTGGATATTAGAAATACTAGAAAACATAACAGCAGAAGAGAGCAACAGAAAAGCAAATAACAGCAGATTATAAATCCCTCGACGAATTTGAAACGGAAATGAAAAAAAAGAAGGAAAGAAAAATATATAAACATTTTAGTAAAAATGCATGGACGAATCCATTTTAATAATAACAAACATCTCTTTGTATTAACTTAACAGGAAATAATCATAACACAATGTAAAGATAATACTCAATGAAAGGTCCTAAACTCTAAACCATCAACTAAAACAGAAAAATAAATAACATGCGTTAATGCTGCCTCTTCTAATAAATCTATTCTCCTGTCGAGCTGATGGACAGCACAGATGACAACAAGTGTAGAATCTCCATGTCGAATGATTTATGATATCAAGTGTCAGATTTTGCCCAGAACCAACATTATAACTCATCACACGTACCTACTCTGGGTGAGTATTTTAATCTCCGCAACATGTTTCTTCTCTCCACACAGCCGAGCCTATGCAACTTGTTTCTTCACACCACACAGCCGAGCCCATGCAACATGTTTCTTCTCTCCACACAGCCGAGCCCATGCAATATGTTTCTTCACTCCACAATGCCGATCCCATGCAATATGTTTCTTCACTCCACACAGCCGAGTCCATGCAATGTTTCTTCACTCCACACAGCCGAGCCCATGCAATATGTTTCTTCACTCCACACAGCCGAGCTCATGCAATATGTTTCTTCACTCCACACAGCCGAGCCCATGCAATATGTTTCTTCTCTCCACACAGCCGAGCCCATGCAATATGTTTCTTCTCTCCACACAGCCGAGCCCATGCAATATGTTTCTTCTCTCCACACAGCCGATCCCATGCAATATGTTTCTTCACTCCACACAGCCGAGCCCATGCAATATGTTTCTTCACTCCACACAGCCGAGCTCATGCAACATGTTTCTTCTCTCCACACAGGTGAGCCCATGCAATATGTTTCTTCACTCCACACAGCCGAGCCCATGCAATATGTTTCTTCTCTCCACACAGCCGAGCCCATGCAATATGTTTCTTCTCTCCACACAGCCGATCCCATGCAATATGTTTCTTCACTCCACACAGCCGAGCCCTTGCAATATGTTTCTTCACTCCACACAGCCAAGCCCATGCATCAACTTTCTTCTCTCCACACAGCTGAGCCCATGCATCATGTTTCTTCTCTCCACACAGGTGAGCCCATGCAACAAGTTTCTTCTCTTCACACAGGTGAGCCCATGCAACAAGTTTCTTCTCTCCACACAGATGAGCACATGCAAAAAGTTTCTTCTCTCCACACAGGTGAGCCCATGCAACATGTTTCTTCTCTCCACACAGGTGAGCACATGCAAAAAGTTTCTTCTCTCCACACCGCCGAGCCCATGCAACATGTTTGTTCTATTCACACCGCCGAGCCCATGCAACATGTTTCTTCTCTCCACACAGCCGAGCCCATGCAACATGTTTCTTCTCTCCACACAGCCGAGCCCATGCAACATGTTTATTCTCTCCACACATGTGAGCACATGCAAAAAGTTTCTTTTCTCCACAAAGCCGAGCCCATGCAACAAGTTTCTTCTCTCCACACAGCCGAGCCCATGCAACATGTTTCTTCTCTCCACACAGGTGAGCACATGCAAAAAGTTTCTTCTCTCCACACAGCCGAGCCCATGCGACATGTTTCTCCTCTCCACACAGCCGAGCCCATTCTACATGTTTCTTCTCTCCACACAGCCGAGCCCATGCAACATGTTTCTTCTCTCCACACAGGTGAGCCCATACAACATGTTTCTTCACTCCACGTAGCCGAGCCCATGCAACAAGTTTCTCCTCTCCACACAGCCGAGCCCATTCTACATGTTTCTTCTCTCCACACAGCCGAGCCCATGCAACATGTTTCTTCTCTCCACACAGCCGAGCCCATACAACATGTTTCTTCTCTCCACACAGCCGAGCCCATGCAACATGTTTCTTCTCTCCACACAGGTGAGCCCATACAACATGTTTCTTCTCTCCACACAGGTGGGCCCATACAACATGTTTCTTCTCTCCACACAGGTGAGCCCATACAACATGTTTCTTCTCTCCACACAGGTGAGCCCATACAACATGTTTCTTCTCTCCACACAGGTGAGCCCATACAACATGTTTCTTCTCTCCACACAGGTGAGCCCATACAACATGTTTCTTCACTCCACGTAGCCGAGCCCATGCAACAAGTTTCTTCTCTCCACGTAGCCGAGCCCATGCAACAAGTTTCTTTTCTCCACGTAGCCGAGCCCATGCAACAAGTTTCTTCTCTCCACGTAGCCGAGCCCATGCAACAAGTTTCTTTTCTCCACACAGGTGAGCCCATGCAACAAGTTTCTTCTCTCCACGTAGCCGAGCCCATGCAACAAGTTTCTTCTCTCCACGTAGCCGAGCCCATGCAACAAGTTTCTTTTCTCCACACAGGTGAGCCCATGCAACAAGTTTCTTCTCTCCACACAGGTGAGCCCATGCAACATGTTTCTTCTCTACACGTAGCCGAGCCCATGCAACAAGTTTCTTCTCTACACGTAGCCGAGCCCATGCAACATGTTTCTTCTCTACACGTAGCCGAGCCCATGCAACATGTTTCTTCTCTACACGTAGCCGAGCCCATGCAACATGTTTCTTCTCTACACGTAGCCGAGCCCATGCAACAAGTTTCTTCTCTCCACGTAGCCGAGCCCATGCAACAAGTTTCTTCTCTCCACACAGGTGAGCCCATGCAACAAGTTTCTTCTCTCCACACAGGTGAGCCCATGCAACAAGTTTCTTCTCTCCACACAGGTGAGCCCATGCAACAAGTTTCTTCACTCCACACAGCCAGGCCCATGCATCAAGTTTCTTCTCTCCACACAGCTGAGCCCATGCAACATGTTTCTTCTCTCCACGTTGCCGAGCCCATGCATCAAGTTTCTTCTCTCCACACAGCTGAGCCCATGCAACAAGTTTCTTCTCTCCACACAGCTGAGCCCATGCATCAAGTTTCTTCTCTCCACATAGCCGAGCCCATGCTTCAAGTTTCTTCTCACCACACAGCTGAGCCCATGCAACAAGTTTCTTCTCACCACACAGCTGAGCCCATGCAACAAGTTTCTTCTCACCACACAGCTGAGCCCATGCATCAAGTTTCTTCTCTCCACACAGCTGAGCTCATGCATCAAGTTTCTTCTCACCACACAGCTGAGCCCATGCATCAAGTTTCTTCTCACCACACAGCCGAGCCCATGCATCAAGTTTCTTCTCTCCACACAGCCGAGCCCATGCATCAAGTTTCTTCTCACCACACAGCCGAGCCCATGCATCAAGTTTCTTCTCACCACACAGCCGAGCCCATGCATCAAGTTTCTTCTCACCACACAGCTGAGCCCATGCAACAAGTTTCTTCTCACCACACAGCCGAGCCCATGCATCATGTTTCTTCTCTCCACACAGCTGAGCCCATGCAGTATGTTTCCTCTCTCCACGTAGCCGACCGATCCAAAGATCTAGCATGGCAACAGTTTGGTGTCAGCTGCGTCGCAGGAGTTGTCAGAGCAATGTTGAAATCAACACTGAACTGCCTTAGGGACGCCATCTCCGGATATTCCCTCAGGGTTTACTCTCGAAGTCTATTTCATAAACGGGTAGACCCGCTAGACAATGGTGGGTTTATAATCGGAGTTGACTTATTCCTAGATGGATTGCCATTATTTAGACTAACGGGTCGTATCTACCCTGGAGGAGGTTATGGCGCCTCCGACGGGTAGATGAAAACGTCATAGGATATATGGGGCATTTATTTGAATTAGCTACACCACACAGCTAATTCACCCAACCCTCTATAATCACCACTTGACTTCGTTTTACGGAACGCGGTTGGTTATTCTATATTCGCAGCACGCCTCTATATCTAAAGGAGGCCGACTACTGTTCCAATAATGGAATCAATCACCGTGAAAGAGATTAGAGCCTCTTCACGTAATATTCTAAAGAAAGCCATGGAGAGAAATTCTAACTATGGTCGTAAGACAAGTCGTTCTATTGCAATCTTCAACATCAAAGCAATAGACAGAGTCGAATGGCGCTCCATGGTAGCCAACCTTCAATGCAGAAAGTCACCCAACGATGATGATGAATGGACGCGCTTAGATGTAGGTCAAGCCACCTACTTCTATATGTGTAGTAACAGATGAATAGCTCCTAAGCTCTCTATACATAACCAAATTGTTTACTTTATCAAAGATGGGTCAACCTACATTATCTATCTATTGTCATTTCGAGCCGAAGACGGCACATAGGGCTGAACCACAATCTCAAAAACAGAAACCTTGCGTGCCAAAATGGCACATATTGCAGAGATCACTGCTCTAAAATATATGGCGCTGTTTCTATAACAATACTTTTTACAATGACAGCTTGTCAAGCCATCGATCAACCTCCTTAGTCGCCTCTTACGACATGCCTGGAATGTCAGAGTTTCACTGTTCTTTACTTCCCTCATAATGAGGCCCCGGTAACCTACATTAAGTCCACAATAAATTAAATCCATCGAATCCGTATCTATGAAATAGCCATGAACTTGCACAAACATCATCAACGGAATATGATAACCACCTCAGGTATCATTCATGAATACTGTTTTAGGCTTGCGGTCTCTCTGCTTTCCTCGTTAATCAAAATCCACGAGGACATGACGACAAACATGTCTAGCTAGGACGCCGGCTGTATTCACATAATATTATATAATGCAATGAAAATTGCAAGCTCTGTAGAATATCACTGTAGTGGTATCCCCCATGGATTGTGGAGAGGAAGAGAAAGGCTATTGTTTGAAAAGGGAGTTATCTTCCATAATTAAAAAAAAAAAAAAGTAAAGAACCCACCACACCAGTTGACGTTTAGTGAATATGGTGTTCACCATCATCATCATCGAGTAACATGCGTGCAGGCTTAGGTGATCATGTCTCTCCACAACTTTCGATCTCGACAGTTATTTATCATTTCTGTTGTTGACCTTCTGCCAAGCCATTCTCGTAAGCTGTCTGGTATTTTTCCTCTTTGCTTCCCTCTATCTTTTCGTTCCTCAATTTTTTTCCAGTTGTTACAATATATTCCAGCTGCTCTCTTCTCATTACATGGCCAAAAATTGATGATGGTTTCTTCCTAATATTGGAAATTAGCTCTCGTTTTGCATTGGCATCTTTCAGAACATTTTCATTACTCTTCTTAGATGTGCATGGTTTTCTCAACATTCTTCTGTAAAACCACATTTCTATAGACTCCAGTGATTTTCGTGTCTGTTGTCCTATTGTCCATGATTCACAATATGGTGTTAGTGACCTTAATTTGCACAGACCTTCAGCACATTATTTTTGGGATCATGTGGTCGGTATTACGCCCGTCCCGCTTTACTTTCCCAGAAAAAAAAATCAGGTACCCATTTAAGGCTGGGTAAAGGTGGAAGCCGTCGATCAGAATCGAAGCCTACCTCTTGTCCTTTGGAGTCCAGTTCACTAAGCGCTGAGCTGTAGCGGCTCCCTATCTTCCATAAACACATCACATGATTGCAACTTTAGTGTTCTCTCACTCACTCTCTCTTTCTCTCTCTCTCTGTCTTCCACCTTCTAGCACTACTTCTCGCTAGCTTCTCTCTCTCTCACTTCCATCTTCTAGCACTACTCGTTGCTAGCTTCTCTCACTCTCTCTCTCTTTCTCTCTCTCTCTCTGTCTTCCACCTTCTAGCACTACTTCTCGCTAGCTTCTCTCTCTCTCTCACTTCCATCTTCTAGCACTACTCGTTGCTAGCTTCTCTCTCTCTCTCTCTCACTTCCATCTTCTAGCACTACTCGTTGCTTGCTCTCTCTCTCTCTCTCTCTCTCTTCCATCTTCTAGCACTACTCGTTGCTAGCTCTCTCTCTCTCTCTCTCTCTCTCTCTCTCTTCCATCTTCTAGCACTACCTGTTGTTAGCTTCTCTCTCTCTCTCTTCCATCTTCTAGCACTACTCGTTGCTAGCTTCTCTCTCTCTCTTCCATCTTCTAGCACTACCTGTTGTTAGCTTCTCTCTCTCTCTCTTCCATCTTCTAGCACTACTTGTTGCTAGCTTCACTCTCTCTTCCATCTTCTAGCACTACTTGTTGTTAGCTTCTCTCTCTCTCTCTTCCATCTTCTAGCACTACTTGTTGCTAGCTTCATTCTCTCTTCCATCTTCTAGCACTACTTGTTGTTAGCTTCTCTCTCTCTCTTCCATCTTCTAGCACTACTTGTTGTTAGCTTCTCTCACTCTCTCACTCTCTCTCTCTCTTCCATCTTCTAGCACTACTTGTTGTTAGCTTCTCTCTCTCTCTTTCTCTCTCTCTCTTCCATCTTCTAGCACTACTTGTTGTTAGCTTCTCTCTCTCTCTCTCTTTCTCTTCCATCTTCTAGCACTACTTGTTGTTAGCTTCTCTCTCTCTCTCTTTCTCTTCCATCTTCTAGCACTACTTGTTGTTAGCTTCTCTCTCTCTCTCTCTTCCATCTTCTAGCACTACTTGTTGTTAGCTTCTCTCTCTCTCTCTTCCATCTTCTAGCACTACCTGTTGTTAGCTTCTTTCTCTCTTCCATCTTCTAGCACTACTTGTTGTTAGCTTCTCTCTTTCTCTCTCTCTTCCATCTTCTAGCACAACTTGTTGTTAGCTTCTCTCTCTCTCTCTCTCTCTCTCTCTCTCTCTCTCTCTCTCTCTCTCTCTCTTCCATCTTCTAGCACTACTTCTTGTCAGGTTCTCTCTCTCTCTCTTCAATCTTCTAGCACTACTCGTTGTTAGCTTCTCTCTCTCTTCCATCTTCTAGCACTACTTGTTGTTAGCTTCTCTCTCTCTCTCTCTTCCATCTTCTAGCACTACTTGTTGTTAGCTTCTCTCTCTCTCTCTTCCATCTTCTAGCACTACTTGTTGTTAGCTTCTCTCTCTCTCTCTCTTCCATCTTCTAGCACTACTTGTTGTTAGCTTCTCTCTCACTTCCATCTTCTAACACTACTTGTTGTTAGCTTCTCTCTCTCTTCCATCTTCTAGCACTACTTGTTGTTAGCTTCTCTCTCTCTCTCTCTCTCTCTCTCTCTCTCTCTCTCTCTCTCTTCCATCTTCTAGCACTACTTGTTGTTAGCTTCTCTCTCTCTTCCATCTTCTAGCACTACTTGTTGTTAGCTTCTCTCTCTCTTCCATCTTCTAGCACTACTTCTTGTTAGCTTCTCTCTCTCTCTCTCTCTCTCTCTCTTCCATCTTCTAGCACTACTTGTTGCTAGCTTCTCTCTCACTCTCACTTCCACCTTCTAGCACTACCTGTTGTTAGCTTCTCTCTCTCTCTCTCTCTTCCATCTTCTAGCGCTACCTGTTGCTAGCTTCTCTCTCTCTCTCTCTCTCTCTCTCTTCCATCTTCTAGCACTACCTGTTGTTACCTTTCTCTCTCTCTCTCTCTCTCTCTCTCTCTCTCTCTCTCTCTTCCATCTTCTAGTACTACCTGTTTCTAGATTCTCTCTCTCTCTCTCTTCCATCTTCTAGCACTACCTGTTGCTAGCTTCTCTCTCACTCTCTCTTCCATCTTCTAGCACTACCTGTTGCTAGCTTCTCTCTCTCTCTCTCTTCCATCTTCTAGCACTACTTCTTGTTAGCTTCTCTCTCTCTCTCTCTCTCTCTCTATCTTCCATCTTCTAGCACTACTTGTTGCTAGCTTCTCTCTCACTCTCAATTCCATCTTCTAGCACTACTTGTTGGTAGCTTTTCTCTCTCTCTCTCTCTCTCTCTCTCTCTCTCTCTCTTCCATCTTCTACCACTACCTGTTGCTAGCTTCTCTCTCTCTCTCTCTCTCTCTTCCATCTTCTAACACCACCTGTTGTTAGCTTCTCTCTCTCTCTCTCTCTCTCTCTTCCATCTTCTAGCACTACCTGTTGCTAGCTTATCCCCCCCTCTCTCTCTCTTCCATCTTCTAGCACTACCTGTTGCTAGCTTCTCTCTCTCTATCTCTCTCTTCCTTCTTCTAGCACTACCTGTTGCTAGCTTCTCTCTCACTCTCTCTTCCATCTTCTAGCACTACCTGTTATTAGCTTATATATATATATATATATATATATATATATATCTTCAATCCTCTAACACTACCTGTTGCTAGCTTCTCTCTCTCTCTCTCTCTTCCATCTTCTAGCACTACCTGTTGCTAGCTTATCCCTCTCTCTCTCTCTCTCTCTCTCTTCCATCTTATAGCACTACCTGTTGCTAGCTTCTCTATCTCTCTCTCTCTCTCTCTCTCTCTTCCTTCTTCTAGCACTACATGTTGCTAGCTTCTCTCACACTCTCTCGTCCATCTTCTAGCACTACCTGTTGCTAGCTTAT